>WSUB01000006.1:0-272622 GCA_019633425.1 Tulasnella sp. 424 | reverse complement strand
TGGAGCGGTATGCCGCCGGTGCCTATATATTCCCACGGTTTGTCGTAGATAGTTCTGCATCGTTCCCCATCTGCTATTCGGACGAGCCTGCTACAAACCGATTCCGGCGTTTCTATCTGGTGATGAGAGTGTTATTCTTTCCATTGCCTTTCTTGACTCAGATTTTCTCGACTCTTTGATACGATTTTTCACCCTTTCGGGCATTGCCAGCCAAAATTTTCAACCTGCCAGACAACCTGCCAGACAACCCGCCGTTTTTACGTCCACCTACCAGCCCATTACACACAGTTTCCGATGTATGGTGCAGCAAGCCATAGCGCCTATGCTCCTCGGGACCTTGGAGCACTCCGGCCTCAAGCTACAGTGCATGCATGGCGTTCCGTTCGCCGCCGCCAACGCCGCATGTATCGTATCCACTCTCGACCTGACCCGACCGCTGTAGGCTCGGGCACGCTTATCGCCACCGTCTCAGTATCTTCCGCAAGGACCCCCAAGTATCGCGATGCTGCCGCACAGACCGACCCGCAAGCGCCGAAGCATTACTCCGTTTCCGTCCAAACCTCGCCGGACCATTCTGCCCCCGTTGCCACGCCGACCCCAACCCCATCATATGCATCTGCAGCCACCCAGACATCTCCGACTTCTGTTGCTTCTTATGTTCCGGCTGATGATCTCTGGGTGGATGGGCCACCGCACGACCCATCCAGCCATTGGGGGATCCTCGATGACCCACTTCCACCGCCACCACCGATGCCACAACCGCCCAAGGGATTTATTCGTCGACCGATTCCAGTAGAATGGGCAGACCGGACCAACCACCAGCGACCGCCAGCACCAAGACTCGAACCGGCACGCTATTCACTTGCGGAAACTACAGCCCAAGTTATCGAGGTGATGAGTTCCGAATACCCGAGCGTTCTGCATGCCCTAGTCGATTACCAGCATCTACCACCATTCCAGCGACGGGCTTTACTGGAGCTCCATCGTCTTCTGTTTCCGTACGGCTTGGATCGCGCCTCCTTCGGCTCACCGTTCACCCTCCTGCCTATGATTCCGATCTTCTTTTATCTTCGATCATGGCAGTCCATCATGTCAATGTATGTTCAAGACTGTTCCGTTCCGGAGGATCTTAACTACAAGTTTAGCAACGGTGTTTTCTCTCGCTATTGATGTACCTGTTCTCTCTCTGCGCCCGAGGACGTGCGCTTTTTTGAGGGGGGTACCTGGAGCGGTATGCCGCCGGTGCCTATATATTCCCACGGTTTGTCGTAGATAGTTCTGCATCGTTCCCCATCTGCTATTCGGACGAGCCTGCTACAAACCGATTCCGGCGTTTCCAATGTCGGTGTTGTTGGGACTCCCAATGGGTGAACCCGCAGGGGTAGCTTCTCCGGAGGTCGTCCTGATATCCGTGAAGCGAGCATTCCCTCTCTGATGGCCGGCAATGTTCCTCCGTGCCTGACCCCGCCCGTACTTCTTGCGGTTGACCACTTTTCCATCATCGATAAGACTGTGCTTGAAGGGGTATTGGAACTGGGAACACTGCTCCGCAGTTTTGTTAGGCAAGTGGGCTGCAATCTTTCCAAACTGCTCGCCGTTAATAGCGAGCTGCTCCATAAAGATCTCTTTCTCCTCCTCCGTCCAGTCTCCAAGGCTAGCTGAGGCGCCGTGGAGCTGTTCCGGGTATTCCACAGCGCCGGGAACTGTTACTGCGTTTCGAATTGATAGGATGTTGGGGTCGACAAGGTCCTCCTGGCCTAAACTGGCTATGGTTTGCTCCAGCTCTAAATCCGAGAGGAAAGCATCTCTGGCGAGTACTGAACTAGATGTCAGCTGTCTGAAAGAGGTACCTGTCAGCACAATGCTTCGCAGCTCCTGGTTCCTGCCAACACTACTCCATACCTAATTTCCGAAGCTGTTCTGGCTTCCCCAACTCCCGATGGCTGGAGTTCGTCTGGCATGGGTAGATAAGACAGGCACGCAGACGCCGGGGGTCGCTCAGAGGGAATTATGTCCCAACATCTAGTCAGCAGCGTTTTCAACATCTCGTCTTGGAGATCTAAATCAGGGGGCGACGCCGGTGGTTGCTTGAGAGCCAGCGCTAGAATGACCTGGTGATCCGAGCGGGCGCTACTATATGGCCGAGAGCCAGTCATCACCTGCATCCCGGACATCAGTGCGCAACCTGGACGATGTTGCAAGCGACAAACTTTGAGAACAAGGCACCCATACGCCCATATATCGCTACGAAGTGTGTGCCTCGGGTCTTCGTCGATAAGCTCGGGACTCATATAGCGGATGGAGCCTTTGGTTGTCTTCGTCGTCGTCAGCCCAGAAGGCAGTCCGCCGACAAGTCGTGCCAGACCAAAATCACAAAGAACAGCCTCGACCCGATCAGTTATCAAGACATTTCCCTATACGAAAGCGATAGAATCATATATACTTCATTTTCGAAAAATTGTAGGCTCACAGGCTTGATGTCGGCGTGGCAAACCGGGGGACTTAATGAATGCAAGTACACCAGCCCATTCAAGACGTCCGTGAGCTATAAAGCGAAAATTAACTGAAAATACTTGGGAAATAATTTAAGAAATACTGTGACTCTACCAGTTTGGTGCGTAGCGGATCTGTCGCTGAGCTGCGGGTATTGTCAAGGTACTCCTCAATGTTTCCATTGGTCATGAAGGGGCTGATGAACCGTGCCGTGGTCGTTTGTGGGCTGAGCTGATATCCAACGAGTTCGAGTACATTTGGGTGTTTGAGCCTTGCCCATATCCGAAGTTCCCTGGCAAGACGCTGATATCCAGCTCAGCGAAATCCATTCGAACCCTGATCAATATGGTTGGAACTGAAGGGTAACTCACTATAGCAATATGAATCCGGGTAACATCATCTCCAACCGCTCGGAGCTCCTTCACTGCGACGAGGCGAGTTGTAGAATTGCTCGATCCCTTTAACGTTGCTCTGTAAACGTCCCCATAGCCGCCGGCTACCCGAAGGCGGAGTCCGTTAGCTCAAGATTTACGCCGGCGCTTCTCCTATATTACCTGTGCATCGAATTGAATCATTGATTTCTATCGCATCCTCACTGATCTCGAGATGTTCGAGGCTTGCGAGAGCGGCATTCTGGGAAGGTGGTGAGCAAGTCTAGATCACGTTTCACGAACACCGAAAGGGATCCAGGTATGACATCACTGCTTACTAAATTGACCCGGAACCGTTCATAATCGTAATCCTCCATTTAGCTCCAGTCTTAATTGTATATAGATGGGGTTCAATGCAGCGGAGTGGTTGGTCGTTCCGGCACAACAGTCACTCAGCCTCGTGTCGAAGATATGTCACAGGCCCCGTCGGGGAACTCCGAAAGCGCCTCCCATTTACCGTCTTCTCACTTACAGGTCCGACAACCAGGCCGTTCCCGAAGATAATAATGTTTTTAAAATAGCTTTACCTGGATTCCCGTTCGTTGTTACCCAACTGAAAACCAGAACCTAACAGTGACAGAGTCGGGCGTCTATTTAAGCAGACAAGGTGATACAGGTACATCGGTATAATCCACGTAAAGAAGAGTGCAAGATGAAATGAAATCATAAACAATAACGTCGTCACTATCGTCGCATCAACCGCAGAACTCGAATCCAGGGCAGCCAACGGAAGTACCACGAGCTGAAGAAAGGCAGTCAGTATTACACTTCAACACGCTACGGTCAAGGCTGTTAAACACTCACTAATACCGTCACCACCAACTCCAGCAACAGTCAACAACGCCTGCACAACACCTCCAAGACCTTCACCAGCCAAAAGACCGGCAGCGAACGGGAATCCGTACATGTCGAACTGCGCCGGGTCTCCCAAACGTAGTAAGCGATGGAACCGAAACCCATAGCGACGGCGTAGAAGACCTGGGGGACGACGAATCCGAGACCAATGGCGTTCCAGTTGGGGACCCAGTGCCAGTATTTACGTGGGATCCAGAGGTGCTTGACGACGACGCAGATAGCGGCGAGGATGGAGAGACTGATGGCGGTGTAGCCGGAAGAAGGAGGGATAGGGAGCTTCGGAGCGGTCACGGCTGTGGCGACTGCTGCCCAAGCGCTGACGGGTGGAGCACCGTATGCGCATACACCGTCCTCTGGTGGGTAGAGGATGCAAGGAGAAGCCTTGGTGAAGAGGACGAACCTTGTAACAAAGTGTATCAGTAAATTGGTTCCCGAGCACAGGCCAAGGAGGGGTACACTCACAATCCGACCGTCAAGAAACTCGCCACGGTGCTGCCAACAAGCTGAGCCACGAACTGCACTTTCGGCTTGGCACCAATCAAATGACCCGTCTTGAGATCACCAGTCATATCCGTGCTCTGAGCGGCCGCACCACCAGCGACGATACCACCGACCAAGTTGAGTCTCATACCGTCGACTTGGCCTAAGCCTTGTCCTTTGGCGACGCCACCAAAGATCAGCTGAGAGGCTTTCGCGACGGTGGAGATGGGGTTGATGTCGGTGTCACCGGCGGATTGGACGCCGATGAAGGAGAAGATGAAGCCGAGGATGTTGGCGAGGATGACTTCGCCGACGTTCATGTTGAATTGAGTGGAAATGAGGGTGAGGGAGAGGAGCATGGTAGGGTGCTGTAAGGAACGTTGAGTTTGAAACTGGCGTTTATAAACCGGCGTTTAAAACCGTTTCAAACCCGGTTTATAAGTAAGGGCCAAATATGACCGGATTATAAGTGTAAATAACCCCTACGTTAACCTATCCTCGCCGGTCTTACAAGAGCTAATGAGTGACGCGCCTGTTGCAGGAGCTGAAAAGATATCAGCTGGCGAGGCTACAAAGCGCAGGGAGGCAGGGTTGGGAGGGAGAGGCAGCAAGGGAACCAGGCGTGGTTGGGGGGATATCGGAATTTAGTCGCTTTTGCTGTAATCATACATTGTACTTCACTCTGAGTGAGCAAGTTTCAAACCGGCGTTTTAAAACCGATGTTTGAAACACCGGTGTTTCAAACCCGGTAAGAAAGTGGTGGTGACTTTCTTACAGCACCCTAGAGCATGGAGAGGGCGATTGCGCCGATCCAGGCGTAGTTGGGAACGCGGTCCTCAGGCTGAGCGGGGAAAGGGTGTTAGGAACCAAAGAATCAAGGGACCACGAGATGCGGTAGGTACGTACTGGGCAAGGGTCGTTGTCGTCTTTGTCAACGTAAACGGCGTTGGGGTCGTTCCTGTTGCGGTATCGTTCAACGCGGTTGCGGATGGTCGTGCGAACTCCACCAGCAGCACGGATGAGGGAGCCAGACGACATTCCGAGCTCGACGAAGGAGACTATAGAGCAACGTTAAGGAACCATTAATATCACCAAACTTGGTGCAAACCAACAATGCATATACTCACAGACCAACATGATAAGGACACCGGGCCAGAGCAACCAATACCGTGGGCTGGGGGCATATAGATAATCGTCGAAAGTCTTGAACTTCATAGCTTGCATCGACTTGAGAGGGAATTCATCTGAAATATCGACAGCGACCGCTTTGCCGGTAGCGATGAGAGCTGGGGCGATGATGCCCCACGCAAGAATCGAGCCGCCAAGGAAAGACCAGGAAGCGTTGAGGCCAGAGAGCATACCGGCGCCGAAGAAGGCAGGGGTGACTGCATGCAGGAAAGGTGAAGGAAATATCATGGTCAGCAGGTTGGCTCGGAGATTGAACGAAATTAGAACGCACATTCAAGGTACCAGCCGTAGTTCTCAAGAGCGATAATGCTGGTCCATCCGAGGCGGTACAGAGTCCAGCCAATGTGCCAGTCGAAGAGCACTCCTGGGGCGTATCCTGTAGCAACCTACACCAAACGCCAACGCGAGGTCAGCAACGCATTCATCATGGGCGACGTAGAAGAAGTTGGCGTTTGTCGCCCCAGCCGCTCAAACTCACCTTGTACGCCAAAGCGGTCAACAAAGTGATCAACAGACACAAACTCTTCTTCCGCGCCGCGATAGCACCGGCCTTTCCCGAGTGCAAACTCCGAATGGTGAAAGCCGTAGCACTGGGAGTTGGGAAGACGAGCCTTCGGTGGATGACAAAGTATTTGCGGAGCGGGATGACGAAGCCGACGCCAAAGTATGCGACGTCGATGGTTAGGGCGAAGAGTTTTCCGATGTCGTCGGCTGGGTTGAATGACAGGAGGCCGAGGCGGTACATTGCAGGGATACCAGAGACGAAGAGGATACCTGTAGGAAACAGTTAGCTCAAAGCTAAGGATCACGAGGCCAGGAAAAGGACTAACCCAAACCACCAGCGCTAGTAGCAGCGGTCTGGACGCACACATTCTCCTTCGGACCAAATTCGCCTCCCCAGAGCCAATGGGGCAACACGGAATTGTTGGTGAAGAACCGTGAGAGGGGTTTGATGATAGCGAAACCGAAGATGGCGCCAAAGAGTTGGGGGCCAAAGGTGAAGCCGGTCGTGAGACCAAGGTAGATGTTGGATGCACCGACGACGGCACCGAGTGCGCAACCAGCGACCAGGGTGCTAATGGTAAGTTGGTGTTCCTCCGCGGGAGCGTTGGGGTCAACTGGGAATGGGTCGCCTCTGTGGGTGGTGGGCGAAACGAAGGTGAAGAGACGTGATGTCAGCGGGGAAATCACAAGCCAAGACCCAGCAATAAGACTAGACACAGCCAAAGTACATAACGTAGTCCTCCATTTTATCCTCATGATCCGTCTCGCGGTTGTGAGATACAGGACTTTTCTCATCGTCGTGTCCAGCTTTCTCGTCCGAGTACCCGTCAGAGTAGCTCTTCTTGGTATCTGGACGCGCCGGGAGTGCATCGACGTGAGATTCCCTGGTGATTTAGCGAGCGAGATCGACGCCGGTAAGTTCAGCCATTGGAGGTAGAGAGACCAGCGACGAAGGGGGGAACGTTGGGAGGATGGGGGTGTTTTGGTAGGCGAGTGAACTCCGACCTTCCAACGGGAGTTCTCCGCACGATCCTTTTACCAGTGGCTTACATAATCATTTGTACCCCCTTCCTCCCGCGGACCCGGCCCCACCTTCCCAAAAGGTCCACATGAGACAAAGAAAACTGTTACTTCCGTTACATCTAGATGTACATTAACATCGGCCAAACATAGTGATTTCGTGACGGATATGTGACGGCTGCGTGAGTGGCGTTGGTCTGACTGCTGCCTTGGGAAAGTGGGGCCGGGGTCGGCGTGACTAAGGGGGCGCAAACCATTATGCAAACCACTGTAACATCCCGCCGTTTCGGATACCCCGGGTTACGACTATCTCCGGCGTCTGTTATGCAGCGACTTGCTCTCGTACGGGACATCGTAGGGTTCGGAAGACATATTATGTAATAGGAAAGATCCATTCTCCTAACGGTGAGAAAGAGCCCGCTGTACGGTAGACCGTCCGCGGGAGGCAAAAAAGAAATTCGAATATGATTGTTCGGTATTGCCGATTTACCCCGCGTGCCGAACCTCGAGTAGCGCGTTAGAGGGTTGTTGATAAATGGAAAGGGCTCTCTCACATCGTTCTCGTCTCGCAGAAGATGCAAAGTTGGCGTCGACGCGTCGCTGTCAGGGCTCAGAGAAATCCCGACGTCGTCGTACATAATAGCGGAGATAGCAACCTCGGCATAAGTAGATGGTTCCGGACCATTCTTACGATCAATATTACAGGATTCATGTTTGCTCAATTGACCATATCCAAGTATAAAAAATATTGATTTAGCTATCTACCCATTTTATCAGGAACTCTCCAACGTGTCGCTCGCGGTTCGGTACGCGGGGTTAATCGGCAATACCGGACATCTATATTCCAAATTCTTTCTTTTTTGCCTCCCCCATTTTTGCACCATTTTGTACCTAATGAAAGGGACATCTCTAATTAATACGCGAGTTTGGGTTATTGTAAAGCTATTTGTCGTGGGGGAGATGGGAACGTGACATCGGTCGAGGGGCGAGGCGCGCGCGCGAAGTGAATTCAACCGCGGACGATCCGTCTACCGTACCCGCTGCCTGCACTAACTTTGCCGGTTGTAGACCCAGCATTAATTCTATTGAGGGTCAAGCTCGTTGGAAGCGCTCTGATTGGTCCAAGTCACACTGAGTCCAGGAATGGGATTAAGAGCATCATGAAGACAGAACGCCGCATTGTCGGTCAGCCAGCCTTTCGTCGGGACACCGAAGCCCTCGCCGTTCGCTATAGGGAACAACATTCCGTACAATGAATCGACTGGCTATCGAGAAGCAAAAATCTGCTCACCAGAAGAAGGGGACCATTCGAGGATCTCACGAGATTGATTACTGAGTCGTTATTTTGCATCTGATGTGGTAGAGACCATCGACTCCTGACCGATCCGGGAAGTGATTTCAAAGGTCTCCGCAAAGGGCGACACAATGGGGCTAGTTGGGCCGGATGTCTGGGCGGGGGGTGAGAGTAGGGAGACTTCCCCAGTGCTCCAGGTGGGTGGACCCACAACGGCAGTAGCGGCGGCGGCCGCCTCAATGCTGCCACCACTGACCTTGCGGCGTCGGACGGCATTTCCAAGATTTCCGACCATCTTACTGAAGGTGTTTGGGCGTTTTGGCTTGCGGCGTGGGCCGAGCAGGTTGCTCTCGGCCATCCTGCCGGAGCCAACGTCACTGGATGCGGCATCGATGGACAAATGAGCCTTGCCAGCGTCACGAGCGACCTGGTCTCTCTGCCGGGTCTCGGGCAACGAGGCGAGAGCTGGGGCGCTGTTGAACAAAGAACATTTCGTTGTGTTAGTCATTTGCCGGCAAACGCACGAGAACAATGCACCCACCTCTCTCCACCGTCGGAAACGCTGCTAGACCGTCTCAAAGGTAGGGCAAGGTTTTTGGTTAGATAAGACAGGCACGTAGACGCCGGGGGTCGCTCGGAGGGATTTATGTCCCAACATCTAGTCATAAGCATTTTCAACATCTCGTCTTGGAGCTCCAAATCAGAGGGCGACGCTGGTGGTTGCTTGAAAGCCAGTGCTAGAAGGACCTGTTGGTCCGAGCGGCGGGTATTATATGGCAGAGAGCCAGTCATCACCTGCACCCCGACATTAGTGCGCAACTTGGACTATGTTGCAAGCGACAAACTTTGAGAACAAGACACCCATATGCCCATACATCACTATAAAGTGTGTGCCTCGAGTCTTCTTCGAGAAGCTCGGGACTCATATAGCGGATGGAGCCTTTCGTTGTCTTCGTGGTCGTCAGCCCGGAAGGCAGTTCGTCGACAAGCCGTGCCAGACCAAAATCACAGAGAACAGCCTCGACCAGATCATTTATCAAGACGTTCCCCTATAAGAAAGAGGTAAAATCATATATGCTTCATTTCTGGAGAGTTTTAGGCTCACAGGCTTTATGTCGGCGTGGCAAATTGGGGGGCTTGACGAATGCAAGTAGACCAGCCCATTTAAGACGTCCGCGAGCTATAAGGTGAATATTAATCAAGTATACTTTGGCAGCTTATTTAAAAAATACTGCAACTCTACCAGTTTGGTGCGTATATGATCTGTCGCTGAGCTGCGGGTATTGTCAAGGTACTCCTCAATATTCCCGTTGGTCATGAAGGGACTGATGAACCGTGCCGTGGTCATTTGTGGGTTGAGATGATATCCAATAAGCTCGAGTACATTTGGGTGTTTGAGCCTTGCCCATATTCGAAGCTCCCTGGCAAGACGCTGAAGGTCGACTCAGCTCGAGCTTTGCGCAGTGCACTGAATTTTAGCAACAAACTCACTATTGCAATGCGAATTCGCGTAAAATTATCTCCAGCCGATCGGAGCTCCTTCACTGCTACAAGGCGAGTTACAGAACTGTCCGATCCCTTTAACGTTGCTCTGTAAACGTCCCCGTAGCCGCCGGCTACCCGGAGTCCCGTTAGCTCAAGACACCGGCGGGCGCTTGTCCTGTATTACCTGTACATTGAAGAGAATCATTGATTTCTATCGCGTCCTCTTTGACTTCGAGATGTCCGAGGCTTGCGAGAGCGGCATTCTGGGGATGTGGTGAGCAAATCTAGATCACGTTTCACGAACGCGAATGGAGATATGACATCATTACTCACTAAATTTTCCCGTAATCGTTCGTAATCGTAATCGTCCATTTAGCTCCGATCTTAAATGTATCTGGATGGGTTTTCGATGCAGAGGAGTGGGTGGTTGTCTGCCGTTTACGCACATCCGCTCAGCCTCGCGGCACAAGGCATGTCCCATGTCACATGTCACATGTCACGGGCCGAAAGCCGATTGTCACTTAGTAATGTGTTTCTTAAGTATCTTCCTAGATTCTCGTTCGTGATTGCCCAACTTGAAACCAGAAGCTAGAAGTAACAGAGTCGGGCGTCTATTTAAGCAGACAAGGTGATACAGGTACATCGGTATAATCCACGTAAAGAAGAGTGCAAGATGAAATGAAATCATAAACAATAACGTCGTCACTATCGTCGCATCAACCGCAGAACTCGAATCCAGGGCAGCCAACGGAAGTACCACGAGCTGAAGAAAAGGGCAGTCAGTAATCCACTCCAACAGGTTACGGTCAAGGTAACACTCACTAATGCCGTCACCACCAACTCCAGCAACAGTCAACAACGCCTGCACAACACCTCCAAGGCCTTCACCAGCCAAAAGACCAGCAGCGAACGGGAATCCGTACATGTCGAACTGCGCCGGGTTCTTGATCTCCCAAACGTAGTAAGCGATGGAACCGAAACCCATAGCGACGGAGTAGAAGACCTGGGGGACGACGAATCCGAGACCAATGGCGTTCCAGTTGGGGACCCAGTGCCAGTATTTACGTGGAATCCAGAGGTGCTTGACGATGACGCAGATAGCCGCGAGGATGGAGAGACCGATGGCAGTGTAGCCGGAGGAAGGAGGGATGGGGAGCTTCGGAGCGGTCACGGCTGTGGCGACTGCTGCCCAAGCGCTGACGGATGGAGCACCGTATGCGCATACACCGTCCTCTGGTGGGTAGAGGATGCAAGGAGAAGCCTTGGTGAAGAGGACGAACCTTATAATAAGTGCATCAGTAAATTGGTTCCCCAGCACAGACGAAGGGCACTCACAATCCAACCGTCAAGAAACTCGCCACGGTGCTGCCAACAAGCTGGGCCACGAACTGCACTTTGGGCTTGGCACCGATCAAATGACCCGTCTTCAGATCACCGGTCATATCCGTGCTCTGAGCGGCCGCACCACCAGCGACGATACCACCGACCAAGTTAAGCCTCATGCCGTCGACTTGGCCTAAGCCTTGTCCTTTCGCAACGCCACCAAAGATCAGCTGAGAGGCTTTTGCGACGGTGGAGATGGGGTTAATGTCGGTATCACCGGCGGATTGGACGCCGATGAAGGAGAAGATGAAGCCGAGGATGTTGGCGAGGATGACTTCGCCGACGTTCATATTGAATTGAGTGGAAATGAGGGTGAGGGAGAGGAGCATGGAGAGGGCGATTGCGCCGATCCAGGCGTAGTTGGGAACGCGGTCCTCAGGCTGAAGGGGGGAAAGGGTGTTAGGAATCGAAGAATCTAGGAGATGCGCTACGTACTGGGCAAGGGTCGTTGTCGTCTTCGTCAATGTACACGGCGTTGGGGTCGTTCCTGTTGCGATATCGCTCAACGCGGTTGCGGATGGTCGTGCGAAGTCCACCAGCAGCACGGATGAGGGAGCCAGACGACATCCCGAGCTCGACGAAGGAGACTATAGAGCAACGTTAAGGAACCATAAGTATCACGAGACTCGATCCAAAAAACAACCCATATACTCACAGACCAACATGATAAGGACACCGGGCCAAAGCAACCAATACCGTGGGCTGGGAGCATATAGATAATCGTCGAAAGTCTTGAACTTCATAGCTTGCATCGACTTGAGAGGGAATTCATCCGAGATATCGACAGCGACCGCTTTGCCGGTAGCGATGAGAGCTGGAGCGATGATGCCCCACGCAAGGATCGAGCCGCCAAGGAAAGACCAGGAAGCGTTGAGGCCAGAGAGCATACCGGCGCCGAAGAAGGCAGGGGTGACTGCATGCAGGAGAAAACATCATGGTTCAGGGAATTGTTCGCTCGGAGATTGAGCGGAAGAAACGTACACTCGAGGTACCAGCCGTAGTTCTCAAGGGCGATAATGCTAGTCCATCCGAGGCGGTACAGAGTCCAGCCAATGTGCCAGTCGAAGAGCACTCCTGGGGCGTATCCTGTAGCAACCTACAACGCCAAACGCGAGGTCAGCAACGCATTGCATCGTGGGCAACGCCGAAGAAGTGGGCGTTTGTCGCCTCAGCCGCTCAAACTCACCTTGTACGCCAAAGCGGTCAACAAAGTGATCAACAGACACAAACTCTTCTTCCGCGCCGCGATAGCACCGGCCTTTCCAGAGTGCAAACTCCGAATGGTGAAAGCCGTAGCACTGGGAGTCGGGAAGACGAGTCTTTGGTGGATGACGAAGTATTTGCGGAGGGGGATGACGAAGGCGACACCAAAGTAGGCGACAGCGATGGTTAGGGCGAAGAGTTTTCCAATGTCGTCGGCTGGGTTGAAAGACAGGAGGCCGAGGCGGTACATTGCAGGGATACCAGAGACGAAGAGGATACCTGTAGGAAACAGTTAGCCCAAAGCTGAGGATCACGAGGCCAGGAAAAGGACTAACCCAAGCCACCAGCGCTAGTAGCAGCGGTCTGGACGCACACATTCTCCTTCGGACCAAACTCTCCTCCCCAAAGCCAATGGGGCAACACGGAATTGTTGGTGAAGAACCGTGAAAGGGGCTTGATGATAGCGAAACCGAAGATGGCGCCAAAGAGTTGGGGACCGAAGGTGAAGCCAGTCTTGAGACCCAGGTAGATGTTGGATGCACCGACGACGGCACCGAGTGCGCAACCAACGACCAGGGCACGGATGGTAAGTTGGTGTTCCTCTATTGGTGCGTTGGGGTCGACTGGGAATGGGTCGCCTCTGTGAGTGGGTGGGCGAAACGAAAGTGAGGAAACGTGATGTCAGCGGGGAAATTACACAACAAAAGGCTGGGCGTGAGGGAGAGACAGCCAACGTACACAATGTAGTGCTCCATTTCTTCCTCATGATCCGTCTCGCGGTTGTGAGATACAGGACCTTTCTCATCGTCGTGTCCAGCTTTCTCGTCCGAGAACCCGTCAGAGTAGCTCTTCTTGGCATCTGGACGCGCTGGGAGGGCATCGACGTGAGATTCCCTGGTGATTTGGCGTGCGAGGTTGACGTCGGGAAGTTCAGCCATTGGAGGTAGAGAGTCGTGCCACGGAGGGGGGGCGGAAGGGGGGGGGAACGATGGGAGGATGGGGGGTGTTTTGGTAGGAAGGGGGAACTCCACGACCTTCCAACACAAGTTCTCCGCTTGCTCCTTTTAAAGCATGTCCTAATCTCTGTCCTCACTGTTCATAGTTTGGAGGAAGCAGTAGTTGCAAGTTCCGGGGAAAACTGGCTATGGGTGTACCCGGTACAGTGGAGTGCACCCAAAAAAGAAGCCTCAGAAGACATCGCGGCAAGGATCTGGAGGGCTTGGTATGGCCTTTGAGATCTTGCGGGTGGAGTGAGATGTCGATGGTTTGGCTGGGATGGTGTGCCATGCGCGCGTTGGTCGCTTCCGTCGGTGTGATTTGCCGTGTGTAACCCGTGGAAAAATGTTTCGGGCGGGTGGCTTCGACTCTTGGCTCCATGTGGTCCCTCTGCGCTTCCCAACCCATTCGCATGTGTATTCGACTCGGTCCGGTTCGGGTTCTGTATCTGGAGCTAGCTCCTCCATAATTAAACGGTCTTGAAAAGTCCGGGGGGTTCGTCATCGACTTGATTACCCTCATCATCGTGTTCAAGAGGTGATTGGTGGCGGTCTGGTAAACGATACTGGCGGTTGCCGAAAGAGCTCCACGGTTCGACTTCGACAAGTCGCCCGGCTTGTTCGATGTTCCACTACACCCGGATGCATTGCAGATCGACTTCTACTCCCTCGCGTAAATAAAAATAGAAATCGGTACTGCCACAGAATGTTTGCCCGATTTCGAAATTACCGGGTCACTCCCCACTGGTCCACATGCGACTACAAACATTACTCCGTTGCCGGGTGACACGACAGGTCGCGTGCGCGGAGGGTTCCATATCTGCTCGTGTGGAGGGCTGTCGGTTGCGATCGGTCACTAACATCCCGCCATCTCGGATACCCCGGGTTACGAATATCTCCGGCGTCCGTTATGCGGCGACTTGCTCTCCTCGCACTCTCTTCGCGTAACACTTGACATTTTTAGCAACTCGCTTCAACAGCCGCGCGATAACCCAATGTGTAACCGGAACACCGCGTATCAAGGATCTCGCGATCTCGCAATCCCTAGACCTGCAGGGACGATTCGGAAGAATTACAAAGAATCCCCCATCCCATCTGCCAAGGTGGGCCGGCTTTTGGTAATATCAACCGGAACTTGGTAAACTCATCACGGAGCGTAAAACCCCTCCTATAGCTGCCGTAATATCGATGGAGTCTCTGGTGGCCAAGAGTCGTGACCGGATGGCTAGCTAGTCTACAATGGCGTGAGCTGGCGGCATGGTTTGTCAGTCCCAAGGCAAACATCTGACTGCGGTAACACCAATTCCCAACCATGCCCATGTCGTCTGAACAGCACACAAACCTAGCACGTCAGATTCTATTTCAGTCACTCATATCAGGACTTCTTCACTGAAACTCATGGCGTACCTTTAGTAGCACTGGAGTCTCCAAGCTCGAAGCCTTCTGCACCTTCCCCCGCATGAAAGGCATATCACCCCGCACGAAAGGCATATCATTCTCCTTTCCTACAACAGATCTAAGGCACGGCGTAATCATGCCATTCTTCAGCCAATCACGAGGTTTGGCGGTTTCTTAGCCCGAACGATTGGCATTCGTTTTGGAAGCGCCTTCACAACGCCCACACGGGCTTTTCGCGCTCCTGAGGTACATTCCTGATCCGAAGCTCCTCACCTCTTCTTTAGAATCGACTGGTATACACAAGATTCCAACTGGGTTGGTTTGAATTCGAGCTCCAAGAGCCGTTGTACTTCCCTACTCCATCCACATCCAAAGGCGGACCCACTCCTCTTTCACCAACGGCGAAAAGAGATCTTTACTCCAAGATAGTGACGTTACCTCTGTGGATCAAACGGACATGCCGACGGAGCCAAGATTCAAGTGGAGGGCTCGCTGCCGACCCTTGGCTCATTGCTCGGTGATAAATGCCGCCCTGCCTCATGAACCCAGTTAGAACCCACCCACACAACACGGATAGATAGGGAGAAGCCTTTGGCCTCTTCTCTCTCCACGAGCCTGATATGCATATGCATGCACGCATCGTACCTGACTTAAGTTCCGGCCAGTCCAGGTGGTAGATGGTGCCAAAACGGAAGGGGTAAGCTTCAGAACGGGGTAAACAGTTCGAGTCCCCGCCAAGTCGGCATCGTGCGCAATGTCACAATCACATATCGTCATCTAGGAAAACAATCCAGTGTTTGGAATATTGAAATCGAGTCTATGCACATGGAAGAGAGAAAGAATACCGCTACTTGGAGGTAGGTTTTTGGGTGCTTGTGAGAAAACAGCAGTGCCCGACGGTCCACGAGTGGAACAAGGTTGGCAGTTTTGTGCCTTCTTTACGAAGTGGGCTTCCTTGCCTTCATGACCTTTTGCTTCAAGAGCTTCTCCTTGGCCTCGGACTCTCGTTTATCCAATTCGCTTTTCTGAGACGACGAAGGTTCCTAAGAAGACGAGTCGCATGATCAGTAAGGTTGGCCCCAACACGAGAAACGGCCGCCGAGGAAGGAAGGAAAGTTGAAAGAAGCGAGGGGAGAAGAACGCACATACCCGTCTTTCATCCACGTCCATTCGATCCTCATCATCATCCTCATCCTTCGCCCATTTACTCTTCCCCAACCTTCCTCCAAGTGCCTTGGCCTTTCCTTTACCATCTTCTCGTTCCTGGCGGGATGGCGACCTCGAACCACCGACAGCAGCACGACGGACTGCCGGGGGTGTCCCGCTTCGACTTCGACTTCGACTTGGGCTGCCTCGTCGGAAATCTGGGGTCGGAGACCGCTCGTCCCTCCTGGCACGCTTACTGGGCGGTGGCGGTGTCGAACCATCCCGCATGTCGTCTCTCCCACCCCGACGAGCAGGACCAGAGGACCTAGACCTCGACCTTCGATCGCTGAAGCTCGACGACCGTCTCCTGCGTCTGGCGGTCGGGGGACTTCTGGACCTCGATTTCATCGTGCTGGTATCTCCGGGACTTCCCTCGCGAGGAGACTTAGAACGCGGACGACGAGCTGCTGCACCTTTAATGCTCAGGCCACCATTACCACTTTTAGAAGGTGGAGGTGGCGTTGATCCCATGCGCCTGGCGGCTGCTGGCGGAGTGCGAGATCGTCTTCGAGGTGGTGAGCGCCTGCGCTGCTGTGGAGGAGGTGATCGTGAATCGCGCCTGCGACGGGGAGGTGGCGGAGGCGAACGGGAACCAGGCCTGCGACGAGGGGGTGCCGGCGGCGACCTTGAACCTCGTCGGCGAGGCGGTGGAGATATCCTTCGACGGGGTGGACCTGGAGACCTAGAGCCAGAACGGGAGCGTGAAGGCGTCCGGGAAGGAGAGCGTCCTCGCCTTCTCGGCGGGGGTGGACCCCGTCGGGCCGGTGGCGTCGCGCTTCTCCCAGCATCTCGTCTGGGAGGGCTTCGACTCCGGCTTCGACTAGGGCTTCTTCGTCTTGGACTTTCACCTGGCGACTTCGACCTCGGTGATCTTGACCTTGAGGACCTGGCACTCCTCGACCGTCGACGCGGTGGACTTCCTGGAGGACCAAAGGGACGCCTGGGTGGTGGTGGGCGAGGAGACCTTGAGCGAGAATATGAAGGAGATCGACGTCTACGACCAGGTGGAGAACGAGACCGGTATCGTGGTGGTGGAGGAGAACGCGAATAACCTCTTCGTCCACCACCTCGGCCTGGGGGACCATAATCTCGTCTTGGCCCACCGCCTCTTCCTCCCCATCCGGAGTCCCTGTCACGATCCGGACCACCACCCCATCCACCCCTTCCTCGGCCCCTTCCTCTTCCACGCTCGCTGTAGCGGAACCCGCCATCACCGCCACCGCCACCTCCACCTCCACCGCCGTTGCGCTCACGCCGCTCACGGTCCCTAATCTCGTCAAGTCGTTCCGAGTGTTGCTGTCGTCTAGATGCTTCATCCAAGACCCGTTTGTCGGCTTCATTCTTAGCTCGGAGTTCCTGCTTCTTCGCTTCGATGAATTCGGCGGGAACGCCACCAGTCGAGACTTGAGCCGAAAGGAGGAGTTTCCACAGCTGAAGCATGAATTCCCCTGTCTAAATAAAGCACCAGATTCAGCAAGAAGGAATGATACGCTACAAAGAGAATGGATGCCAACCTTGCTTCCAAGGAACCCAGTCAACTTGATTTGGATGTCTTTTGGGTCGGGCTATTACGCCATTAGAGCGAACATTAGTAAGGCGAAATGAAACCAAGGGTTCGGGAAAGTACTTACAGATTTGCCACTTTGTTCGAGCTGTTCGTTGACATACTCGATCACGACCTCATCTTCCAGCCCGATGATCTCGGTGACCCGTTTGTAAATCCATGGCTTGAACACGCTCAGCTCCACCTTTTTCATGTCGACCTAATATAGCCCCAGGAGTGTAATAGAAGCAATTAGTACACACTATAGTCGAATCGCGTTGGTTCCAAGTGTCAAAGGGATACCTTTTGGTCAAACTCAGGAGGGAACTTGATTTGTTTGCGGAGACGTTGGTCCTTGTTAGAGAACCGGCTGTCCTAAAGTCGCCACAGTGGAATGAGTATCGCATCGACAATTAAGTTCTAGCAGGACTAGCTAACCTGGTCAGCGCTCGTTCCTTTGAAGAATCCTGCATCCGCCATTGGGATTGGGTTCTAGACTGGGTGAGCGACAGGAAGAAGTGTTCTGGAAGTGGAATAAAGAGACAAAACAGACTTTTCGTCAGTATCTATGCCAAGTGTCGGCAAAGTGAAACGGCTTACGGGGGCTGTAGTCGGGTTGGCGACGCGAACCACAGACGAGCGAGGAGGGGGCGTTGGCTGTAGAAAATTAGGATCTGTTCAAAAGTCAGGACAAACACGGACATCCAACGCACAACACAGAGACTCTGCACCGACTCCAGTTCATCATCATGAAAATGTTTAGGAAATAGAGACCCATCGACGTATCTGACTCAGCGATCCAGAAGTAAGGGGACTTTGATTGAACGGGGTCCAAGAAACGTCAATAACCAACAACCAAATGAAATTTGTGGTCAAACAAGTGATAGCAAGGAAAAGTTAAAACAATCTGAAACCAACATGCTTGGAAGCAATGCGATTCGAACAACGGAATCAAGCAAGGGGAAAGACAGAAAGAAAATAAACAAGAACAGAACAGAACAGAACAGAACAGAAAAAGAACAGATGCTCCTAATGATAATCCTCCATGTGACGGAACTTATTATCCTCCCTGGTGAAATGCTTATCGCATAGCTCGCACGTGAAACGCTTCTCCCCCGCGTCCGGATTGTAAGGGCAGGAGAGCCAATGTCGCGCCGGTTTAGTGGTCAGACCACCTAAACACCGACACGCAGAGTAATCCGTGCGGGGAGGGCGAGGGGGCTTGCCGATGGGTTGACCGTCGGGCTTAGTCGCTTTGAGAGGCTCAACAGTAGCGTCGAGCTGAAACGAGGACTCCCCCGGATAGGGGATACACGGTCGCTTGGCGGGTCGAGGATTCGATGGACCCGCAGTGTGTTCCTGAAGCTCGTTAGGTTCGTCGACAGCGACGAGGGAAAAGCGACGTTTGCGCGTCGGCGGCGAAGCCGACGGCGCTACATGAGCAGTACTCGGGCTAAACAAGGCGGAGGCGGAGCTGGCTAATGGCGACACGCTTGACGCGGTCGGTTCGGTTAGAGAAGGCTGAGGTGCCACGGGCACGAGAGCTGGGGGCGGCTCGGCCGCGGCCGTGGCCGCAGGCGGAGTTAGGAGGTCGAGAGGGATGTCTGGGGAGTCGATTCCGAAAAAGAGGAGATTGTCGACGTGCGTTGCTTCTTCCTCCGTCAACGCAGGGGAGACGGTGTCGGTCGATTCCGATACCGGTGGCGGAGATGACGATGTTGTGATGCTGGAAAGAAGGGGATCCGGGAGAAGGAGTGTGAGGGGGTCGAAGGTATGGGTGAATCCTGAGATCGGGTCGCGGAAGCGGTTGTCTTCGTAGGAGAACGGGCTCTCTCGGCCCAGGAGATCGTTGAAGTTGAAGTTTTTCATGTGCTGTAATTTCCAGTATGTCCCATGATGGCTTCGCTGGAGTTCGCTGCCGGCGTGAGCGGAGTCGGGTGCGACTTTGCGACGGGTGGATAGCCATGGAGACAAAGCGGAGTGTCTACTGAAAGGGACTATTGGCACCGGGGCATTCAATAGCGCGGAAAACGATATACAATTACCTGTAAGACGCGCGGCAGTATTAGAAGTTGTCGATACTTGCTTCCAGGAAATCTGGATGACCGTTGAAGCCTAGTGAAAGGTGATGTTGGTCAAAAGAATGAAAACTCAGACCGATTGAAAGCCAGGCATACTATCGTCGCTTCCCTTTCAAGTACGATTTGAGGCTGCTTAAGGAACCACGCCAGGACTGTCGCACATTTGAGCCTACTGCCAGCTATCCGCTTCTCTCTATGGGCGGAAAAAAGCAAGACGTCCGTCAGCAACACTTTTCTTTGACCGAGGTACAAATCACCACTCACCATCGCTCATCAGCACCCAGCTCCAGCTCAAGTGCGACCGCATAAGATGGTTTTGAGTCAATCTACCAAAGCTGCAAGGTCGACCCGCCGAGAAGGAGCCATACTGGTGGTTAGCCCGTACACACCCAACCCAGCGGCATCGGCCCTTGCCTCGAGTAGTCTCCCGAAGACCGCATCGTGAATCGACACCACACCGCCCCGTCTGGAAAGGCCCACCTAAAACGCTGCAGCCGCGCTTCCCAGACGGAACCGGTGGGGCCAGCCGAGCTTCACGAGCCCTTTGCGGCGTTCCTCTTGCTAACAGACGGTACCTCCGATGCAAAAGCCGAAGGACGGCTGCGTATTGTGAGCCACTGTCAGAGAGAAAATATTCTCAGTCGGTTGAAAAGGTCACTTACGTCCCGGAAGGTGGAAGGGGCTAACGGCTCGACTACCTTTTAGCAAAGGCTAGCGAGCACTGAGGAAAAGGAAATGAAGTGAGATGGGTGAGAAGTACTTATTGGAGGTCGGCGTTCGAGTTGTGGGAAACCTTCATGGCGTATCGCTCGAAGGGTCCTCCTTCGCGAGAGAAAACGCGCCAAGCAAGCAGTGCACTGGTGCAAGTAGTTGGGTTCTCCATCTCTGCTGCGGGTACTCTTATCGTCTTATTCGCAGTCTGATAACCTTATATCCACCTTTGAAACACCAGCCAGCACGTCATCCCCCCCATTGGAGGACGCGAAGTTGGTCCTCATGACCCGTCCATCTGAGCTCTCGGCGCGAAGAACGAGAGGCAGCACGACAACATATAACCTACGAGAGAAAAATTAGACACCGGTGAGGACGTCAAAGAGGAGGCAAACATGCAGCCGTTGGAAACGCCGGAATCGGTTTGTAGCAGGCTCGTCCGAATAGCAGATGGGGAACGATGTAGAACGCTAGCTACGACAAACCGCGGGAATATATAGGGACCGGCGGCATACCGCTCCACCGTTCGTTATGGTTCCCGAAGAATAGCGAGAACCGATCTCCACCTGAGGCGACCGTGACGTCGCCCTCAGAGCCTAAACAATACTTCAGGTCGACTACGGCAGCAGAGTTGTGGATCGACCGTTCCATACATAATTGACCCTTCGAAATATCAATATGGTACAAGGCCGGACCCTCGCTTCGCTCCAGCCTCCGGTCTCGAGGACGGAATCAGAGGAGACTGGACAGTGGCACGAGGGAGGCTCTAATTACGATTCCAAGGTATATTGAATTCTTAAGCTTCGGGGAGTGAAAAGACGTGAGGATGAGTTGATAGACAAAAAGCCGCTTACAAGCTGACGAACCGAGCTCAAGGCAGAGCATATGTGAGCGAGCAGAAAGATAGGCACGACAATTTAAACGTCAGCAGGTCCAAGCAATGGTTGATGGGTTCAGGGAGATCGGAAACACTCAGTCCCATTACGAGGCCGAAGGTGAAAGCACGCAGGAAGGCGGAAGATGTGGGTGAGAGGGGCATGGACCAAAGATAGGCGTGGAGGACAGTTACTATATCGGTCAGGTCCACGAGAAACCCGTCGTTAAGGTAAGTCGACCATTTCCTTTACTGTAAAGAATGGATCGCTACTCAAAGATCTACTGTGCTCCAGGCTAGTTACAAGGAGTACTGTGACTCTGGTACATAAGCCAGAAGCTTTGGTTAGAGGAGATTGGCGCGCCTTCAAGGAGCCACCAAAGACAGGAACAGAGAGTAAAGAAACGCACCGGGATTGGATGCGTATGTGCTTACTTCGTGTTCACGACAAGGTACTTGATTCGGACTTCCACTCCGGTGAAACCTCGGAAGTGCAACCGGCGGGAAGGCAAAGTCGGGTTTCACTCTCAAAGCTTCAAAACTTGTGCCTAGAGAAGCGAAGCTAAAGGCCAATAGGTCACAAGAGGCATCCAATAATCCATTAAACGTCTTCGAAATGCCAACGTTACAGTAAATGACAAAATATTCCGAGATTCGTAGCGCGCCTGCGCCCCTTTCAGGCCATTTATGGAGACCACTGATCTATACGCCATCGTAGCTGGCACCCCCAGCCTAATAAAGAATTAAAATGGTTTAATCTTGAGTACCCGTGCGTTTGTGCAACACTATGAACGCTGCGCACCTTTCGGAGTCGGGTAACGATATGCTCCTCATCAACATCTCCCTTTTCCCGGGCAGGAACCTCGATCGAGAAAACTGACAGAACCCTCTTCACGTCAGCGGCATGCACAGATACCTGATAAAGCAGTCGATTCGCGTCAGAATATGCAGTCTCGCTTAATCCACAGCAGCTAAAATATACAAACTTTGGCCTTACGCATGACCTTAGCGTTCTCCCCGATCCATGTGATGAGTACAAACTTGACTCTCTTCGACTCTTTGTCCTATTGAAGAAAATGTCGGTTCGCACCCTGGCAACAAGGGTAACTCTACGCTCACTCACGTTGGAGTATTCAACCCGCGCATACCCAAATCCACAGTCACTGTCTTCCAGCTTATCCTTGAGTTCGTTGAGTCCGTTTTCGCCAGTAGCAGTCAGCTTCAAGACGTCCGACCGATCGCTCTACATCGCGATCACCGAGTCAAGGTTATGGGTTCTCAGGAAAGGGGCTACTCCAGAACACGAGAGACAGGCAGACCTCGTAGTTTAGAAGCAGCCAGTTTGTGGGTGTCTTGTCATCTCGGACGTCCAAGTAGGCTGCAAAAGGGAATCGCGTTGGTCGGGATGAGAGGGTGCCTGTAGCCTGATGCCCACGCGCGCACCTTGCTGGATTTCAGGGGCAGAAACGTTAGCGCCAGACATTTGTGCAAAGAATTAAGACTTAGTAACGCGAGAGATGAGGATGGGTTGGTAGGATGGTGCTGAATATCGGTTCAGAGTGAGAGTACAACGCGATTTCAGTCTGGACGCGCGCAGCGGGCATTTTACCTAATCAGGTGTCTCAGGGTCCTCGGACATCGCAAAGGCGAGGAAATAAGCGATAATAACGATAAAAGAGACAGCAACGGATGGAAAATAGACGTAAAAATGACCCGAGTAAAGCGAGTACTCATGGTTCTTGCTTGCCAGGATGATGTGATGAGATTGGTCTAGGTAGCGATGGGATGATCGGGCTTAACGAGTTAATTCTATGTGATAAGAACAATTGCACATGAGTTTGGACTTCTCAGATAGGTTCAGAACGGCTGAGCGTACGAACCAGAGTAAACCCGTCTTCCTCCACTCTCGAACCGGACCGATGACCTCCTTTATGCCCATACCTGGACTGCTTCCAACTCGACGCCGAACCCCCAAAGCTTCCCGATTCGTTCCGTTTTCGAGCCTTCTCCCTGGCAGCCTTCCTCTTCTCCCTCAACTGCTTATAATACTCCAGCGTCTGGGCTCTTTTCTCCTCGTCCCTCTCTTGGTACTCCTCTCCCCGCTTCTCGTCCGGAGTCCACCTGCTCCGCAATATCCGTCTCACAGCCTCTGGGCTAACGCGAAACTGCGACGCAAGAACGTCTGTTGTGAACTTCTCGGGATCGAGTCGCCTTAGAGCTCGCATGTCGTCCATGAGTTGCCGGCTAAGCTTTTTGGGCGGATTCCAGCCCTCCGGGAATTTGCGTTTCATGGCAGCTCGGTGTGCAAGGTACGGTTCCGGAACGGGTTCTCGTTGAAGGCCCTTCTGACTTGTTGACAAACTTGATCCCTTTGTCGGACCCTCTGGCAAAACCTCCTCTATGGGTTTGGTGAATTCAACTTCATCGTCACCAAAGTCTTCGAAAGGCTGAGAAGCTAAGGCTTTCCCCTTGTCAGAATAATATCTTTGCGCAAGTGTGAAACGGGTGATTGGAGCGGTAGTCTTGATTGTCGTTGTGAAAAGATTGGCAAAGGGCCTGATTGAGATCTTTTGGAGGAGTGACATGGTGGCCGAAAATGTCTAAAGCGGAGAGTTCGGGTTTACCGGACATAAGCCTGGTTCTGCCCACCCTTCACACTCTCGGTTTATGTTTGATCTCAGCTCCCCCCTGCCTAACATAACTTCACGCGTCATGGATTCAAGTAAGTCCTTCTCGCGTCCCGCTCTCTCGGCGAGGATCATTAAGCACGTGGACTGAAAGGAGCGGTGAGCCCGCATTGCCTGATCGACTAAGACGAGAGACATCAAATGAATCCATTAGCGTTGAACGTCTGAACTCGTGTAAGTCGTCTATTGAATCCCGATCGAACGAGTCCTGGGCCACGACGAGTGCATTGGGACGCCACATGCACCATTTATACGAAACATCGAAAGACAGCACTGAAGCACGGTTCCTGTGATACCTAAAAAAGGACGAACGGTAAAGAACTGTGGAAGTTGGAGTAAGTCGGAAGGATAGCAGGGTCGGAAAAAACATGATGGTGCCAAGGAGGAGGCCGGTGGGGAGATAGAGGGGGAAAAAGGGGAGAGGGAGCGCATAAGAGTAATGAAAAGCAAAGGAGTCATGCACCAAAGAAAACCTCCACAACTAGTCGCAAATAATTGTGGGCAACCTATCAAAATGACGGTTAACCAAGATCGAGACCATGGAAAGATCGCTCTGAACTCACCGCTAACAGAGAAAGGCAACAGAATGACTAAGTCATTACATGTTGTTTAAGACTGCGTGCGTGCTTCGTCTGTGTCCGGGACCGCCACGAGGAGGCGCACGACTCCGACTTCGAGTCCCATAAACCCTAGGAAGCGTCGCTGCAAAACGAAAACGTTAAACGTTTGAGCCACTGTGAGTAGGCTCGCCCGTACTCACTGGGAGATTCGAAGCTTCCCACAAACCCCGCCGCATTTGCTGAAGCCAACAAACCACCTGGATTTGTGTGGGGGTGGTGCACGTCACAAAACGACGCCCGGGAGACAGCCCAGCGACAAAGCGCGAACCAGAATCCCGTGTGTCCGGCCTATGGATGGACCAAGAGTTTCGAGTCAGTTGGTGTTTCACGTATGCATCTGGACCGGTCTGCTTACCCCGGATGCGGCGAATTCCTTCCAAGCCCCAAACCAGCATCTGATGCAGAGAGAACGCGATGAGCCACACAAATAGGGGGGGGGGGGTTTAAAGAAATGCGCACCTAGGACGAATAACCCGGAAGGAGGAGCACATAGAAGAACAGGGAAGTAATGAAATCATGCGAAGAGGAGAGACTCGTCACTTTCTTCCCGAACCAAGCGCAGGAGACTTATCAAAACGATGGATCAACGAAACGCCATGATTACTTCCAACTTTCCCCTGATCGAGACACGAAATGGTCAGACGAACGAGGTCCGTATCGTTTACCCAGCGTGCGTTCTTCGTCTGTGTCCAAGACCGCCACGAGGAGGCGCACGACTCCGACTTCGAGTCTCATAAACCCTAGGAAGCGTCGCTGCAAAACGAAAACGTTAAACGTTTGAGCCACTGAGAGTAAGCTCGCCCGTACTCACTGAGAGATTCGAAGCTTCCCACAAATCCCGCCGCATTTGCTGAAGCCAACAAACCACCTGGATTTGTGTGGGGGTGGTGCACGTCACAAACGGACGAACCGGGAGACAGCCCAGCGACAAAGCGCGAACCAGAATCCCGTGTGTCCTGCCTATTGATGGACCAAGAGTTTCGAGTCAGTTGGTGTTTCACGTATGGATCTGGACAGGTCTGCTTACCCCTGATGCGGCGAATTCCTTCCAAACCCCAAACCAGCATCTGATGCAGAGAGAACGCGATGAGCCACACAAATAGAGGGGGGTGAAAGAAATGCGCACCTAGGACGAATAACCTAGAGGGAGGAGCACATGAACGAGCAGGGAAGTAATGAAATGATGCGAAGAGGAGAAACTTGCCACTTTCTTCGTGAACCAAGCGCCGGAGACTTATCAAAACGATGGCTAATCCATGTCGAGAAAACGCCATGATCGCTTCCAACTTACCACTGAAAGAGACATGAAATGGATAGACGAACAAGGCCCGTCTCGTTTAGCCTGCGTGCGTGCTTTGTCTGTGTCCGGGACCGCCACGAGGAGGCGCACGACTCCGACTTCGAGTCCCATAAACCCTAGGAAGCGTCGCTGCAAAACGAAAACGTTAGACATTTGAGCCACTGAGAGTAAGATCACCCGTACTTACTGGGAGATTCGAGGCTTCCCACAAACCCCGCCGCATTTGCTGAAGCCAACAAACCACCTGGATTTGTGTGGGGGTGGTGCACGTCACGAACGGACGAACCGGGAGACAGCCCAGCGACAAAGCGCGAACCAGAATCACGTGTGTCCTGCCTATGGATGGACCAAGAGTTTTGAGTCAGTTGGTGGTTGACGTATGAATCTGGACGGGTCTGCTTACCCCTGATGCGGCGAATTCCTTCCAACCCCAAAACCATATCTGAGGCGAAAAGAACACGTTGAGCTAGTGAGATCGAGACATCGCAGGCAGTGAAAGAAATAAGCACCTTGGACAAAATAAGCTGGAGAACGTGCGTGTAAAAGAAGTGGGGATTAATAAAATCACGCGAAGAGAAGATACTTTCTTCGCAAGCCGAGCGCGGGTAACCCATCAAGACGATGGCTAACGAAAACGTAGAATCACTTCTCAGTCACCATGAGAGAGACAGACGTCAGAAAAAACGAAATCGTTCTGTGTCGTTTGAGACGGCGTGATTGCTTCATCTTTGTTCGCGAGCGACCCCGACTTCGAGTCCCATAAAAATCAAGGAAGCGTCGCCCGGTGCAAACGACACGTAAGACATTCGAGTCCCCGAGAACTAAATTGCCCGTACTCACCTGGGGGCATTGAAACTTCCCACCAGCCAAGCCGCATTTGTCGAATGCAACAAACCACCTGGATCTGTGGGGCAGTCGGGCACGTCACAGACGGAGCATCGGGAACAGCCAGGCGACGAAGCGCGAGTGGACTGGAATCCCGTGTATCCTCCCTATAGGTGGGTGGGGAGTTTCGGGTCAGTTGGTGTTTCGCGTCTGGATTTGGACCGGCAGCTTACCCCCGATGCGGCTAATTCCTTCCGACCCCAAAACCATATCTGACGTGAAGATAATACGTTAACTTAATGAGCTAATGACGAGTGAAAGAGATAATCACCTTCGGTGTCACTGGAGCTTGACCTGGCAGAATCGAAACATAAACCTGGTTCCAGGGGGCAGAAGGAGACAGGTGGAGACAGGAGTAGAGGGACTCAGTGGCCGGGCTTCTCGTTGACTGACGCGTGCGGGAACATTGATGAGTGAGGAGTAACAGTGAAGCAGGTAACTGTCTTGGGTGGGTCGGGGAGTGGTGGATGGTTGAGGAAGACGAGGAAGAGAGACTTCCCAAGGTTATAAGCATCGGTCGCTGACGTCAGCAACTTCCAGGGTTCGACTAGTTCCCACACTACGAACGCCAAGCCCATTACTCCCTCTGTCATTCCCATTGCCTCTTGTTTTATTCCGCTACCCCTTCTGTCTCTAAGTATCGAGCGTGATTTTTTTTTGAGGCTTCCGCTTCTCAATTTCCCCTGTCTGCTCGCCATCGAGCATCCCTCCCTTACACGTCTTCAGAAGCCCATCAATCATTCAATATGTTTCCAAATGAATACCTCAGGGCTGTCTGCAGATCCAATAGCCTCCAATTATTCACATAAATATATTACTAGTGCGAACGATTAAACTACGACGAAGCTTGCCGTTGAGTGTCTCTCCTCGAATTCCCTCCTGCCCTCTTCATCATCTCTTTTTCGCGTGAGTAGGCCTAGCAGGCCGCTTCTAACACCTGCCCGCCAAGCTTAAGAGATTTTTAGGTAATCTCTGTGCTGATAAAGGTGCGATCAGAGCCTCACATTCATATCCCGCTAGGGGACAACCTTTCGGACTAGGAAGAAATTAATTCGCCGCAGGAGTGTCGTCCACCAGCTCAGACTCAGACTAACAGCGTCATTTGACTTCCAAATCTCGCTTCACTGAGATTGGGCACGCAGCAGCCGAGTCACTACGCGGTTCGGTGCAGGCCTGGTGATCCCCGTTAACCGAACAGATGCATATACATACTCTGTGGCGTGATCCATCCTCGCACGGCAGGGCCATGTGAAAGCGGCCAGGTTGCAGAAGCCTCGGCTCCTTAGAGTGATTAAACACGAGATTAATTCTTCAGAGTCGTCTTGTTGATATGAATTCTCTTCGCTCTTAAGATATGGGCTCGACGTCGGAATCGGCGCCTCCTCGTGGTGGTCCCAGATCTACACGAAGCACGCACGCAACGTGGATCACACCAGCTAATTCCATGCACCAACTCCGGTCCTTTCTCTTTAGGGAGTTGAAACTCTTGCTGTTCGACCCTTGTTGTAGGTTCGGGATCACTTCAACGACCCAGAGCCTATTCGCAGTTACAGCATCCCTTGCCATGCCAGTGTGAAAATCAAATCCAACTTTGCTCAAAACAAATCTTCCCCTCTCCCTCATTGTCCGCCGATTTATTACGCTCACTTGCCAGTATTGATATAGCGCGAGATAACATTACGGACTTACTGTCAGCCAATCCCCAATTTCCCGCCCAATTCAACCGTGCCAAGCACAGTCTATAGATATAGCTCTGCTAAGATGTTACGATTTAGAGGTGGTTTCTGAAATTCTGGATAGCCCTCGGTGGGCGCGCGGAGGTCGGTGGTGGTGACCGTTGTGTGGGAACTTGTCGAAGCTCCATTAGTCGACTGGCGTCAACGATCGACCTTGGGAAGTCGTCTGTTCTTACCCAGCCAACCATCCAACGATCCGACGCAAGGACCATCCAGACCGGTTTGCCCACTACACAGTCTGTTATACATTTCACGCGCTTCTGTTCGTTCGACCAGCTGACTGCTTCGTCTCCTCCATTTGAACAGGGTCAACGTCTCTGGTCTGGCTGGTAAGCTTCAGCGGTTCTCAAGGTGATAATCTTCTTTATCTGATCATAATCTCACTGACCAACGTGCTTTCTTTGCGCTAGATGCTGTTTTGGGGTTGGAAAGCATTGTCCGCATTGGGGGTAAGCTTCCGGTCCAAAGCCAGACGCAAAACACCATCTAACTCGAGACTCCCGGTACATCCATAGGCAGGACACCTTGGATTCTGGTCCTCTCGCGCTTCGTCTCCTGGCTGTTTTCCTGTAGTCCGTCTGTGATGTGCACCACCCACCACACAAATCCTGGCGGTTTGTTGCATTCGGTAAATGCGGCCGGGTTTGCGGGAAGCTTCAATGCCCCAGACAAGCACAAGCAAACTGGAGCACGCGTACTCGAATGTCTGACCCGTCGTCTTGCAGAGGGCGACGCTTCCTGGTTTTCATGGGACTCGAAGTCGGAGTCGTGCGCCTCCTCGTGGCGGTCCCGGACACAGACAAAGCACGCACGCAGGCTAAACGAGACGGGCCTTGTTCGTCTGTCCATTTCATGTCTCTTTCAGTGGTAAGTTGGAAGCGATCACGGCGTTTTCTCGACATGGATTAACCATTGTTTTGACAAGTCTCCGGCGCTTGGTTCGCGAAGAAAGTGGTTCGCGCTTTGTCGCTGGGCTGTCTCCCGGTTCGTCCGTTTTGTGACGTGCGCCACCCCACACAAATCCAGGTGGTTTGTTGGCTTCAGCAAACGCGGCGAGGTTTGTGGGAAGCTTCGAATCTCCCAGTAGTACGGACGAGCTTACTTTTAGTGGCTCAAACGTCTAACGTTTTCGTTTTGCAGCGGACTCGAGGTCGGAGTCGTGCGCCTCCCCGTGGTGGTCCCGGACACAGACGAAGCACGCACGCACTCTCAAACCAGAATAAACGTCTCCTCTATCTGTTATCGGTCTCTGTTGGTGAGTTGGAGGTGGGCTTTGCGTTTATCGCACGAGTTGATTATCCCCTTAAGAGGTTACTTGCTCACAATGCAATTCTCTTCTCTTCGTGTCATCTCATTCCTTCCCAGGTCCCTTATGTGCTCCTCCCTATGCCTTATTTTTGATCTCGTCTTCTCATGATGGTCTCGTCCCTGGCACGGCCATGTGTTTGCCGGCTTCGTCCTCCCTCCTGTTTCGCACCGCTTCCAGAGTTATTTAGTAAATGACGTATGTGGCGCCGTCATATGGTTGGTTCTATGTAAAGCTCGCTCTGTATTAATTCGACCAATGGCATTGTTCATGGCTCGCACGGACCCATGCGCCCAACCATAGCGAATGGGACCATCTCGATGTCTCATGTCCGACTCGAGCATACAAAGGGCGCCCCTAGTGAATAATGCAGGATAGGCATTCAAGCGAGGGCATTTAAGAGTAAAGATTCGTGTATCCATTCAACAATTAACTTTTAAAAGGATCACGGGAGTCTGGAATAGCTTTGATTAATGGAGTACACGAAAGGAAACGGACATGTTGCAGACGTGAAAACAGCTGTAGCGATACAAACTCTGTGGCAGGCCAGAGATAAAGCCCCAACTCCACTATAGTATCAATCAGCGCAGGTTTGCGATATGCACCCCTCCGATAACTTGATGTTCCCGGGTAACGTCCAAAACTCGCGTTTTTATCTTCGTCCACTCTGTTGTCAACGGTTCAGCTCTCAGTTTACATCTGATCCCCTGTAAACGAAGTCCCCGCACCTTTTTCTGACAACGGATATGCTTTCTCCGCCACGTTCCTCCACCCTGCAGACTGAAACACATGTCCAGGGATGCCGATAGCAGAACCGTCTCTGTCAACTCGACGGAGCAACCTAAGCAAATAGCAACGAAATCGGAAAATCGTCATGATAAGCGGATTAGGCGTCGACGAGGCTCACGCTTCTTCCCGTCGGCTGATGAGACGAGTATTTTCTGGATCACGAACTTTCTGCCACCTCTCGCATTGTTTCGCGACCTGTGTCAAATGAATGTCAACGAGATCGCCGTAGTCGTGGGCCGGCTTTCATACTTCGATAAACGCGTTGGTATGTCGTGCCACGTATTTCTGTATCAAGTCCTGTGGCAAATACTTTCGTACATCGGCTGGTAGGTTTTTCAACCACAGAGCCATTGATTCAGCATAGCCAGGGCTATAAAGCTTGACGTTAGCCTTGTAGGTTTCGATCCACCCGAAGTTGGAAAAAGGGCCTAAGTCGAACGTAGACAAGCTGTATTGAGTATATGGTGACTTCCTCTCAGTTCTGTTGTCACTCACGGCTTCCGATGAACGCTAGGGATCTTAGGATCGGTTTAGGTAACAAAGTTTCAATGCCTTTGTCCACCTCAACCACGCTATGCGTAGAGTAGAGTCAGCAGCCAATCTTCGGGATACTTGCAGCGATAATATCTTACTGGGACTTGAAGCAGTCGCCGCATAAAACGGAGGACAGGAGAGGGATGTTAAGACCCTCTTGGGTGCAGTACTTTGTACATTTTGTATCAGTGGAACTGATCGCTTCCATGTTTGAGATGAAATCCACCCACCAAGCAACGTCGACGGATTGCAAAAGCCAGAAACGCTCGTTCTGGCCAGTGATCGAACCGCGCTTCCAGACCGAGCGAAATGCGAATACAACGCCACGCGGGATCCGCAGCTCGACTACGGAGCGCCACGCGAACAAGCTTCGAGGTCTTCTCGACGTTGTTAATGGTCTCAAGGTCGGCATTGGCACAAACCTAATGCCGTCGGGTGAGCACGTTCAGCGGTTACGGTTATCACCACAGCAGAGCGTACTTTTAGCCATACTGATACAGGGAAGATGCCAACCATCAGGCTTTCTGCGTTCTCCAGGCCCTGGTCGTAAGCTGGAATGGCCATAGAGGCGGGTGTTGGTGGGACATAAGTCTCCAGGATCGCGGTGATTCTGTCGACTTGTTGTTGTTTGACGAGGCGTACGAGCGGGGTCTTGATCGCATGCCACTCTGCAGCAAGGAAGGGGTTGAACGGATCGCTGTGCTGAGTTATAAACGAAAAACTACACGAACCACGAGCAGTTATTTCGTTCGCCTTGTAAACCAATGCTCTCCATTGCGGGTCGGTGGCTTCAGGTATATCGGCAGCCCGAAGCTTGAGGTGCTTCATTGGAAGCAGTGCTGCGACTATCCTTCACGCCACACCTGATGTTAGAAAGCGCCACAAGCATTCCGGAAAATGGACCTCACTGGTTCTCGCGCTTGATTCCTACTCGAGTGATCTCTAGATCACTGTCTTGTAGTACTTCTCGGATGGGGTGAAGGAGCTACAACCTCAGTCGTATAAGTGAAACTCGTCTCCACGAGCTCCAGGCTCAGCAGCTTACGTTGGTGGCGGCATGCCGAGCGTTCAAAATCAACCCTTTCACATCTCTCGAGATAGTGTTTCCAGATTTGGCGGGTTCTTCGTGTTTGAACTTCTGAACCGCTCGGACAGCCATCTCGGCCAATAAACGAGAGGCGACAAAATGACCTCTTTGCGACGCTCCAGCATCGATGAACTTGGTCGCCATCGGGCTGAATTCAAGCCCGGGTATATCAACTTAAAGGAGAAGGCAATTAGTGATATCAATCTTGGCAAGATTGGAACCACGTACGGGGATCATGCCATCCAATGGCATTGAACGCAGACGGCATATTTTCAACCAGCTCCCTATGCTGCGTGACGAACTCCTTCTGGGTTATTAGCCTGTGTTAAAACGATGAATGAGGTTGAATCGAAATTCCAAAGGATGCTGTTCTGACCCTGATACCAGACATCGGCTGCATAGCCGGACACCCCACACCCACTGGTGAGACGCTCGGTTGAAGGTGCATTTCTGGGTATTGGGATCATTAGCAACAATACACCGAGTCTACTTCAAATAATAAGACTTACTTGGCAGTACCAATTAACAACATAGAGCATGATCCGCAGCTCATCGTCCGTAGGAAGCTGAGGAGCGTCTGGGACCGAGAATCCCGATTCCTGCCGGATCAGGTTCCAGAACTTGAGCTCATAACCCTGTTTAAGCAGTCTGTGGAAATCAGACGACGCTTGCCACAACGTTAGAATGGCGTCCCCGTCGAGATATTTAAGAATCTTGAACGAGGCACGAGGAAGGTTGAGTTCTTTTCCTACCGGCTTAGTCAGAAACGGTCTTACCATTATCTTGAGTTCAAAGGGAATCTCAGTAAAGTTCCTTGTGGTCGCCTGTACTTGAGTAGAGACACTAGATACTGTCTTGATCTTCTTGGCTGCCGAGCCTTCCGGGGCTAACCGAAAGAGACAGAAGCCCTCAGCGACGGTAAATAAGACTGCTGAGGAGTATAGGTCTTACTGTTCTGACTGGGACTGGTAGCGCGCTGGCGCTGAGGAACTGGCCAACCCATCCTAGGGAGATGCATGAATGCCACTGCAAGGACAGAACGTGAAACGAGGGATAAGCAAGAGATGCTACTATGAGGGACTTGGATGATCAGGAACTCACAGAAATGCGCTGTAGAGGGCAAAGGTGGTCTGCACGTCTCGATTTGAACCCCCAACTTTTCTACTTTCGGGCAGAGTGGTTGTTTGGCCTCTACTGACGTAATCAAGACCTACGATGACGCTGGCCTCAATATTCCTGATAACCACGCCTCGTTTTCGCCATGTTGCTAGGAGAAGGAGTCCAGGAGAGCTAGTTTAATGCAATGCTCCGCTCGACTCCCAGGAATTTTCGCCGTCTCACCGTCGGAACGCATTAATTACTGAAACACAAACGCTCGTGTTGAAAAGGGAAATGAAATAATGGTCCATTTATTATATGACAGAGATCATTCGGGTGGGGATTCTACTGAGATTTCTCGCGGAAGAACTTCACCAGCAAGGTCTACAAAGCCCTCTACGTTTGTCAGGGACAGCAGGAGCGGGACAACTTGACTTGCAAACTTCCTCAATTTACCGCCACTCCTTGCTTCGTACGTTGCCACCCCTATTGCCACCATTGCAATCACGCCAGCAAGGATCGTCCGCTTGTCAAGCTTCAAGAACAACTCCAGTGAGTAGGCCAGTGTCGACTGCAACGCCCTCGAGGGGTTCCGCTGTACCGGTATCTTCTTGACCGGCTTCTTCTCGTCTGGGGGAAGATCGTCCATTGGGTCGTACGGGAGGACGACTAGGGACTTGTCCTCCACCATCTTCTCCGCCTCGTCATCCGAAGGTAGGCATGAACGGTTGACAGCCCCTACCGCGTGGTCCTTTTCACCCCAGGTAAATATCACGCTATGAGGCCCCAGTATTGTGTCCGCAGCGATGGAAGGATCTGTTGGCGGATATTTCTCGTAGAGCTCGTCGGCCGCCCGAAGAAGCGAGGATATTGGTATCCCGTCCGGCTGAGTCGTCGTTGGTGATGCAGTTGAATCACGAACACTGGCTTTCTCGTCGATATCGGAGTGGGTAGCCTCGGTTCTTAGTTCTGGGTCTGGGAATGGAGTGGTCGCCCGGGAGGTTGCATCAGCGAGGGTGGTGGCAACGGTGGACCGAGCTTCCGACGGAACTGGCGACGAAGCCCTCACAGAGTCCGACGGCAGGTCACCATCAGCCTTGGCCCCTTGAGCGAACGTTGGTGTATTATGTCCCTCCGTGGGCTTTGAGTTCGCTGCTGCGGATTGCTCGCCGGACTGTGGAGGGGCGCGTGTGGATGAGCGCTCTCTTGAACGACTAACCGACTGCCTCGAGGACGGGATGATGGTAGTTGAATACAACGCAGACGTGCTTCTCCCCACTCGCGGAGTCGACTGAGGCTTGACGTCCAACTCCGTTTCTTGCTGTCCGTCCGCCACCATAACCGGAAGTTGTGAGAGAACAGAGTGCATCATCCCATCTTCTCCTTCGGCATCGAGCTTCATAATATCCGCTTTCCTCGATAGAACGATCTGGAATTAAGAACTGTAGTAAGAATCGGTTTCATTGCCTAGCAATGGCAAAATCGTTTACTTACTGCGGCAGCAAGATAGATGACATATATTGGTGGGCGGCAAAGCAAGTAGTCGAATATTCGTTGAATGAGTGGAAGTGTTGGTACGTCGTGTGAGAATAAAGTCAAAAGATTCGAAAGCGCAAAGTAAGGTTGAGGTGAGGACCTGCCATGAAGAGGGCCCATTAATCTTTACATTTCAGGAAGCAGGATAGTCAACTCACCGTTCGATGACCTCCGCTAATGTTGGATCCGCCGCTCGGAACAGCCGTTGGAGTAGCCTAAACCCTCGGTTAGTCCCCTCCACTTACTTCAACGGTGAGGACCTAGCATACCGCAAATAACCAACGATAGGTTCCAAACCACTTCCCATAGAGTCTCGAAGTCTATGCAAACTTATGTTTTCACCACATCTTAAAAGCAGTTCGGACGGCTGAGTAGAGTCCCGCTGAAAATTTTCGCGAGAGTCTTGTAAGGTGAGGTAGAGGACAGAGATGACGTCATGGAAGCCCTAGACAAGAGTTGAAGTATGGAGATTGGGGACAGGTGAGCATTTGCGAGGCAGAGCGTGATGAGAATCAAGACCAACCTGAAAATAGCTAAGCTTTCGGCGTTTCCGCAAAATGGCAACGATGAGGTTGTGTAGCTGCGATTTTCGAGTCGAATTTTGTAACCCATTATCTATGATCAATGCAAGAGATTCATTTCGTGAGTCCAAAGTCCATGAATGGATGGAGTATTGCGTAAGGTTTGGCGTACCTGCCGGATACATCACGAAGCTTCGGTCAGTGTCCAGCCCAACCTGGCGCTCGTCGGGGTGAGGGGCCTCATGGGACTTGGATTCTTCGGCAACAGATTCGGTGGAGCTTTCGGGAAGAGACTCAAGCGACTGCATCACCGAGCCAATGTTCTCCCCTGATGTGTCAGGGTCCTGTTTGAGTTCAGGAGAACCGGCTCGGTCCGAGGAAGGCCCGGCAATGGCGGTGGCATGAAGGAGATATGGCCTGAAAACTCGATTTATTTGGTGAACGGCTCCGTTCCCGTTGTACAAACACATACCAAGCCTCCTTCCTGCCTTCAACTCCGAACCCGCCCGGTTGCAAGCTCAAGGTCCGCAGTCGGTCCCAGTCGTTCTGTGCAATCGCAAAGCGAACTTCATCTAGAGGTTCTAATATCTGAGATGCTGACGAAGCTAGGTCTGGTGGCTGCGTTGGTAGATTTATGTTGTTGGGAGGGGCGTCGGTCATCGTGTTGGTGGTGTGGCTGCGAATTCGAAGCACCGGTCGGCGGCCAAACAAGACCAAGCCTACCACGACCCCCTTACGGAGTTCGGCTCCTCCCGTCCCCACCCCCTACCTCTCAAAAAGGTGCTCATGGCCGGCTCATTAATAGACTCGAATACCAGGATCAAGTGAGTTCTCTCAACGCCTTTCCGCCAGATTTTGGGAGCTTCCATTTATGTTCCAGCCTTGAAATCCCGTCAGAGTCAGTTCAACACTTGATCGTAGCGTCGGGAAAAAGTTCCTGACTGACAGGAGCCCCGAGACATGTTGGACTTCCGCTCAGGTAATCTTTACCATTCTGGTGTACCCGCTATCTATATTCATCTGCTTGGATATGGTAGGGACTCCCCCAAACCATTCAGGTGGCCTTCGGACGTCCAGTAGTTCCGACAGCACTATCATTCACATTTCAAGGCGGGTTCGTCGGAACAAAGTGTTCGGTTTACTCTCAGTCGACGGACACTCAGGACTCTGAGTGGACTCTTGTGCGACAAGTCTTTCCTGAGGACGTCAACCGCGTCCAATCGTTCCCACTGCGAGAACCTGCCGAGGGGAATGAACCCACCGCTACCGTTACGCAGCTGAAGCTCATTTTCGAAGAGAGCTCTGACTTCTTCGGGCGGATAACCATATATGACTTTGACGTAACTGGGACAGAATAAGAAGAGTTACAAGAATGGGTGAAGAGTGGTGTGGTTGGTGCGGAGCGTCAACTTGACCAAGACTTAAGATACACTACCTGAGCTGTTCGTCAGTCCTATCAACCACTCTCAAAGACAGAATGCTAGTCACAAGAAGTAATCGTGGAAGAGCCTCTCACCTAGTCGGCGGAATAGTCCGCGATACCGCCTTAGAAACTCCACCGTCTCCATTCGTGAGTCCATCGGAATAGAAAACATGACTAAATAATACACTACTGCTATTCCTTACATATACCAGAATAAAAACGATAAGAATGTCCTTCGGCCAAGTTCGTCCGCCGAGTGTACTTGCAGCAAATGGAAGAGCCCGTCATCCAAGCACTGCTGTCTTAGCTGAGTGACATCTACTCTGCGACGTCATGCTCATGGCTATATGCACCAGTTTCGGGAACGAATTCTCCTACTCGTCCTCATCCGAGTCTTCCCCAACCCATTTCTTCAACTCCTTCGCCAACTTAGCGTTCATTTCTGTGCTCTGAGTCCCATCGATTGGCCCTCCGGCTGTCCATGCGTTTTCTTGTACGTCGCGCTTCTCATTCTGCTTCTATAATACGGAAAATGTATTAGGTTGTAGGGAGAGATGGGATGGTTACAACGGCCTACCTGCAGAATTTTAACTTCGACGGTTCCCGGGACGATAAGCTTATAACATTTAACGGGTCGAACCTGACCGATTCTTCATAAGATACTTAGTTCAGCACCGCGAGAAGCACCAAGGTGGAGTAGGTCGGCGGTAACCTACCGATGAAGTCGGTCGAAAGCTTGATCCTCCTCTACCGCACTCCAAGAGGGATTGAACATAATGGCGTGATTACAGAAGTTCAGATTAAGCCCTGTAGATTTAGCTTCAGAATTCCTTGGCCCCCTAGTCTAAACAGGTGTTAAGGCGCACCGATTCCCCCAGCTTTCAAGCTAACCAGACAGACGGTAGGCTTGGCGTACTGCTCAAAAGAGCGAAGGACCTGTTGCCTCGCATCCCGGCTCATTGTCCCATCATCTGCAATCGTACGAAGGAAAAAAAAAATGATCATGAGAAAGGATACCGTTCGCTATACGCAGTGGCTTCACTCACATCGGAGATACGAATATTTCGCTTCCTGCAGGTGTCGTTGGATGTAATCCAGAGCTTCCGTCCAGTTACAGTAAATTATTATTTTAGGTTGCTTGTCCTCGTTGTGTATTCTCCGAATCAGGGTAAGCAGTGCCGTTTCTTTGGAGCTCGGAGTGTCACCCTTCCCACCAATTGACCTGCGTGGTTGCTCCACTTTCGGACGGTCCCCACGCTTACATCGATTGCAAAACTCGGCATCGCTAAAGGGCGGAACGAAGTTTGAGTATCAATGACCGTTGAAAAGGGTAGACACTCACATCTTCACTATGGGCTGGTGACAAATCTGACAGCCATCAACGTAGGTGTCATCGTCCGTGTACGGCCTATCCGTAGTAACAAGGCGGGGGTTACAAGCAGCTGTTGGTTTGCTTCAGTGTTGCTTAAAAGTGATGTCAAAGACCAGCGTTCTCACCTTGCTGCTTACGAAGCGACATCGTCAATCCGTTCCTAGGCCCCTCGGGGCCATCTTTATAGTACTGGGATGCAAGATACTTGTTATCATTGGTCACTGGAGCTCTTTCCTCAAAACCACGTATGAAAGCTGCCTCGTCATCGTCCTGAATATCAACTTCAATTATTTCAATCGTTCGAAGAGGTAGTTCCACGATGGGTTTGCCGTTGATTTCTCCGGTTTTCTTCCTTCCAATTGTAAAAGGCGCCCTGAATGGCTATTGATATGCTGAAATTAGCATCGCGGAACGAGAGCAAAATTACGAATATCTGGAGACTTACAGCGATGCGCTCTGAGTTTCCGTAGAAGAAGCCCAATTGATTTTCGGGGATAACCTGGAGGAATTTGAAGTAAACGAGCATTTCATCCTCACTTTTCTACATGTGGAGAGCCTAGATCAGTAAGGAAAGTGGTATATGTGCTACTCTGGCTTACGTTGATTGCCGTCCCCGAGGCAAGCCATCGGTATTTGCCCATCAAGTCGCAACACGCCTTTGACTGTTGAGTCTTTGTATTGGCGATCCAGTGTCCTTCGTCTGCAAGATATAATATGAATACCATCCAAAAGATCAAATCTCTGGCGAATTTGGACCCACCAAGAACGATTCGCAGGAAAGAGGCACGAAACATGGCAGTGTTCTTTTTCGCATTCTTCGTCCAATTCGACCACTCCGATCGCAAAGTTTCATATGACACTAGCACAATATCGTAAGATTCAAAAGCTCGCGGCTCTAGAACATGTGTTCAGCATATTTCCTGCAAGGCTCAGCCCAGAATCGCACTCTCACCCTGGGCACGGCGGGTTCCGTGATGGACGAGGACCCTGCGAGCGGGAGCAAACTTTCTGATCTGGTCTTCCCATTGTTTGAGAATACCTGCGGGAACGACAATACTGAAGTTACGGGAAGTGAGTTAGTAGAGGGTGTTTCGGGTAAAGGTATAGCTCCCTACCAAGTGGGTCCGCTTTCTGCTTGGACAAATTTCGCGTCGCATATCCTTGCAAGAATTTCGATTGTCTTGCCTAATCCCATCTAAGGAAGATAGGGCGGTTTTATACAGCGGCAACAAAACTGACGAAGGGTGACTTACATCCTGATATACAAATCTGGTGAGTGAGGGGCCAACCAAAACTATACATATCAGGTACGTACATCGAGCAAAAGCCCTCCTTTGAATTGACCCAGTTCACAGCGCATCATAAACAGGCGGGCTATGCGTTGGTGCTCTTGTAGCGAGTACTTGGACGAAAATCCCTCCACGGTTACAGAGTCCACCTTTTTGCAGAGTTCTTCCACGGGATCCAAAGTGATCTCGGCTTCGATAGGTGCGTTGCTCTCCAAGCTTAGGACCTTTGAAAACTCCTTGAACTCTTTTCTCCGTAATGGTGTTGGTGATGGAGGGGGACTGTCTCCAATGAGAGTAGAACTGCTGAGTGACGGTGTCGAAGGTGTTGCAGGGGATCGACCGTCACGGTATCGAGCCGTTGGGTGGATTTGGTGGTACGCTTTAGGAGGTGAGCCCCGGGATAAATGATTTTTACTAGTCAAAAGATAAGGATCCATGCTCAAACCAAGAAGAAATGGTCATAGTACTAACCTTGGGAGTGGTCTTGGTGGGGTGAAGGCGGTTTTGGAACCATTCCATTTGGTGTCATGGTCGATGTCGTGTGTGGATCCTCTCTGCCACGGTGACGAGGGGACCATGGTGGGTGTAAGCTGAGCGGAATTCGTATCGAGGTTTAGGCTCACTGGTCGGTGGTTTTATATTCCGTAGTCGCCTTTTTGACGCAGCAAGCCCCTTTGATGAACGCGAGATGAAAGAAACTTCGCTGCCCCTCGATACCGAAAACGCCCCCTGCCAGGGAAACGGTTTCTGGTGCAGTTGAGTTGTTGGTATCGTCAGAAGGCGCTGTAGAAAGCTTTTTGCTCACCCGCTAACTTCATTTGCTCGTTTCCGGGGACGGGGGGTTGAAGATTAGGAGAGATGGGGCTTACGGAATGACGTCAAGGAGTGGTAGCATGACAACTTTTCCGCTCTGATCGACAAAAGATAAGGCCTGCCGCCTTGCGGATGCAAGGGGTTCAGTGGTGTTGTCGTAAGCCGCGTCGGGTGTCGCAGGTGACCCTAATTGGGCGAATTTCTCACACTCACGTTCCCCAAAAAGGCATAGTCTCGCGAGCCTGGAACGATGCTAAGGGTCCCTGATGACCGCCCGCCTTTCTGCGAGTTTTCTTTGTCCTCCTCCCTTTGGCAACAAGCCTGTAAATTAGCTACCACAGGGATCTTGATGGGTGTGGTTGATCTTCGGCTCGGTGCGATGCACCTGTCGGGCCAAGCGGTATCGACCGAATTCAGCCTTTCGTTGTTCCGTGCTCCTCGGCGAATTTATGGAGGCTTGACGATGATGAAATCGCACCACTCCGCGTCTAGAAAGTGTACAGTTTCCCCAATAATCCTTGGGATGACAAACTTCGCCCGAAAGGATCTACTGCCTGCCTTCTGGTGGACCGTCGGCAACGCCGTATCCGGGAGAGCGTAGATCTAACCATGATACTTTTGTTTTTGGATAAACGTCAGTTCGAAGGTCATCAAGGGAGTTTCCCTTCCGTAGTTCAAATTCATGATTATAGACGCGATTTAATGAGTACAGACGAAAGAACGAAGATAGAAGAATGGGCAGGACGCCAGTTAGAATTATAAGACTCTTCTCCTGAGGAGCCGACGTGGGAGGAAGGGAAGGAAAGTGTAATCGCGGCTAGGGATTGGACCGAGTGGATTCGTAACTCTCGCCGATATCGGATCCTTCTACGCCTCGGAGTACCCGTGATCAAGTAGGTTGTAGCAGGAAATCAAGGTTGGAAGGCGTCGAACGGACCCCTAGTTGCTGGATGATGTCTTGAGTGTTGTCGCTGATAGGCTGTGGTCTGTACAGCAGCTTTTGAAGTCCTGTGTCAGAAGACTGCGAGCGCAGCTGACATGAGAGACACGAACCTCTAAAGCTCGACGTTCGATTGAGTGTGCGAAGTAAAGCTGATAAATATTGACTCTCCTGTATTTAAACAGGATATTAGGGCTGATGGCAGACCGGTCAATTCCCTCGGACTTGGACATACACGTCGTGATCCACCAAAAAACGGCGAGCGTCCAAGCGAGGGTCCCAGGGAAGGTCCATAAGAATAACCCTAGAGAATCGTCTTAAATCTAGACCTGTGGGGTATTTAATAAGATAGAACCAGTTACTGGACAGTGTTAAGTGAATACTCACCGTGAATATCGGCAAGATTGACGGTAACAAGAGCTACCCTGGCCGGGTTTAGGGGGCTTCGCAGGGTTTTCATTGCTCGTTCTTTCTGCATTATATTTGAGTCATGACCTAGAGGAATTTCCGGTAAATAGGTGACATCCGGAGCACGGCGTTGCGTACTTACACCTCACAAACTGGAACTCCTCTCGAGTCAGGTAACCCGCGATGATATCAGCGAAGTCATCGAACTGACAAACTATAACCGTTTTCCCCGGTCTATCGGAGATCTCTTCAATCCGGCGAAGAATACCCAGCATCTTCCTGATTTTTGGATTCGCGAACCGAGCAGAACGTTCTGGGGAAAAGCTCATAACCTCTTCATTGCACGAAGTGCAGTACTGGGAGTTATTCCCGAGATTGATGCTGCCGGATTCTTTGGTAAGAGAGTACTCAAAAGAGTTCTTAATATCTTACCTTTCCTGACAGATAATGCATTCCCTTCCGTCGTCACCCTGATCCTGGATCTCAGCGTCTGGATCCCCGAGAACGAGGTCAAGATGACAGCAGGCTACGGAGTTTAAAACTGGTCAGTCAAGCGAGCCGTTCTAACGGTCTTGATTACGGTACCTCGAAGCAAGAAAAGGATCATTTTGCGAACAATATCTCCTCCGCCACGCTGCAAGGCTCGAGGGCGGAGATGACGTCCTCCCACGTCGTTCAAGCGTTCTTCCAGTGCCTCATAAAATTCCCATTGGCCACGGTCGAAGTTTACCCCTTCAAATAGCAAGAACCTATCGTCTAGTTGGCTCGTAAACGTTGTGGTTTGGTATACAGAATTGTCATCGGGTGGCAACAAAATGAATTGATCGAGGAATTCCTGATGCACGCAGCATGAGTGAGTAGTCTTTGCACCTCGAATAATCCTTTGACATACCTTGCTTCTACGGGCCGCGGTAAGGTTTGGAATTCGCAAGAATTCCGCAAATACTTCATACTGATTGAACGCTATTGTGCTCTGGATGCAAAATTTTGAACGTAAATCCCCGTAACGAAAATAAAGCCCACCGCTTACGCTATCCTTGGTGCAGCACCAGTGGTATGACGCATTTACTGCAAGGCAGGCCTGTGATTGTTGGGTCTTCCGATTACGGATCACTTCACCCCCAACTTTGAAGGCGGAACGATAGTGGTTTCTTTGATCAGTTCAAGCCTTCCTAATTAGACGATCCATAAATGCATAATCTTACCGAGAATAACACGCAGGAATTCGAGTCCATTTTTCAGCAGGCCGCTGTGGGAGCGACCTCGATCAGCCGAAAGTACCTTGTACGTCGTGATTACAATTTTATGTCGATGGAATGGTTCCACTGGGCCGATTGTAAGCTTTAATTCGGGCAATAACGGCGCTAGAGCTACTTGCCTTCCGACCTCCTGGGACCATAGTAAGCGACCACCCCATCCAAGAATCGTTCGCTGAACTCTCGGGCCGCAAACGCCCACTTGTCAAGCTGTCCCTGGTTCGAGACAACTATTCTATAGGGTGACGAGTTAATATGGATTCTACCAGCGGATTTCGACTTGAACTTACAGAGTTGGTCCTTCCTCTTCTTGGATGTACTTCGAATCATGAACCCGGCATAGAATTTCTAGGACCATGCTATCCTCATCCTTAGGAGCGGCTTCTAGGTCAATAGTAGATCAAAGGACGCAACAAGTCGTTATTACCTGCTATTGGAATTATTAGTCATTGGTCAGGCGGTCAAGGAAAAAGGTTCAAAAGAGGTAGCGCACATAGTCAAAAATCATCCCACCCTGAGCCTCCGACATCTCCAAATCGAAAGTTCTTCTTCGAGCAAGCTTTTGGTAAGCATTTAATTCGTTCTTCGCACCAACTACTATGCATGAGTTGAGCTTCTTGCGAATGGCGTCAAGTGCAGCCTCTGCATCTATCTCTTGACCATCCTCTTCGCCGGAATTTTGGTCCGGATCTTCGTCACTACTTGGGACCGGGTCGTCGTCGTTACTTGGATCTGGTTCTTCGTCACTACTTTGATCTGAGGATTCGTCGCTACTTGTGTCTGAGCTCTCATCGCTGCCACTAGGACCCGAGTCTTCCTCGATCGAGTGTCCGTCGCCGCCGTGGTCCGAGTGTTCGCGGTTACTTTGAACCGAGTGTCCGTTGCCACTTTGGCCCCACGGCCGTGAGTTCGAAGGACCAGCGACATTCGTAGGAGCCGTGTGGCTGGATGGAGGAGGATGGTTTGAGGAGGAGCCTACTTGAGGACGGGGCCAATTTGGAAACCGTGTTGTCTCGGGATAGATTCCCCATGCGGAAAATTCCCTATTAACGTGGTCGATGGGTTTAGCGAATCCGATAATTGTAAAGGAGGGGAGGGAGGAAGCAAGCCTACGATGGTGTGCTTCGACCGCTGTCATAAACCGGTGTAGAGCGCTGGGTGCTATTTGATCCAGCTCTGAAGAGTGCCATCTTTGCAGTGCAAGTGGGTTAGCGTGTTGAGAGAAAACGGAGGCTCATGCGACGGGTTACCTTTTATTCGTCCGGGCATTGTTTCACAGCAAGGGTGCGTAGGAGTTTGGGGCGCCAGCGGTTTTCGAGACAAATGTAGTGGCGTGCCGCAGGGAACCGCTTTAGGCATGTGTACAAGGTAGGAGCCAATCGCAAATCGAGGAGACAATCGCAACCCTGATTGTTTGGGTTGACATGTCGACGTCCCCTAAATTTTGAAAATAACGAGGTCATCCTCGTTCCTTATGAGGGAATTTTGGTGCAATGATCGCCGAAGATGGACCTCACCATCGTGATTTCATTGCGCCGATGCCACGAACCGCTCTGTGCGCAGTGCGGAAGGGAGAAAGGTAGTGCTTGAATCGGAATGCCCAAAGCCGCGCGTACAAATAAAGCCACATGCACACACCGCTCCTAGAAACCGTTTCCTCAGCGACTATCATCCTTCCTCGTGAGCATTCATGGTGCGCGCTACGTAATCAAGATAGAGGGCTCTATGGGAGCAGGTCAGAGACTAGATAACCTAATGTCCTTTGTTCATCAGGGAGTCGTTGCGTTTGAGCTTTTTAACCACTACCTCCGGCGTGCTTTTCATGTAGGCTGGTTAAGCATCGGTTTAGTACACGTGGCAATATTTTTTAGTCCGCTCATAGAGCGCAATCCGCGTGGAGTAGGCTCTTCAAGTCAGGGGAGATCTGTGAGAAGAAGAAGCGAAGGGAGTTATGGGGATAAGGTCGCGCTCTTTGTGCCCTATCCTGATTCTTTCCATTTATATGCACTGCCATATACCTCACTCTATACTAATCAGGTGAATATAATAGGAAAATAGCGGAGGAAACGCGGAATGAGATCTTCAAGACGTTGACCTCACCCCTAAAGGGGTTTGAGATGGAGCGAAGATTAAAATGAAAGTTCAAATAAACCAATCATGTCTCACGGACGAATGGAGAAATATTCAAGTTTCCATGCCGCTCTGCTGCGCTTGGTGGTGTCTGTGTGCTTCTTCCAAGTCCGCGACAACCGCGAGGATATGCACGACTTGGAGTCCCATATCCGAAGAAGCGTCTCCCACCACCGCAGAATATACATCACCGGGTAGATTAAGAAGAAGTAGCTGATGGGTATTTATGTTAAGACGTCAGAGCTTCCACGGCCCGCGCCGCATTTACTTAACCTGGCTATGGGAGGGTGTATCATGTCGTACAGTCGAGGGGTTGGAGATTACCAACCACACGCAAACGCCTGTGGCGACTCGACCCCTGTGCTCCACCTGAGTGAAAAAACTGGGGTTTGAAAGTCCTCGTCCGAGTTTGAGCTGGCGGGGGGACGCTCTAAGCGGTGAATTACTTGCTACCCCCGAAACAACCTCTGAGTAAAACATGAAGGTTCGAAAGCGATCGTACCAAGTAATAGCGAGATACAGCCGCCTGAGCCTGTTTTGACCTGGAACGACCGGTATTGAAAGCGTGATCTTGCGGTGACCTTGTTCATGCGAGAAGAGAAGAGAGCGAGGTGTAAGCGGAGCGCGAAGCACTCAACAGCAGGGGGCTGCTGTAGGATAGTGAGAGAGGAGCACCGGTTGAGGCCCTTCGAGCGATCAGGAGCAAAGGGAAGGGGACCGTCCTAGGGAACTAGGAAGCATGTGGATTCAAGAGCGCGCCAATAATGCCAACGTATAGCGACACTCTCTAAGACTTGCAGCTCGCTTTGATCGAGCCAACGAGGATATAGCGTTAGCCGGCTACAGTTCTATATCATTGAGATATAATGAATTACATGGAAAAAGTGTCCTCAGCCGGTTTTGAATGTCGCGGTCGGAGAGACATGACGCTGAGGTAGTTAAGAGATGACGGACAATGGAATAGTCAAAAAGAGCGGACGAGGAGTCCCTCAGACCCCAGGCAAGCCATGGTTTGACGGGGGTGCAGTGAAACTGTGAAAGCGCCGTTGCGTGGAAACTCGTCGAACGAATGGGTTCTTGACTCTCGCTGATATCGGATGCCGCAACGCCTCGGAGTACTAGTGTACGGTAGACGGATCGTCCACGGTTGAATTTCACTTTCGCGTTTCGCGGTCATCGTCCCCAGAGGTCACATAGCTGGGCGTGTTGTCCTTGGAGACGATGGAAGTCGTCGCCAGGGAATAGATAGATAGACCCTTTCGTGCGAAACTCGATGCTTTCGCAATCAATACAGGACTAGTGCGGGCCCAGAATGGACTGTCTTTGGGTCTACAAGATATTTATTTGGCTACCAAGTGCTTCACCCCATCATCATCTGCGATTTGAGATTGCGATTTCTCTGGGCCTTAACGGCGTCGCCAGCTGTGACCTCTGAGGGAGGGACCGATGACGGAGTTAGCCGGCGATACTGTCGGACATTTTATTCGGAATTTTCTGTTTTTGCCCGCCCCCCCCCCCCATTTTCGAACTTTTGCACCATTTTGTATCTAGTAAGAGTGTACTTTTCGTCTATATACAGGATCTACGCAAGTTTGGGTGCATTCTACAGCTAGCTTAATTTGACTGGATGGGGATGTGACAGGATCGAGGTGGAAGGCTTGCGTGAAACGCGAAACGCCCAGTGAAATTCAACCGTGGACGATCCGTCTACCGCACTAGTGATTAAGCGGGTTTTAGCAGGAAATCAAGGTTTAAAGGTGTCGAACGGATCCCCAGTTGCTGGATGATACCGTGATTGTTGTCACTGATGGACTCTGGCCGGGTCAGCAGCTTTTGAAGTTCCGTATCAGAAAGACTCCTAGGATAAAGAGTATGCGAGACAAGGACCTTTAGTGCTTGAGATTCGATTGATTGTGCGAAATAAAGTTTATAAATATCGACTCTCCTGTATTTAAATAAGGGATTAGGGATAGATTTCGCGGCAAACGGGCCAACACCTCGGACTTGGACGTACACGTCGTGGTCGATCAAAAACCGGCGGTCGTCTAGGCGAGGGTCCCACCACAGGTCCATCAGAATAACCGCAACGAATTCTCTTAAATCTAAACCTATTAGATGTTTTAAGAAGATTGCACCAGTCACTCGACAGTATGAAGGGAATTCTCACCGTGGATATCGGCAAGATTCACAGTGACAAGGGCTACCGTGGCCGGGTCTCGGCGGCGTCGCAAGGCCTCCATTGCTCGTTCTTTTTGCATTCTATTTGAGTCATGGACTAAGAAATGGCGGGTCAATAGATGTCATATGGTGCACAACATTGTACGCTTACACATCGCAAACCGGAACTGCTCTTGAGACAAGTGATCCGCTATGATCTTAGCGAAGTCTTTGAACTGACAAACGATGGCCACTCGACCACGCCCATGGGTGTTTATCTCGGTACGGCGAAGAATAGCTAGCATCTCCCTGACTTTTGGATTCGCCGAATGAGAAGGGTCTTCTGGGAACTTCCTCATAACGTTTTCGTTACACGGAGCGCAAAATCGGGAGTTATTCTTGCGATCGATTCTGCAGGATTTATTAGTAAGAGGGAGCTCAAGCCAGGTCTTAAGATCGCACCTCTGCTGGCATATATTGCATCTCCTTTCGTCATCGTGATTCGGGATCTTGCCTAGGCGCCTCCGAGTCCAAACAAGCCCCGGGTGACAGCATGCTATGGCGTTCAAAACTGGTCAGCAAAGCGAACCAATTGTACTAGTCTCAATGGCGGTACCTCTAAGTGAGAGAAGGACCATTCTACGAGCAATGTCTCCTCCGTCGCGCCGCAGGACACGAGGACGGAGATACTGTGCTCCCACTTCGTCCAAACGCCTTTCAAGTGCCCGATAAAATTTCCGTTCACCACGGTTGAAGTTTACTTTATGGAATACCAAAAACCTGTTCTCCAATTCGCTAGTGGGTGGCGCCTCTCCGTATACAGCATTGTCATCGGGTGGCAACAGAATGAATTGATCGAGAAATTCCTAATGCATGTAGCTCTAGTGAGTAGGTTTCCCGCCTTGAACAATCCTTTAACATGCCTTGCTTTTACGGGCCGCGGTAAGATTTGGAATGCGCAAAAATTCTGCAAACGCTCCGTATTGGTTGAGAGCTATGGCTCCCTAAACCCCCCAATTCCTTAGTCCATCGCAATAACAAAAGGCCTTTCAAATAAACCCTGTTACTTACGCTATTCTTAGTGCAACACCAACGGTACGACGCATTCACTTCAAAGCAGGCTTCCGATTGCTGGGTCTTCTTATTACGAATCACTTCACCCCCATCTATGGAAGGTAGAAAAACAATGATAAGCTCGGGGTCCCTTGATTAAGCCACCCATGGGTCTATTAGTCTTACCGAGTATAACACGTAGGAATTGGAGTCCATCGAGACCCACATCTCCTGAGAGTACCCTATATGTCGTGATCACGATCCGATAATCCAGGAATGGTGCAGCTAGGGGGAATTAAGACGAGTATAAGCTTAAATTCCGTTAATGGTTGGTTGTAGAGCCACTTACCTGCTGACCTCTTGGGACCATGGTAAATGAGCATACTATTTTGGAATCGGTCGCTGAAATCTCGAGCCGCTACCGTCCACTTGGCGATCTCTCTTTCATTCGAGACAACTATTCTATGGTATAGCGACGAATTAATAGGGAGTCTACCAGCGGATTCCGACTTCGACTTACAGCGTTGGTCCTGCTTCTCCTTGGATTACGCTCGAGTCATGAATCCGACATAGGAGCTCTATTACCATGCTATCGTGATCCTTTGGAACGGCTTCCAGGTTAGTAGTGGATCGAAAGACGCAACAAAGTTGGTGGTACCTCCTATTAGACTTATTGGTCATCGTCAGGCGGTCAAAGAATCAAAGAGGGTTTACGCACATAGTCAAAAATCATCCCACCCCTAGCCTCCGACCTCTCTAAATCGAATGTCTCCCTTCGAACCAGTTTTTGGTGGGCAGTTAATGCCTTCTTCGCGCCAACCACGATGCACGAGTTGAGCTTCTCCTGAATAGCTTCGAGCGCTCGAGCTCGTTCTTCATCCTCCTCTTCACCGGCACTTTGATTCGAGTCGTCGTCGCTAGTTTGACTTGAGTCGTCGCCGCTGGTTTGACTTGACTCGTCTTCGCTAGTTTGACTTGAGTCGTCGTCGCTCCTGCGATCTGAGTCGTCATCGCTACTGTCGTCGGAGGGCTCGGGGCTCCTTCGACCCCTCGGCTGAGAGTTCGAAGGACCAGCAACATTCATAGAAGCCTGGCGGTTGGTCTGAGGAAGATGATTTGATGAGGAGCCTACTTGAGGACGGGGCCGATTTCGAAACCGTGTTGTCTCGGGGTAGGTTTCCCACCCGGAGAATTCCCTATTAACATGGTCGATTGGTTTGGCGATTACCATAACTGTGAAAAAAAAGCAGGCTTACGACGGTGTGCTTCGAACGCTGCCATAAACCGGTGTAGAGGGTTGGGTGCTATTTGATGCAGTTCTGAAGAGCACCATTTTTGCAGTGCAAGTGGGTTAGTGTGTTGAGGGGGAACGGAGGCTCGCGCGACGGGTTACCTTTTATTCTTCGGGGCATTGCTTCACAGCAACGGTGCGTGGGAGCTGGGGGTGCCAGCGACTTTTGAGTCAAATCTAGTGGTGCCGCAGGCAGCCGTTTTAAGCATGTGTACGAGGTAGGAGCGAATCACAAATCGAGGAGACAATGACAACCCTGAATGTTGGCCTGGAATGGGCTACGTGTCTTCCTTTCGAAGACCACAAAGCCTCCGCTCCTAATGAGGGAATTTCAATGCAATGACCGCCGAAGATGGACCTCACCATCGTGCAATCCGGTCGCCGATGCCCCGAACCGCTCTGCGCGCGCGGAAGGGAGCGGGCAGTGAGGTCCGGAAATCGAACTTCCCATGATCCCTAAAACCATGCGTACAAATAAAGCCACACACCGCTCCTAGAAACCGTCGCCCCGGCGACTATCGTCCTTCCTCATTAGCATTCATGCTGCGCGCTACGTAATCAAGGTAGAGAGCTCTATGGGAGCAATTCAGAGAAATATCCTTTGTTAATCTTGGAGTCGTTGCGTTTGAGCTTCTTGACCAGTGCTCCCAGCGTGCTTTCATTTAGGCTGGTTAAGCATCAGTTTAGTACACGAGGCCACACTTCTCAGTCCGCTCATAGAGCGCAATTCGCGTGGAGTAGGCTCTTCAAGTCAGGGGAGATCTGTGAGAAGAAGAAGAAGCGGAGGGAGTTATTGGGATAAGGTCACGCTCTTTGTGCCCTCTAATCTCGATTCGTTCCATTTGTCTGCAGTGACATAAGCTCACTTTATACTAATCTGGCGAATAGAATACGGCAAATAGGGAAGGAAGTGCGGAATGAGACCTTTAAGACGTCGACCCCACGCCTAAAGGGGTTTGATGACGGAGCAAAGATTAAAATGAACGTCTAAGCAGACGGATCATGGCTCATGGACGAAAGGAGAAATATTCCAAGCGGTGTCTGCGTGCTTCGTGCAAGTCCGCGACAACCACGAGGGTGTACACGACTTGGAGTCCGATATTCGAAGAAGCGCCAACCACCACTGCAGAATACACATCACCGGGTAGATTAGGAAGGAGTAGTTGGTGGGTATTCACATTGAGATCATAGCACTCACAGCCCGCGCCGCATTTACTTAGCCTGGCAATGGGAGGGTGAATCGTGTCGTACGGACGAGTTATGGGAGATCACCAGCCACACACAGAAGCGTGCAGCGACTCGGCTCCTGTTCTCTACTGAGTCAAAATGGGGTTTTGAAGGTTAGCAAGGGTCCCCGTGTGATTTGGAGCTGACGGACGTAGGCTTTGGGGGGAGAATTCCTTCCTACCCCCGAAATATTAAAAAACATAAAGTGACAGTGCCAACAGCAAGATACGACCACCTGAGCCCATTTTGGGCTTAAACCATCTGCGTTGAAGATGTGAAGTAACCCTGTTCTCGCGAAAAGAGAAGACAGCGCGGTATGAGCAGAACACAATTAGAAGCACTTAACTAAAAGGGTTGGTTTGGTCTAATGAGGTCGTTGCACCGGTTGGGGCCCTTCGACCGATCAGGAGCAAAGGGAAGGGGACCGTCTCAGTGAAGCATATGGATTCAAGAGCGCTGAAATGGCGTCAATGTGTAGGGACATTCTCTACAGCTCGCAGCGCCCCTTGATCGAGCCAACGAGGATATCGCGTTAGCCGCTGCAGCACTATCTCATTGAGATATAGCAAATGATGTGGAAACAAGTGTCCTCAGCCGGTTTTGAACATCGCGGTCGGGGAGACATAACGTTGAGGTAGTTTGGATATGCAGGACACCGCAATCGTCAAGAGGGGCGCACCGGGAGTCCCTTAGACCCAGGTAGGTGTGGCGCGGGTGCAGTGAAAGCGCCGTTGCGTGGGAACTCGTCGAACCCTCCTGCGCTGACGTCAGCGACCGACGTTTAGAACCTTGGGAAGTCTGCGGCTCTCTGGCCTCGTCTTCCTTAACCATCAACCTATCCGATCCACCTTCAACAGTTTACATGATCTACTGCGTGTGCAGCAATGCTCACGCACGCGCCAGTCAAAGGAACCCCCGGCCGTTGAGTCCTTCTGCTCGTGTTTTCCCCTGACTGCTTCTTCGGTTCCCGCTCGCTCGAACCAGGTTGCTGTTTCGATTACCTGCTCAAGCTCCAGTGACACTGAAAGTGCTTATCTCTCTCACTTGTTACAAGCTCAATGACTCAACGCTGTCCCCTCGCGTCAGATGCTGTTTTGGGGTTGGAAGGAATTAGCCGCATCGGGGGTAAGCAGACCGGTCCAAATCCAGATACGAAAAGCCAGCTGACTCGAGACTCCCGACCTACCCATAGGAAGGACACACGAGATTCTGGTCCACTCGCGCTTCGTCGCCTGGCTGTTTCTCGAAGCTCCGTCTGTGGCGTGTCTGACTACCACACGGACCCAATGGGTTTGCGCTGCTTTCGGTAAATGCGGCTAGGTTTTCGGGAAGCTTGAATGCCCCCAGGCGAGTACGGGAAAAATGGCGCCTGGCGGCGTGGAAGTCTGAGATGTTGTTTTACAGGGAGTGACGCTTCCTTGGGTTTATGGGGCTCGAAGTCGAAGTCGTACGCCCCAGTGACATTGAAGGTGATTATCTCTCTCACTCGTCATGATCTGATTAAATTACCGTGTTCTCTTCATGTCAGATATGGTTTTAGGGTTGGAAGGAATTCGCCGCATCAGGGGTAAGCTAACCGGCCCAGATCCGTTCGTGAAACACCAACTGACTCGAGATTCCCAATCCAACTATAGGAAGGACACACGGGATTCTGGTCCATTCGCGCTCTGTCGCCTGGCTGTTCCCGGTGCTCCGTCTGTGACGTGTCTGACTCCCACACGAGCCAATGGTTCTGTTGCCTTCGGTAAATGCGGCTGGTTTCGCGGGAAGCTTCAATGCCCCCAGGCGAGTATGTGTAGGTTAGCGCTCGGGGTACTCGAATGTCTTACGTGTCGTTTTGCAGAGGGCGACGCTTCCTTGGTTTTCTCGAAGTCGGAGTCGTGCGCCTCCCGGCGGCGGTTCCAAACAACGACGAAGCAATCAAGCAGTCTCAGACGACACGAAACGATTTCGTTCTTTTGCTGTCTGTCTGTCTCATGGTGAGTAGAAAGTGATCCTTGTGTCTTCATTGATCATCGTCCTGATAGGCCAGCCTCGCTTGGTCCGCAAAGAAAGTGGCGAGTCTCTTCTCTTCTTATGATTTCATTACATCCCAATTCTTTTAGGCGCCCCTTCTTCGCCTTATTAGTCCTAGGTGCTTATTTCTTTTACTGCCCACGATGGCTCGATCTCACTGACTCAACGGGTTCTCCCCGTGTCAGATATGGTTGTGGGGTTGGAAGGACTTCGCCGCATCGTGGGTAAGCTACTCGTCTAGATCCAGACGCGAACACCAACTGACTTGAGACTCCCGGTCCATCCGTAGGTAAGGCACCTTGAATTCTAGTCCACTCGCGCTTCGTCGCCTGGCTGTTTCCCCGTGGTCCGTCTGTGACGTGCACCCCCCCGACACGGAGCTAGTGGTTCCGTTGCACTCGGCAAATGCGGCCGGTTTTGCGGGAAGCTTCAATGCCCGCAGGTGAGTACGGGCCAGCTGATGCTCGGGGACTCGGATGTCTGACTTGCCGTTTTGGAGAGGGCGACGCTTCCTGGACTTTATGGGACTCGAAGTCGGAGTCGTGCGCCTCCTCGTGGCGGTCCCGGACACAGACAAAGCACGCACGCAGGCTAAACGAGAAGGACCTTGCTCGTCCGTCCATTGCACGTCCGTCCATTGCATGTTTCTTTCAGTGGTAAGTTGGGAGTGATATCTGCTTTCTCTCGAAATGGGTTAACCATCGTGTTGAGGGGTCACGTAGCTTGTTTCGCGAAGAAAGTGGCGAGTCTCTCCTCTTCGCATCATTTCATTACTTCCCTCTGTTCTTTTATGTGCTCCTCCCTCCAGGTTATTCGTCTTTGGTGCGCATTTCCTTCTCTTTCTCTTTGTGTGGCTCATCGCGTTATCACCAGATACTGTTTTGGGTTGGAAGGAATTCGCCGCATCAGGGGTAAGCAGACCGGTCCAGATCCATACGTGAAACACCAACTAACTCGAAATTCATGGTTCATCCATAGGCAGGACATACGAGATTCTGGTTCGCGCTTTGGCGCTGGGCTGTCTCCCGGTTCGTCCGTTTTGTGACGTGCACCACCCCCACACAAATCCAGGTGGTTTGTTGGCTTCAGCAAATGCGGCGGGGTTTGTGGGAAGCTTCGAACCTCTCAGGTGAATACGGACAAGCTTGCTCTCGGCGGCTCGAGAGTCTAACCTTTCGGTTCTGCAAAGGGCGACGCTTCCTAGGATTTATGGGACTGATACTTCCAAACCAGCCGTCTAGCTCAAGCAACGCTGAGGTGTGTGGCTCTTCAGACTCGTTCCATCAAAACGTACTCGGCCTCACACACGCTTTTGGGATAGTGGCAAGAATTCTCCGGGGTAGGAAGGAACGCCGTGGAGAGTACGTCGATCGGTCCTTAGCTTCGCTTTGGGCATGCAGCTGATCGTAAACCCCCTTTGGTGCAGGCCGGACATTCGGGTCTGGGTTATCCCGCGCTTGCGCATGGCTCAGCACCCGTAAGCTCGCGTCGTCGAGCTGACAGGTCCCCCCTCTCCCATAGCAAGGCTATGTAAAAGCGGCAGGGTTGTGGAAGCGTCGGCTCCTCATCGTGAGTACATATAACATCTTGTTAGGACTTGGATTACTGACGTATATGCTCCTGAAGTGGGCCTCGCTTCTTAGGTTTTATGGGGCTCGAAGTCGGAGTCGTGCACCTCCTCGTGGTGATCCCGGACGCAGACTAAGCACGCACGCAACCTCGAGGGCATAGGGTGGTCGCAGTTACTACTACGCCCTCTCGGTTTGGTTTTTGTCGCGATTGGCTTGGGTTGAGTCTTATAATAGCTTTCCCCCCAACCTCATTCGTCGGCATGATCCTTGGCTGTATCCCATTTGTCAGAACTAATTTTAGCTTTGGAAATATCATTGTCACACGACTTTATTCGATCTATTTCTCTCTTTCCCCTCTTCAGTACGCCCTTATAGGGCCCGTCCGTTCGAATCATCGTAGCAATGATTGGAAACGGTCAAAGAAATCTCAAGAGGCCAATCGGTCCGAAGATAGTCGGAATAATGCCCGAATAGTGCGTATAATGAGTTTATTTGGAAAAGGAGTACATGCGAGAGTGGGTGAGATCAAGAAATGCTGAACCGTAGTAGGGGGACGGGGCGGGAATTCTGCACTCCAGGCGACATGTACACGCGCAATCGTTAGGCTCCATTACCTTGCGCATTCGCCGAGTCCTTCTTGAGTAGTCGAATCTGGATTCTTGAGTAGCATTTCGTAAACGCATCGTTTTCTACGCTTCCATTCTATGGCCAATGACTCAGTTCCTATTATCGGCGGACGCTATCCGAGGTTAGACGCACCTCGGTCTAACAATTTCCTTCCACTCATTACACTAAAGCATCACCTGCATACCTACTCCAGGCCAGATTGAACCGACAGCTCGCAAGAACCTTGGAACCCGCACCAAAGTCAGTACGATCGGCATGGCTAGTTCAATTGCAAAATAGACTGACCATGCTTCGCGACGTTCCGCATAATTGCCAAGTGGGTCTCGGGTCTTCCGCCATTCTTCACACTGCTTAGCGATCTGGAGAGAGGTGTTACAATTCAAGCGGTCCTCGAGCTAGTTGAGGGGAGGACTGACGTTTAAGTACGGGATTTTGGACTCTCGGATATCAAGGAGCATTGACGCAATTCTTAAAATTCCACGAGGCCTGAATATGAACGTGCGTTTCCAAGGCGTCCAGTCATTGACACTCACTGTCGAGACCGCTTCGGACCTAACCGTTCGATCTCCCAAGGATTATCCTCCTGGCTCCATCGCAGCTCACTCGTCTACGCGCGCATCCCGGTAAGCAATCTTCTAGCCATTTCCGCATCAACGAACCCGACGCCACTCACGGTTTCCGCCCACTGCCGTTCACCAGAGATTAGCCCTTCAACATCGGTCGCAATCGACCTCTGCGAGCCATTCGGCTTCGCTCTCATCACATCGTGAACGGCTTTCACCGCCGCATCGACCCAGCCGCGAAATGCTCCATCGTCCGGGTTCTCGAAATTCACTGGGTCGAGGGAGTTCGCCGCGATTTGCGTATATTCAAGTCCGGGGACTTCGGCTAGAGAAACGATCAGCAACGAGCCCGTACTAACATATGTATTCCAACGCCTACCAGGATTGAACCAGTGGATTTTCTTGACTGCGCCGGGCAATGACTTGAAAAGACCACCATGTTCTTGAAGAAACTGCCGCCTCGTAACCACCCTATTAGGTTGGTTGCGAGAAAAACTATTTAGAATCATTGAAAGCACCGAGGATAGCTCACTAACTTGGAAGGAAGGCATCCGGCGCAAATCCGGGAACCCCAGTGCCACTGGCGGGGGGCTTCTCGGGCATTACACACCTTGCATGGCCATCGTCAGAGACATTGCTTATCAACGGGCCACGGGCGTGTACATACCTCACAACCCTCCTCCAGCGCATACCTCAAGACCTCAAACTCTTGCGGAATTGGACGTGTTGACCTGAAAGCCTTCCCTGCCGCTCGTCGCATACGGTTCCAGGTCTTGACCGCGTGTCGGCTTCTCAGCGCATGCTTAAAGCTCTCTGAGCGGTCCCAGAGAGTGATGAGGTCTGTTGGATCCGAAAACTCCATCAGCTAGGGAGGGTGGATGCTTCAGTCGCCGCCGGCACGATACGGAAAGGGAGAGCGTCACCCGTAATTTAAGCTCTAATGGAAGCCAGTCTAAGTGAGTAGGTCGCGGAGGAACTGGGGGCCTGGGGAGGGTGCTGCTGTTGGGGTTTGTATTTTGCGGGGGCGGGGCTGGACGGGATCGGAGTGAGGAGTTTCAGGACGGGAAGATTCGAGCGAATCAGATAGACTTGCCTGAAGCGCCGCTGTAACCGCCTTGAAAGGTGCTACTGCTTGTAAGTTGTGGTGCTTCTGAGAGATGCAGGGTTAGTACTCGGCTCAGGAAGGGGAAGGAGCTGTCCAAGACTCACGCTGGCTGCCCAGCATGACCCGATTCCGAGGAACAGGAGGAGGCTGGACGGAGGTCCGCTGAGCATTTGGGGCTGGTAATGAGGGAGTTACTGGCCCAGGCAGTGTGTGCTGGGCCAGCGCTGGGTTATCGAAAGCGAGCGATCATCAGTAACGGGGGAAGGATGCAGCGAACTCAATGACATACGCTGTGGGCCATTTTGAGGGAAATTGCTGGGAGAAGGACCACGTGATGATTTTGGTTGACGAGGCTGGTTGTGGTTATGCATGTCAACACCACTGGGTCTACCAACCGAACGGGGATGGGATAGGGAGCGATGAGCAGATGGACTCTAAAAAGGAAACAACGCGCGTAGACGTTGAAGACCTTACAGAAAGGAGATATGCAAAGGAATAAGGGAGAATGGTGGAAGGAAAAGAATTGAGGGATTGTCCAAGGTCGCGACGTTTCTCTTTATGGTAAAAGGTTGTTTGTTTGGCCCATCGCTCACGTCACCCCGATCCTTAGTGGTGACGTCAGTGGTATGAATCCAACTCGTAGAATTCACTAGTACCCTTGTCGGTACTGGCTTTCATCACACTGCCCTGTATTCCCGTTCTATTAATACACCTAACTACGTTGTCAATCCTCCATGGCCGCGCCTAGCCTCCCCTGATCCACCAGATACGTCAACGTTGAGGTGTTTTCGTCGGACCTGCAGAGGATTGTCAGCTATAAGTAAATTAAACAATGATATGAACAAAAAAACGTACGTTTTGGCGATAGCCGTCTGGAAATCCGATATCCCTCTCTGCAACGCCCGGAACACGCTCGCAAATTCAGTAGACCGGTCTCGCAGGTACCGCCCATGAGCCAATAACAGCGCCCTCGCCCAAAGAAGATCAAACTCCATGTGCACAGAGTTCTCCATATGACTCGCCACGAACTTGAGCATCGCCGACACGTAAACGACGGGCAGCTCCCTCGCCAACAGCGTTATGTCTCCAGGTGGCACCGACTCGAATGCCCGCTGAATGAGGGGCTTTTCGTTCAGCCGGAAGGCCATAACCAGCGCTTTCAGGTACTCCTTCCGTTGCAAGGTCGCGAGAATGGACGAAGGTGTGAGGTCCACCGTCAGGTCGAATGGGTCGAACGTGATGGCGTCGTCGAGGGAGAATAGGAGCAAGCCGTCCGTGGATGCTGCGGCCCAACTTCGTCCAGTGGGCGAGAACCGCACGCATTTCGTCCGAGCCTCGGGGCGGTATTTGCGTTTGGACATGTCGCCGTTTCTCGCTCCGGGTAAAGTCTTGTCCAACCGATCCTCCAACTCGCTCTCATCTCCACGATCGTCGATATCCGCCTCTCCGACCTTCCGAGAGTCCAGGTACTCCTCCGTACCGTCTAAGGACAGGTTTTCGCTGACCTGGAACTTCTTCACCATAACCCCTTCGCGGACGTCGTAGATCACCACGTATTTGCTGTTACCACCACCAATCAGGCATGATCCGTCGGCGGTGTACGCCAAGCTGTTGAACGCTTTGCCGCTGGCGCTGTTGGCGGCGGTCACCCTGTCGTCTTGCTTCCTCCCTCCAGAGACGTCCTTCCTCCCTTCGATGAGGCTCGTCTGCTTGTGCTTATCGGTATCCCAAAATGTGATCTGCCCGTTCAACGTCGACACGGCGATCTCCCCTCCGTCTGGTCGAAACGCGACGGCGAGGACTTCCGAGCCGAGCATGAACGGATCCACCTGCCTAGATCGGCCAAACACGCTCCAGAGCCTGACCGACTCGTCCCATGACCCGCTGACAAGGATGTTCCCGGTCGGTGAGAAGGCGAGGCAGCTGATCGGCGCTTCGTGTCCTGTAAGGACGTCGAGGAGCTTGCCGGTCTGGACGCTCCACATGAACACCTCAAAGCTGTCCGTGGATCCCGCAGCCACTACTTCTCCGGAGGGATCCACTGCCAGTGCGGAGAATTGTACTGGTGTAGGCGAGGTGAAGGTCCGGAAGTTGCGGTACCGGATCAAGTCGTAGCCACGTACGGTCCCGTCCAACGACGCGCTGAAGAGAACCTGCCCTTGTTTCGCAAACTCCACGGTCGATACCGCAGCGGTGTGGTCGGAAAAGGTGACGAAGCAGAATCCGGAAGTGGTGTTCCACACTTTGACCTTGCCGTCGTCTCCTCCCGTTGCGACGTTTTGCCCATCAGCAGAGTAGCTGAGCGTGTTCGTGTCGAAGTAGTGACCCTGCTGCTTCAGGACGTAGCTCTCGCTCTGCCACTCCCACACGAGAAGTTGTCCGAGCTTCTTTGCTCCGAACGCCAACCACTCCCCCGACGGCGATATCGCGCACGACGAGATCCGTTCTTGGGAGATGCTAAGCGTGTGGATGTTGGTAAAGTCTGGCAGCTCCCAAAGACCGAACACTCCAGAGGAGAAACCAACGACGAGAAGATTGGAGGGAGCGTGGAATGTGCAGGAGGTGACTTTGGTGTGGGCTTGGTTGAAGTAGTGTCGTTTGGCGATACCCCATCGTGTGAGTGCGATCGCATCCGGACCGGTTGGTTCGGAGTCTGAAGCCATCTCTTCATCGGAGCCGTCTTCTAGTAATTGTTCGGATGATTTCTGGCGCCATTCAAAGACTGCACCGTCCCGGCTAACTGTATAGATCTGAACGAACTATCAGCAGCCTGAACACAAATTCGTGGTGAATCACTCACGGTCTTATGGTCAGAGGAAAAGTAAGCGCGGATGATGATGTCCCTGTGTCCGGCGAAAGTCTTCGGTCGGTATCCTTCCAGTGGATCAAGGGTGTACAGTCGAGCAGTCATGTCTCGTGAAGTCGTAAGGAAGAACCTGCGGCCGCTGGTCAGAGTCATGGCTACTTTGCAAGGGCCTAGCTCGGCAGCTCACCTTGAGTCTGCGGACCATCTTATACTTAGAACGTCGTCGTGATGTCCTGTGTAGGTGCGGTGAAGAACGAACGGGGCGAATTCCCTAAGAAGATGGTTTGGCGTTTTCCAAACTTGGACATGTGGACCATGCGTCACGGCAATGAACCTTGAGTCAAGTAAACATCAGAGACTTAACCAAGGATAACGTTGAAAACGTTCGCTCACTTGCCATCCGGTGAGAACTGAATGTCTTCGACAGGTTTTTTGAAGTTGAAGTGGTGCAGAGTGGTGCCCCGCTTGAAGTTAACAAGCAGAGCTCGGCCCTCTGGTGAGGTATATCAGTAAAGGGCAGATTTGAGGTCATCCAGAGGGTGATTCACCTTCATCTACCGAGACGAGAACGTTGGCGTCGGGGCTGAGAGCAAGGGCTGCAACGTTGTGTCTATTCTCGAAGGGGAATGTCCGAGACTTGTTGCTGCGACGGTAAGTCTAACGTGAGTACATCTTTCAATCAATTCCTTCAACGATAGAGCTCACTTGACTAGATCGAAAACAGAGACCCGATTGCCCACGGGACTTAGGACCGAGCTACCGTCGGGAGTGAAGACGATATTGCCCTGCCTGTAGACAGTCCCGCACAAATTTGAGAACTGTAAATGAGCCCATTTTCAGTTCAACGTAGGGAAGAGCGACGCATTTCCAACGCACCTACTTTGTAGTTGGACTTCATTGCCGGTGGTCTTGAAACTGCAAGGAAAACTGAGTTTGTCGGTGTTTGTGAGAGGGGCAACGGCGCTAAGCGTTTGACGTTTCGGCTCGGCTTCTCCCTTTAGTCTCCCTCCACCTCTCACACCCGTTCTATCCCTCCAAGGTCCTCAATCGCTCTCTTTGGCGGATGTCTATGGAACATCATCAACGTGAGCGGCGATATCGTACGGAGATAGGCCCCATGCTGAGCCCCGGTATTCAGTCCCCTCCAGGCCCAACCCGGTATCGACAATGGGTCCCAACTCCCTGAAACGCAAGCGTAACCCTGAAGACGAGGCTCTCCAGCGACTAATGATTAAGAGAGAGAGGATATATCTTGCTCAACAAGGCGGTACGCTGCAGCCTTTGTGTTGTTGCGTTATTGCGATTTTGACCGACCGACCATTTTCGCTCCCAGATTCACAGCATCCACCCTTCGATTCACCATGGTCGATGATGAACCCTGGCGTACTTGCTCCTCACATGGCTTTCAGTCCTCCTCCGATACATATGGGTTTCAACCCACCTCCGATGTCCTTGCCTGTTCATCCGACAATGGCTCCGATGGTCATCGATCCGTCTTTCTTCCCATTCAGCGTTCCTTCGTCTTTCGGTTCGTCTTCCCATCCTGAACACCCTCACTCCAAGTATAGGCTAGGTACACCTGGAGACCCCAGCGGCCACCATGGACCGGCCGATTACTCAACATTTCCGCCCGACGTCGGTTTCGAATGGGGTTTCAACTCAGACGACGAACAGCAACCTGCCCCTGTGAAGTCGAAGAAGAAAAAGAACCGAAAGAACAAGAAATCAAAGAAAGCCAAGAAGGAAGAAACTGCACCCGCGGAAGTGCCGCCAACGCAATGTTCGAGCGACATGGAAGGTAAGTCAATCGCTACTCTCAACCGAAACTCGACTAATGCGAGGCGGGTAAGCTTCGGAGCCTGAAGAGGGTCAAATCGGTAGGCTGTGCCTTCCTATCGTCCCCGTTTCACTGTTGCTCAGCTCCCGCTCCGCTTATCAGTAACACCGGAGCCATCCGTGTCTACGCCGTCTTCCGGCTCTTCCCCACATTCCACAGATGCGTCATATTCGGCCTCTGTGCTATCCTGGTCAATCGATGACTCCCGTGATCGGCACTCACCGCCAGCCGCTGTGGAGCCAGAGGAGATGATGGAGATGGCTCAGGCACGGCTCAAGATGTGTGTGGCCGAATTGAAGGACCTGATGGGCAAGCTAGATGAGGCTAAGACAAAGGAGGAGAAACTAAAGTTACTTCAACTCGTGAAGGCAAAGGATGGGTGCGCCGTTTCCTTTCACTCATTATTTTCTCCGCTGCCGTCTCCTCCACTTTCCTCTTGGCTCACTCTTGCGCCGGCCGCCCACCGCTGGACTGCATTTTTACGTCATTCTCTGTGCCCCTTGCGCGCGATCTTTCAATATAGGGAACTCACAACCGCTCAAGAGGCAGTCAAGGTTGCCGAAGCAGAAGCAGAAGCCGTCAAGCTCATGAACCATGCTGTATCAGAAGAGAGCGCCCCGACATTTAACGACTCAAAACTTCGCAATCCATACCAATTACGGAATCCAGGAGGCTTTAGACAGATGAGTTGGAGTAATAGCTCGTTGCCGAGTCACCTCAGGTTTTTGAGGATCTCGAGTCCGGCATGCCTTGTTATTGAGCTGGATGATGAAGATGACGAAGAATGGGAGATGGAATGACTGTTTCGAGGCTTCCTTAGGGAATGCCTCTTCCCTCATTTCGTCTCCCTCATCGCCGCTATGATTTTACGATTGCATGCCCATTATACCCCCCGGCTTCTCATTAATGCAGTTTTTCCCTTTAACCTAGGTGGTAGCCGTAAATACTGTATTAACACTTACTATGTCTTAATGACAACTACTTTGCTCTGGCTCATTGTCGCGCGTGGCAGAAGTCGTACAGTCCGTGTATCTACATTAGTGTCGAGAAGAAAGAAAAAATCTCCAGGTCAAGCTCCACTACTCCAGAGCCTTCCGAAATCGAACACGCTTCCCCTCGTGATATCTCCCAACCCCGGCATGGAGAGGCTTGGTAAGCCCACGCCCATGGCACTCCCAGTTTCCTTCAACCCTTCCGCTCCGCCTTTGATGCCTCCGACGATTGTGTTCACAGCGGTACTGACGGGGCGAACGACGCCTGAGTCGAAAATGTGTGCCGTAGGTTGGGGTAGAGGAGCAGGTTGACGATGGACAGTTGCTGTACCCAAGTCTCGTTCGTAGATGGAAGGTTGACGGGGTCCGTTAGGCAGAGCGGAGTAATATTGGCTCATGGAGGAAGAACGTTGACGGCCGGACATCGTCGTGAAAGCAGATGCTGGCGTTGTGGCTGAGGCTGGTGGTGAGGCTGGGAAGTAGGTTTGACCGGTGGGGGAGGTAGCCGAGGGCGGCTCGAATGCGGCTCGAGCTGATCTAAGGCGACGAAGAATCTGTTGAGGTCGTACCGATCAGCCAACGAGATTAATGCTCCTATAGAAGTGGACGAACCTGCTCGTGGAATGCAATCTCTCCATCCAGATGCTCCTTAGCAATCCGGTCAAAGTCCTCGCCCTTTTGAGCGTGGTAGTTGTCGAATTCGGCCATCGTCGTGTTCAATACAGTTTCGCAACGTGCAGCTCGTGCATGATCGGGATCGGCGGTCTAGAGGGCCCGTCCGGGGTAGACTGGTGAGTATGGTGTAGTAAGCAGGACGCGACGAACTGAGCGGAACGTACGTCGATATTTTGGTTTAGTTCGTCAAAGCGCGAGAGTGTGGCGCGGTGAGTGTCAATCACCCCCTATATCGAACGGGAGATGTCAATGAACACGTAAGATGGTCTGTATCATGGATCGTACCGCATATGTTGCGCTCGGGTGAGCGACATCCTTCAGTGCATCATGAGTCGCGTATTGTGTCCGTCGAGCCTAAAGTATGAAAAACGCCACAAAAGGTTAACATCATCTTGCTCAACCCTCTCGCAACGCTTACGTGATCATCATAAGCGTCAGCAATATACTGAAGCGTTTCTGCTGTTCGCTGGTACGCTTTGGTACGCTTCAAGCAATCTACGTTTGGTGGAGAAATTTAGCATCCCGTCATTGGCCAACAAACTTTCACACACCTTCACAATCATCCCTCCAGCACCATGCACCCTCATCGTTCATGAGTCCTTTCTTCCCGGACCCTTCATCGTTTCCGTCGTCCTCTGTCTCCCAAGGATACGAGACCGTAGGCGATGTAGGCGAAAGAGTGGACGACTCAGCGGGAGTGGAGGTTATAAGCGAAAGGAGAGAATATGATAGAGCTCGAGTTGTGATTGACATGCCTAGAAACGTTAGGTTGGTACTCGTTCAAGGTTGCGTTTGTCATTTCGATGATCCGACGCACCGACATGGGCCTCTCGCAGGCGGCCGAATACCCCACGCACACCCTGGACGCCCCTCCCGACTCCTACAAGGTGATTCTCGAAGCGGTCGACAGTCTCCTCTGCCTCCTCCGAGTCAAAGTTGAAGTCTTGATGGTAGACGTGAGCATAGAAAGCGGGTCCCAATGACGGAGGTGGTGCGAGGAATCGAGGTAGGTTTCTACGCCATTCCTAAGAAGTTAAGGAGTAGGTTAGAAAGAGTCTCATATTCGGCGGGCATTACTAACCGTTTCGTTATCACAGCTTAAGAAGAAAACCACCACCTCGCTGTTCCGAGCCAAAGGATGGCGAACCACCCGTGACAACCACTTCTCCAGATCTCCTCTTCGAGCTTCGACGAACTCGTCGTTGAAGCGACCAGCATATTGCTTATCTGGGAGTGGCGGAAGTGCAATTCCTGGTAGTCTTCGACTAAGTGCCGTTTGGAGGAAAACGAAGTGAGAGAACCGGCGGTGGACGGTGACGTGGACGGTTCCAGCACTTTCTTCGTCTATATCGTCATATAGTGGACTGCTAATTTGCTTTCCGGGAATATCGAAAGCATTCGCCTGGGTCACGGTCCGAGATGAGATTGATGGACCAAGGGTGGTGCTTGAGGAGGATTCACCGACGTGGCCACTTGAGGCTGACGAGAATCGGGAATGCATAGGGGAGTGGGCTTGGAATAGCGAAGTGACGCAATACATTGTGTAACTTCCGGACAATGGGTTGCTGTGTTTTGAAGGCGAGTGAATGAGAACTTTGAAGGGGGCAGTTTTAGACCGCCATGCTGGTGGCGTCTATAGGTGAAGCTCCATAAGCATTGCGAAGTATGAAATATGATGCGGCAAGGAGTAACTTACGTCGACATAATGTTTCTCTACCGGAAGTGGCTTGGTAGTTTCGTCTACTCGATTTGGATCATCCTCGCTGACCACGCGGATATGCCGCTGGCCCTTATCGGCGTCCCCTACTCCCTCAGACCCAGTTGAAGCCGAGCCGTCATCTTCGTCCTCGGGGGAGACACCATTAAGTACCCAATCCTCGGCACCGCAGGTAACAAAATTTGAGAAGCGGTTGAGACTCTTCCCACCCAGAAGCGTTTGCCGAAGGCTTGCGAAATAGGGGCCCGTGAGCTGAGGTTGCAGTGGCATGATTTGACTTGGAATAGTAGCCGGAGGAGTTTCTGGCTCTTCAGTTATAGAGGTAGTGGTTGGAGGAGGTGGTTCGGATGTGGGAGGTGGGGGTCTCACAAAGTCGGTGGTAAACTGCGTGGTAGGGCACGTGTGAGAAGCGTCGTTGTGCGTTGTAGGGCCAATTACAGAGCGCCAACCAAATTTGAAAATGTGATGTAAGCTTTTCCCCAGCCGACCAAGATAAGATAGTGCCGTGAAGAATGAACGCACGATGTAATACTTTCGCGGGATAAGGCCGAGCTCCTCCTTATACTGGGCCAAACTCCAACCTTCCGCAAGGTTCTCCTTGATTATGGAAAGTTCGTCCCCAGCATGTATAACACTTGAAATAAGAAATAATCATGGCTTAATTTTGGGTGGCTCTGGGAACGGACGCGATTTGGAACCTCGTTGAACTCACAGTTCGCGGAAGTCGGGTTTCCCCTCAAAGTCGTATAACGCTCTAGCTGACCTAGGAGGAGGGTCTGCGACTTCCTCCTTTATCGCAGTTATCTTGGTACCTTTCAAAGTTTTGTTCCCTCCTTCGTCGTCGCTGACGGAGGTGTCCCGTGCTCCTGTCCATGCCGAGCTCGCGTTGATACCCGCGTCGAAAGACAGGTTCGACGTCGGTCGCTTATTTGAATCGGATGGAGTTGGCTCTTTGGATCCGAACGAGAAGAGTCCAGAGACGTAGGAGGCCATTGCAGGTGGTAGGGATGAAATAGCAGGCCGAGAGGGGGTCGGAAGAGAGAAATAGGGGCCCTGAGCTGCTTGACGTTGCTTGCTTCGGCGTCACGGACGCGCCACCGGCACTAAAACACCTTATCCATGTCCCCCAGGGTGGCCCAGCTACCTCCATGAAAGGTGGAATGACTCTAGTGCTTTGAAGAGGTCCTAATATTCTCTGTGTATCTCAGAAGAGAGTCTCGCCGCGTACCGCGGTCTCCCACTTGCATGCCAGACTAATTACAAATCAAGCTGAGTAACGACGCCTCCGGTCAAGGATGAATAACATGAATGCAAATGTCAATCAACCCCATTCCAGAGTACTCAAGAATGTAGTTACAGGATAGAAGATGCCTGGAGGAATGGACATGGTCCTCAGTTGTATACTTACCCTATCCGGGTTAGGCGAGCTGTATTCAGTGATCCCAACTCGGTGTAGAGGGGCTTCCCACATCTTAATCAAACCCAAGTCTTTCGCGTCGGAGGGGGAGCTATCCAGAGAAAGAGAGACGGTCCTCCAGCCGGATGGGCATGCGCGCTACTTATTCTCCTGGACTGCAAAGAGGAGGCACACGACTCCCGCCAATCCCTTGTCTGAAGCGCTAACCGCGCGATCACCCGTCATTTTCATGGAAACCTCGCCTCCGTTCGCTTTGTTGCGTTATGTATCTTAAACCGGCATACTCTAAATTTCTCCGACATCTCCTGCGGAGATCTGGATCATGGGCGAACTTATTGAACCAAGGCGTCCACCACGGATGGCCTTCGTCACGCATCAGATGTTGTATGAGTGGGGAGGTGTCATGGAGGGGAAACGTCTCATATAGAGCGGGCAGGCTACGAGGATTTATCTGGCGGTTTGGCCGATACAGATGGGCTCGGAATTCCTCCCGCTGAAGGGTTGGCCGGTGTTGCTTTGGGAACTGGTTGCTCCAGCCGTTCATACCCTGTTCCAAGGAGAGGTTTACTCGGGAATCAGAGGAAGGAAAGTCAAATTAAGCGTACATTCTTTCTTTTCAGTGCTTCGAACTCCCAATTCACGTTGCAATTTCCTTCGGGCGTCAATCTCTTGCCTTGCGTAATAGTAGGATACACCAGCTGCGGCAATCAAGGCTGGTGTGGAACGGACATATTAGTTATTTAATCATCGTTTTTCTTTTAACTGTAGGATCCCTTACATGCCCAGCCTAGGTCCGATGAGAAGGAGGATGGGAAGGACAATGCGTGAGTTCCTGAGACTTGCTACAAAATCATGTGGAGACTCACCGATCATCATGCTCCTGAAAGGCCGAAGGAATAGACTGTCAGGTCGTGATGGGAGAGGGTGGCTTCAATACTTACTGAGGTGTGTTCATTTTGGTCAAGGTATTTCGGAAACCTTGAGGATGGATTTGGGTGCCCGTGGCGTGGAAGCGGAGCTGCTCAAAAACCGAACTCGTTTGCACCACTTTGCTCGTCACGCGGAACTCCGAAATCTCCCTCCTCACCATGTCTCTCCTCCGTTTTTCTCGAATAGCCAGCCGGCCAGTTCTATTCAGGACTCCAGCACGTCTAATATCCTCTTCCGGGGTCAGGAATGCCGATCCCTTCCCACTTCCTCTGCAATCCCATCAACCGTCCACCCAAAACGACTCCGAGGTCGCGAAGAATGACGACTCGGTTCCACCCGAGTTCATGCCAAAACCCCTCGCCCGGCACGGAGAAGATGTCGAGACTCTCCGAGCTCGCTTAGTTTACCAGTCTCGAAAACGGGGGAATTTGGAGATGGACCTCATTTTCAGCACGTTTGCGAAGGAAAACATGGCCACAATGTCGGAAGCAGAACTAAAGGAGTTCGACAAGGTCAGTTGAAATGCATCCCGTTGTCATAGGTTCTTACTGTCATCTTTGCGTTTTAGTTGATGGACGAACCGGACTGGGACGTATACTATTGGTGCACGAGGAAAAGGGAGCCGCCGGCACTCTGGGCCGACTCGCCACTGTTGGAAAGGCTGCGGAAGCATGCAAAAAATGAAGGCAGAGTAGTCCGTCGCATGCCAGACCTGTCAAAGTCGTGATCCATTCTAGGGCCCACGTCCGTCTTTGCGCGTCGGTTCCTCGAGATTCTGGAGTCCTTGTACTGCAGATACCGTTGCTACAACTCACCACAATCTTCGTACCATTGACGTCTCCTTCGAGACTGCGTGCATAATCCCTCTAAGCGGATTGTTTGTAAGTGCCACCGGCAACCCGTTAAGCCGGCACTGGATCCGTCGTAACCCCGTAAGCCCCGGTAACAAGTCATGTGCACTATCTTCTAAGACGCTCCTCCAAGACGATCGCAATACCTGCGACCTGCTTTTTCCCTGTCGCACCACCTCGTCACCATCATCATGAGCTCTCCAGACCGTTGCTATGGACAGAAAGTCACGGAAACTCCCCAAGAAGCACCAGAACAATGCCGTCCAGAAAACACGAGGTACGTTCCGCGTAGGCCATGTCCCACCCAGTTCCCCTCCTTACTCCGAATAACCTTTTCGTCTAGTTTCCCGCCAGATTCCCAGATGATATCCCTCGACGAACAAGCATCTGCCTTAACGTTAGCATCGAGAGCCAGTCAAAACCAAGAGCGGACAGAAGAGGCTCCCGGGTTCGTCCGAGTTCGTGGTGCCGTCGTTCAGGTTAAAAATGGTATTCCAGGCACAGACTTGCAGTACGTTCGATCCCCCAACTACGTCCATTCCGATATCTAACTCTTGTATCGTGTGTAGAGAGCAACAATATCAGATGGGGGATCCAAATAAAGCGGGCCCCGAAGCTTTTGCCACGTCCATCTTAGCAAAAGACGGCGAAGATCGTCGGACGCTCCGAAATCAGCACCACAACGCTTTGATGTCCATCCCCCATCTACCACCAGAGGTCCTCATCTTAGTCTTCCACGACGTTGTTGAAGACAGTTGGAGAGACATTCCGGAGCTGCTACACGCTCTGTTACTCGTATCGAAAACCTGGAAAACACTGGTCGAAGGAACTCCCAGCCTCTGGTGCCGCATCGCATTGAGCAGATCGCGAGCTGGTCCAGGGTACCTCACCAAGGCACTCGAACGATCCAGAAGCCTGCTTTTGACCATAGACTACCATTACGAGTTCACGGAGGCCATCAAACCGGAGTTCTTGCTCAGAGAAATTTGCAAGCACATGCATCGGTGGAAATCGGTGCGCCTTGTCCTCGACGGTACCCCGGAGGACTTTGGGCTCTTGGACGGACCTCCCCCAGAACACCTAGAAAGTTTTCAATGCAGCACCATTACGCAGAGGAGCGTTTACCTTCCGCTGTTTGGTGGCCATCATCCTCCCAACCTCAGAGACGTCCGTCTGGAAGGTTGCACTGTTGATTGGGATTCTAGCAATCTCAGGAACCTCAAGGTTCTTCACATTGCCCATATATATACCCTCGGGGTACCTTCGACGTCACAGCTGCTGCGTATTCTCCAACAATGTCCGGATCTCGAACATTTACGGCTTCAGTTCGTGGATCTCTCCCCCATTGAACCTCCCAGAGACCATGATCTTCCATCAGTTCTACATCTCGAACGTCTCAAATCCCTATTCCTTTGGATTGACCACACTCCCACATTCGAAATTCTTACCAATATCAGAATGCCGGCATGTCGAAGTCTATACGTACGCACTAGCCTTGGAAGTGAACGCTGGCCAACCTTCGCGTCTGAAGCACTTCAGCCCCACAGCCCGATCATACATTCCATTTCTGAGGCGGCGAGCGAGATCCAAGTGGCATGGAAGGACAGGCTTGTGGAGGTTTCGATGACGTCCGAGTCAGGGGACGGCGCTGGGATGACGTTGGGTTTTGGCGGGGTTTCTCTGCGCGAGAGGGAGGTTCTGGGCTGGTTGGCCGAGAAAGTAAGTTTGGAGACGGTAACGGTGCCCGTCAAGCTGAAATTGGGTCTCTCCCCGCGGAACAATGGCATCACGGACATGTTGTCTCGATCTCGAGGTGTTACCTCCATGGAACTATCAGGTGCCCCCCAATGGCAGCGCCCGCTGATTTCTTGGCTTGGAACGCCGCTGACGGAAGAAGAAGATGGAAATGCATTGTTTCCACTTCCCCAGCTGGAGGTTCTTGAAGGAGTGGATAGCGCCATCGGTGGAGCCATTGTCCGCATGCTCCAATCCCGCCACGGTCTTATTCATTTGGCATCGCGGGCAGGAGCTCAGTTGCCTTCGCCACTGAAGAAAATCCAAGTGTCGAGGGGAGATAGATCTAATTTAGACAGAAGCTATTATCGACAGCTTGAGGAAGCCATGGGTGGGGGTGAGGTATCTGTAGACATGTAAACACGGTCGGTGGAGTGCCTTCGCTTGCCTATGTTTGGTGACAAAATGAATATCTCTGCCTCCAACCCCGATGGAATGCGCTCATTACTACTCCCCCTCACCCGAAGGTCTTATCCATTGTTTTCACTCTCGCCCCGTCCGCTTTTGATATTTTAGTATAAGTTGTAGAAAATCAAATTCGTTTCGAGCATGCAGGATCAGGAATTAGCTTTTAAACTAGCCAATTCGGGGAAGTCTAGTCAAAAACAAACCACGAAAGCATAAAGGACGAGCGGGTCAATTGAGGCCTTGCAAAGCGGAGGTGACGTTCGTGGTTCGGATGGTTACGACTAGATGCCCAAACGTTAATCAAACAGGTGTGGCGGCGCGGGGTGTGCGACGTCATCCCTTCTCTAGCAAAAGGGACAGGGCAATACGTTTTGTGTGCAAATGATGCGTAGAACGGAGAACGAGTCTAAATTGCATATGCAGTGAATAGATAGAGAGAGCGAGTCGATAACCCGAATTGATATCATAGGCTACAGAGAAGCGCCAATATGTGTAAAGACAGAGCCCTGGGTAAAACGGGACGTCAGGATCGGGTGCCAATTGCGGGCGTACATCGTGCCTGAACATTTTAGGCTGAGCCCTCCCTCTGGCCTCGCTTCCTAATCAGAGAGTTGGAAGAGTCGAGAGTAGAGCTCAATGGGTGTCTCTGTTTACCAGTCAGAGCTCCATTTTAGGAAGGGTTCCGAATGCTCATTAATTCACCTGTCGGTCATAGGGCCGGGCCATCTTGGACGTTGAATAGTCTGTCGTTATTACTCAAGTCCAATCAAGAAGAGACACATTTCATTACTTCAAGAAAGGCTATTAGAGTAACGACAATCAGGCACTTTGGGTGTTGCCAGGGGTTGTACTAGAAGACTCTCCCTGGGACGGGAGACTCTGAGTTTCCCCTTCAGGATCTTGCCAAATGATGACGCCTTCCGTACATGCTGAGACCACAGTCATAGGTATTCGACAGTCATGGAGCATTCTACTTGTTATTGTGCTGATGCTGCCGCAGTCTGGGAACTTGGATTTGATACTGTCTCCTCGCAAAGTGTGCAGGAGCTGACCCGTCGCTCGATGCCAGATATGTATGTCCGATTCTAGGTATAAAATGAGGGCTGTCAATGATTTTAAATGGTTGGAGCTCTGATGGGTGGACCCACTGCTGTCCGTCGCCATAACCCAAGCATCTTCCTCTCCACTTGTCATATCAATGAACATCCCCGTCAGCTCGTTCGTCGCAGCATGAACGGGAGAGACTCACCAGAAACGGGCCTTTCCTGATATTGTCGTGGGTGTACCTCCTTTACCACAGTCCGGTGGAGCAAACCTTGCACGAAATACTAATTGAAGATTTTTCGATCGGTCTTGAACACGCCACAGCTCGGCACAGTTTGCGTCTTCATAAGAGACAAGTGCAAATATTCCATCTTGGCTGACACAAATATGTCGTGCACTAGCCAAGGTAGGTGCCGTCGCAACAATGGGGTTATCGGGATTATTTAAGTCTACGACTGTAATTCACGTAGGGGAAAATCATTATAAATCGCGCTTAAAAACCCTGAGCTAGCTTACTCATTAACCAACGCTCAGCAAAAGTGCCATTCGGTCTCTTCCCGTGCTTCTTTGTAATAGTCGTTGAGCCGCTTACGGGGTCTTCGTCTCGGAAAGTGGCTAGGATAAAGACGAAGCTATTTGGGAATTGTAAGTAACACTCGAGCTTTGGGGTACTTCTCCGATACCAAATATACTCACTCGTATTGAGCTTGCTCTCGCTTTATTATACTTGCTACGTCATGCACTTGCAAATGAAGTTGAAGGGAATTACATAGTTTCCCGCTCCGGGGGTCCTGAGTTTCTAGGAGTATCAGCCACAGGTTGACGTTGGCACAGGCTCCCACTTACAAGTACGTGAAGTGTGTTATCGATCACGGCAATGAAATAGGAGGACGATCGAAGCCACGCGAGTACGCCAACTGGTTTCGGGGTCTTCACTCCTATGATCCCCTTAGATACCAATAATCCAAAAGGGGAGGCGCGTAAGTAGATGACAACAGCTCCGACTATGAGGTAGTATGTCTCTCACCGAGTCCTTGTTCCAAATGTTCAGTCCATCCTCCTTGATGACAACGATATGAGAGCCATCAGGAGACCAGGCAAACCGTCCAATCGGAGAGGGCATAGTTTGCGGCTTCTCGTGATACTTTCCGACTTCCCAGATGGCTAGGCTCTGGTTCAATCTGCTGACAGCAAGACGTGTTCCATCGGGGGAGAAGTGTATATCGTGCCCTGGAGCATGGAATATCGGTAAACGAAGGACCGGACGAAGGTTCTGAAGTTCATTTCGGCGGAGGATACAGTATTCTGGTCGATCTTGAGATTGGATCGCGACTATTTCTCTGGTCCTTTCGTCTTTCATGAGAGCACGACCTGCATTTTGGAACTTTGAGCGCGTCGGCGAGGTGGTCTGGAGAGGAGAGAGTGGTCCATTTCTCCGTCCGTGGAGGGGGCCTGAGCTATTTGGCGTCATCGGTTCCCATTCGGGGGTGTCGGATTTATCGCTTTCGTCGGAGGAGATGGAGGTTAACGACCACGTAGAAGCAAGCTCCTGGCCCGCAATACCATTTTTCCTCGTCCCTTCAATGGAAGGGAATATAGCATCCCCTTTTCGATTAGGATTGTCTTGAGGAAGGATAAACTGCGATGGATCGGCATTAGAATTCCCGGTGATGAAACGGATGAGTCGTCGCCACGACTGGCGCAACGTTGCGACGACATTCAAGGTGCCACCCAGCATCCGACTCCTTATCTCTGCTCCTACATCCTTGGCACTCTCCCAGGATCTCCAAGGATATTCAAGGACTGGCGTTCCCGAGGGCGATTCAGGGGCGTCCAGGTATTCCTCGGTGTCCGTAGGGTCCTGTCGCCACCACTCCATGATTTCCCAGATGATGGCAGCAATAAGGACAAAAAATGTAACACCGGTAATTGTTCCAACAGATATCTTGACAGACAGGGCAAGTTTCGCAGCGAAGGTCCAGACGACCAGCCCGGCCGAGAATGCAAGCACCGATCCGACCAGACATAAGAGAGGTGTATGGTCGAGACAGATTGATGCAAAAACTAAACCCTAAATCAGCCTTTTGCTTGTATGGGCTTTGTTGTACCTACCTGGTAGCGCGTTTCGCGGGGATCTACTGCGGGGTTTGATTTCAGTAACACTCGAAGACACTTAGCCAAGGCTTAGCGAGTTGGACACTCACTACATGGACGCTCTCCCTATTCCAAATACGGGTAAGTATAGTTTTAAGAGCTTTTTGGATGACTTACAATGTATAGCTAGTTGCGCGTTGATGGCTGAGGCGATACTTAGGATCAGCGAGGAGATCCACAAGCCCATCACAGCTGTTTCGAGACTAGATCTCTGTCAGAGTGCGAGAAGATGGAACAAAAGGACCTCCTTACTGCTCTTGACTCATAGGATACTGAACAGTAGTTGCCGTCACCGCTGAGAGAAAGGTCGCCTTTACGGAAACCGATCGGCGTGAGTTGACTTTCCGTTCGGCACAAGCCACGCTACTCACCACAGTTGACATATTCTGCAGCCTGTCTTGCGATTTCTTTTGGGCATTTTGGATTGAAGTGACGCCTGAAGGTGCCAAAAGAGTCAAAAGAGGTCGTAGATCGGATTGGAATCGCAACAAACCATGTTCGACAAAACCAGACAACGCAGCCTCCATTTTGGAAACCTGAAGTGACATTTCGTTCATGGCTTGCTCGATATACTGACGAACCGTCAAATTTCGTCTAGAAGGAGAGTCTGAGGAAGCGTAGAGTCAATGCACTGTGTCAAGGATAAAGGGTCAACTTATTCAAGCACTGACCTAGATGAAACGCAATGCGTTCGGCTCGATAGTGCAGCCATTCATGGAACCCGAGCAGAGCGTCCATTAGCGGCTCGTCGGAAAACTCGGGGATGGAATGGAGATTATCCAAGAATCTTTTCAGCTGGATTGAGAGGTTCTTCATTGCACGTGGCAGGAGCGAAATGTCCGCCGTCGAAGCGCCTCGCAGATCCTCGGGTACTTCGTTGGTATCGGTTCCCCAAGAAAATTCCCTCCATAAATCGGCGGAGTTTGACATGAAGGAGTCACGAATATCATTCATGTCTCTTTTGAGTTTTCTGGAAGAGTAGATGAGCCCACTCGAAGAGCCGATAGGACGCATAGCCCTCATGAATCCATCGAAGGTGTGACCAAGACTACGGACTCTCCTAAAGAGTATGTGAGTTATGCATAGATTTCTCGATGATAAGCACAGTCGTTTAGCTTACTCAGAAAATGACTTGAAATCGTTTGAACATTCGTTCTGAATTCTTTTGTCTCCGTGGGAGAGTTGCTCTGCTGTGGCTCTTCTTTCGCGAACGTCATTAAAATGATCAATAATTCGGGAAGAAATACCCTCACGAGCCCCCCGCCTTAACGGCATAAGGTGGCCCACTTGCATTGCGAAAGATTGTCTTAGGAAGAGACAGGGGAACGAGAGGCGTCAGGGAAAAAGGGTCGCAGTCGTTGTTCGAACTGACGTTTCTGGCGCAACGGAAAGATTAAATACACGAGGGATCTTTCTTTGCAGAGGGTAATATCCAGTTTTTATCAATATAAAGTAAAAAGGCGGGCATGTGTAGCCAATGGTGGCCTGGGAATGCGAATAGTACCGATAGCGCCCTTGAATTTCTAAGTCGAAGGTTGTAGATTTCTATCGGAAATGCTCCCACACTTTCTGCTAACTTTAATAACATCTGCTCAGCACGGTGGTCATTTGTGCTTTGCCGAGAGAATTCCTCTGCTATCAGCCGCCTAGCTACCTTTCTAGTGTTCGGGCATTCCGACTTCCCGTCCCAACCCCGCATGGTAGCTATCAACCCACCCCTCCCGCGAGATATCGATGCCGCAGTAGATCCCAAATTAGGTCACTCTTTCAGAGCAGGCCTGTCTATTTCTTCTGGGGAAAGCAGTAAGCGCCATAACTTTTGACATTGATGTGGGTGAGGAGAATCCAGCGAAAAAACCGCAGCTGCACCTTTCAAGTTACCATTCTCTTGTGAAAAGACAATTCATGGTTTTTTCTATCTTATTCGAGCGTTTTTGCTCAAATGGACGTCTTCGGATACGATAAGCGATTGATGCTGCGGCGACCCCATCGTATCCACCCTCGGTGCTCGTTTCTTATCTCTAGCGAATCCCCCGGCCGCCAAGAGGCATCGATCCATGAGTAAAATTGCCCCAGCTGCACGAAACGGTTTCGTAATGCTGTAGAATAATCATCCTCGAGATGCCTAACAGAAACGTTCCACACCCAGATAGTTTAGAGCACATGTGCGTCTGGTATCTTGGCATATGTTGATATTCTCAAGTATATTGATCTTCAAGATTCTACGTCCGCCTGCGCGAATGTTAGTTAATGGGCAAGTCGACTCCATTCCGCCGAGTATGATATGTAATGATGTTTCTCCGTATGGTTTGCAGTCATCGAATTAGGTCCCGGTACTCAGTGGAGCAGCGTAGCCGCGGCACCTGTTCTGGCCGATGCACGTCATATTTGTGTCAGCTCTAACGCACAATTAGCGCTCATCTCTTACGGCGATAGGAACCTTCCGGAGCTGTGGCGACTTCGAACTCAATCAGGGAGAACTCAGTTAGTATTTCAAGGAAGGTGTTTTACTCCAGAGCAACCCAAAACGCCGGATTGTTGACAAGACGCTACTGGACCGGGGATCTCCGGGAAGGCTAGGTTCTGGTAGGCTTATCCACGTATTTGTATAGTGTACTGGTCCAAGTGATCTAACGAGACCGTCCTATTTGCGAATAGCGGAGAATCGGACAAGTGGGTCATGGCAACCGACGGCGGTAAGTCGGCTACGGGTCTCGAATTTAACCAGTGGGGATATCGTATCCACCCTAGTACTGATCGCGTGCTTGAAACCACAGGATCGAACATATATATCTAGGATCGAGTTACGCGGCTCCTGCTGCACACTCTGAGAGGAGATCAGATTGAGACCAAGTTCGATTACTACAGCAGTGTTAGCACGATAACAAGCACAGAATTCAAGAGGGACGGCTCGAAGGATCTAATGGCTGTTTCTGCATGTACGGGAGGGGGAGTGATCGTCTGGGAAGCATCTGACAATAAGTCTGAGAGCGACAGATCGAGTGCAGTCACTCGTAACTTGTAATTTTCATGTAGAGTATAATTTAAAACCTCTTGTAATGTGATTGTCGAATGGAAGGGATGTCTAATTCAGGCAATGGTTGGCAGAGGGGCGAACTATCTGATAGACATCGGTTCTGTAAGGGCCCTTCATGCTATCATCGAGAAGGGTGTTTGCTGCGCATGCTCTTCGGAGGTCTTTTCCACAGACCAGTGTAGGTAATTTCGGCCCAGGGAATCTCCGAAACCTTTCATGTTAGCAAGGCGGCACCCGACGAGGCTGGGAGAAGGTTCTCGAAAATTTTGATATTCAGGCACTCGAGCCATCATGGGTTCATGCCGAAGTTGCGTTGAGGGCCCGGGCGGATAAAAGGTTGGCTGTACCACAAACGTCATGGCGCGCGCGTCGAGTAGGATCGGATCCAGCGCCCAACCCCAAGTCCCCCGATCGTCACAGGGCAAGCCACGTTCAATCCATCACCGCTCACAGTGCGCATTATTAAGAGAGAAGGGCATTGGAGTAATTTGTGGAAAACGGGCGGCTGTGATAATAGGATTCCGAGAAACAAATTAATCAAAGCTGTTCATGATCAACAGAAAGCCCCATGTAGCCAAAATGGCAAGTGACTACCAACACGAAATGCCGTCCTAGGGTGATTCGCCACTCAATCCCGTTATGGAGCAGCATCAGCTAAAAAATTTATCTTTTTTGGTGAGGGTGGTGCCAGTGTACTTATCTCTGCGAAGCGCAATTGCGGGGTATACGTATACAGTACTTGGGGTGGCCGTGAGATACCGGTCTCAGAGATACGCGGCCTCTTATTTCTAAGTCGAAGGGATGAATTTCTATCGTGAATGGTTCCCACACCTCCTGCTACTTTCAGTAGCGTCTCCATACGCCCCAGAGTTCGAAACCGGCGGTCGTTCGGGCTTGGAAGTCGAGGCCCTTTTGCAATGAGGCGCCATATTACCTTTAAAGTGTCCGGTCATTCCGATTTCCCGTCCAAACTAGCAATTGATTTTAGAACGGGCGTGTTCAAACACGATAGGCGGTTGATACCGCGGCGACCCACTGATCTCCGCCGGTAAGAACCCTCACGTACCTCTAGCGAGCTGTGCGCACCCAACTATTACAATCAATTTCGGTCTAGGCAAAGGAAGATACAAGCGACCTCCACCCCTTAAATATTTGCGCGAGAAATGCTTGGTCGTCTGGTACTGCTTGAATCCAATCACTTTTCAGATATGTGACCGATTGAGGTGCGACAGAAATTTCAAGTCGGGCGTACAGATGCGAATACATTGCGCAACCCGCCCAACATACTGGGTTCCGGCCTTAAATATTCCCTTAATTGCTGGGCCCAGAGTTTACTGAAACTTATAAAAATGTCAGAGAGAGTTAGAACTGCCAGGGATGTACTGTACGACTCACCCTAGATCTGTGAGGTCCGGTTATCCCCCTTTGGAACTTCTCTAGATCACGAGGCCCCCGCAGATCCCACGAGGCTGAGCTAAATTATCAAATCTGAATGACTTCCCCCTTTTTTTACATTTAAAACGCTTGACTTTAGGTGGTCTGCGTATTTCGTGATGCACCAGAAGATCTGGGAAGCAGCCCCGGATAAGAACCTCCACCTTTCATCTGAAAGCACGCATTTCAATTTGGCACTTTGAGCGCGGGGAAGCAATTCTGCACACTATCCGAAGCATCATCTATTAATCTCCGATAAATGGGGAAATAAAGACCTATTTCTAACGACGGGAGTCTGCGAGGCGCTTCACGCGGAAAGGCGCCTACAGCCCGACTACGAAGGCGTGGTCCTTAGTCATAACGAGAGCTTGAGATGTATTTTAGCATCCAAGTCTGGAGCGACACTAAGACAAATTCTCAAGTCAGTTAGACACCAGAAGATGAAGGATGGCATCGCCGTTCCACTTGCCCGTAGACCGGCCAAAGGCCACCGTTGGCGCGGCAAACCACCATCACCCTTCAAACCTCTAGACCCCATTCTAACCCCAAATGATCGCAGTTTGTTCCTTTCTTCCACATGCATGTGCATCAGGAACCAAGGAAGGTCCTTAATCGGACCAATCAATGCCACTGCGCTCTTTTTGCCCATCACAACCCCCGAGAGTTGTCATAACACGTTCTACTGTTTGGAACACTCCTACTTTACTGGGTTAATACTAGTTTTCAACATGGTAAACAATGCCTCCTCATCTCTGCCTCGTGTATCAATCACTCTACCCATCCCAGCTACGAAGAAACCGAGGGCGCACAAAGGAATCCTCTTATCCCATCTGTAATTATTTTATAGTTGCAAAACGTGTAAATCTAACCGATGGTATCTTGCTGATCGGATTTCTCCAGGGGGTATTTCCTCCATTCTCCTATGAATATTCCAGAGAATTTAATTTACTCGTCTCAACAAGTAGTTCCGATGATTACCTGCTCTTGCCGCCAGTAATTCTCTATACATAACCAATGGAGTGGATCCGACAGAAAGCGAGGGTGTTGCGCAAATGCCGATATCTTATCGGGTTCTAGTTCAGAGATCCCGGTCCTCAAAACGGGTTGCCCAACCCTTAGATGTCCGAGGTACCTTCGCCCAGACCATATCATAGACTCTTCCCGTACGGTAAACTTAAAATTTTTACCGATGCCGCCCCGCCGAAGGATCAGATGATGCGGGGAATAATTTTCGATAGAAATCAGCCAATTTCGACATAGAAGTTACGGGCCATTCCGCGACATATTCAACCCATTTCGCTCAAGTGAGCATACCTGGTCTGCCGGTCGCCTAATATTATACGGCTACTTTCCACGCTGGTACTAGGGCCTATGGCTACCAACGTTACACCGCGTTCCGCCAGCTGACCGGGCCTATTAGCCCATATCCCTCTGAATAGCTCCGAAGTAAGAAGGCTGTGAGACAAATTATGGGCGCTTTGACATCCCAATACTATCTTTAATGAGTTATTAACACAGGCCTCCTTATATATCAAAATTGGTTGTTGAGCAGGAGCGAAGCGTCGCGGCGTTCCGAGTCTAGTCGAGCCAAATTTTCGCTCCAATGGGACCGAATAAACCAGCCCCCCGGATCTTCCCTTTACATAGGCTTTGCTTTAAAGCGTCAATTACATACAGTATTATATGTGGGGTATTCCTGTCCCGTGGGCATCTAAAATGCGTGCTTGCTAATATGGAGACTCAGGGAGGATTTCCAGTGCTGAGCCGCGTCCGTTGAGATGCCCCGCTAATCCGAGGTCCTCCAAGCCCATTTGGTAGATACAGCTGAACGAATGGGAGGGGGATTGGACGACTTCCCGGAGGATTTCTTGGAATACTTGAGACCCCGGCGCTCGTGCTTGAGACTTATGCTAGCCCAACCGTCGATAAGTGTTACAGCTGTTGGCGATTCTGTTGGCACAAACAAAATCTTACGTAATTTTCTACTTTTTCGTCGGGGATCGATTTCTCCACAACCCCTGAGGCTGCTATCTTCAAAATTGGTACACAGACTCTAAGAGCAATTATGCAAGTGCTCGACTACTTGTTTGATCTTAAAACGGCCATGTGAGGAATGTTCACCCAACGCTCTCATCAACGGATCAGCGATCCCTTGCTCCTTCATTTAGGGCCTTTTTGAGATTCCATACCCCTCAAGCTCTTAAGGAGTGACCTCCAGAAGGTTTATGATACCTGTTGCTAACTGATGCGCATTTTTGCTTAGTAACCGCAGGTATGTTGGCAGAGACTCACCCTGGCGGGGTGGGATCAGCACCCACCCAGCCCCTACCACTACCGCAACGGCGCCGGCATCTAATAGTTTTATGTGATTTTACAGAGCTGATATATTTACAGCATTTCGTTCGCATGTTTGAAAGCGATTCATTCCGCAAAGCAAACACCGATGAAGCTCAGCAGACTTTCCACCCGTAAAACAACTCCCCCAGTTTTAACTTGTGCATTTGCGTATACGCTTCTTAGTTGTACCTGCCAAATATTAGACTAATCGGTGGTGAGCTGAGTGAGCTATCCGTCGCGCACACTCAGAGTCGAAAATTACATAAGCGTTTGTTTGTGCCAACAATATCGCAAACAGCTGTAAACCGTAGCTTTCAAATTCACGCCAACGATTTTCGCCCTCAAACTTACCCCATAATCAGTCGTAATATTTCCGTATGTGCGTAGCAAATTTCGGATTATTTTACGGGTGCGCCCGTGTAAATTGAGGGGGTGCCTTTACACTTCGTGATTCGTGGGAGTCGGAGTTTCAATGGGCAGAATTTTCCCAAGACAGTCGCCCATATCAGGTAAATATTAGCTTTTACTGTGACATTTGACTGACTATCCGAGTGTCAATTGTCCCAGAGATCCTATGGGAAGTCGCCCAGTGTTGGGGTTCAGTGAATTTGAAATCGGTGGGCTTTTCTTGTTCAAGGGGGCCGGTCTATATGAGGTTAACCCGGAGCCTGCAGATCCGATCTATCCTTGTTGGGCGCAAATCAACTATTGTTTCCTAATATGTTCAGCACCTTTTTTTTGCGTACTTAACCTTCGGATCAGACGCCAGTTGGACCCACGTTAACCTTGGACTCCTTACATCCTGCGCTCCCTTCTACAATGGCCTCTCTGCCTGTCACAATAGGAGAGACCACACCCGACCCCCCTCAGCAGCAAATAAGCTCTCGTATAGAGTCCAGACTTACTGGATGGCTGAGAATGACGAAGAAAGAGCAGCGCGTCAATGGAGACGAGAGGATCCAGAATCAATGTTGCGAGGATTTTGAGTTATTTTCCAAGTGAGATAAATTCCTTTACGCTTGATCGATCCGTGCCTTATCTGCTTGCTTTGTAGGAAAGTCCACACTCTCTGTCACAGGTTCGAAGAGTTCATGAGAGCTATCCGACCCATCGGTTCTTCAAGTGGACTTATTTTCACATCAAGCGAGCTCAAAAAAAACGTATATGAGGTTCTCAAAGAATTCGAGTCTAACTCAGCCGAAATATGGAGGGAATTCTCTTTAGGACTCGGAAGCGATGAGCTGCCCGGTAGTTTACAGGACTGGTCGACCCCGAACCCTGCCGACTGGCGACTACCGCAAGCAATGGACGGTCTCTCAGAACGACTCGGAGCACTTTATAATGGCCTTTGCGAGATCCCGGAGTTTTCTGACGAGCGCCTCAAGGATGCTTTGGTCGAGTTTCAGGAGTGGCTGCATTACCGGGCCGAATGCATCGAATCACATCAAGGTTCGCGAATTCGTCCCTTCGTGGCTAATGAGGTGTTATTCTGCGCCCGCCTTCTAACCAAGCTTTGTCTCAGGTTTTCGTTTAGTGCAGCCAGCAACAACTCGTCAGTATGCTAGTCAAGTAATGAAGGAGATGACGCAGTACGTTGCCAAAGTGGAGGCTGCACTGTCCGATTTCATCAAAGAAGGTCCGTTGTTACTAACATTAGGTTCAGGACCCCTCCGAGTCTTGCTAATATTTAGCTCTCGACAGGGGTCGGCGCAATACGAGATGCTCAGGAGATGTCACAGACAAGGCTTCAAAACATGTCGACTGTGGTAAGTACCAAGGGTGGGGCCAAAATGGATTTTTGAATCGAGCGCACCGATTGGCATTGAAGGCGACATTTCTCTCCGCGGTGACAGCAACTGCCCTCCAGTTTTCCATGGATCAAGATAGGTAAGCAAATGAACTCGCTTTCTTTGCTCTCATTCTGACGGACGCTTAGACTCAAGACACCTGCTATGGGCTTGTGGATTGCATCGCTCATACTGAGCATTGCTTCGGCTATCAATTCGCAAATAGCTATTCATTGTAAGGTGCTCCACACACATTGTCAACGTGGCTGATATTTATTTTACAGGGAGAGCGGCAATGTAGTGGGTTTTTCGAACCGCTGCAGTGGCGTACTAAGTCTCGACCAATTCTGCTGATTTTTGATCCCACAGCCGATCACCGCGTAGCGCTCTTCCTAGTAAGTACAACAGGCGCATACTAGACATATCACTTAAGGTCTTCACTTTTAGTTTGGACACCATTCTTATTCGATCATGCACCGCTCGGTTGTCTGGTCCTTGCTGTGCTTGCATTTTCGGTCGGTCTTGTCGTTTGGACCTTTGCTGCCGGCTTCCATATTTCCGTCAGTATTTCTACCGTGGTGATCACATGCGCAACCTTTCTCGTGCTTTTCACCATCATCTTTTGGGAATGCAGAGAATGGTGCCGAGACAAGCACGCCGAACCAACTCCAGTCGACCTTAAAACGATCATAAGCATGCAGGAACCACACCACCAACAGCGAGCGGCAGAGATAGCGGAAGGTTCTGCGATAGAGGAGGGCGGTCCGGCGTCTGCTGGAACTTGGATGACAGTGACCGCAGGATTGTACCAGCTACTCCAACCACTCCCAGGTATTCGACGAGTCACGGAGTACTTCAGCCCCCCACAGGGAAGGCCCAACCCGTGATTCAGTGATATCGACCCCGCACCAGACGGCCTGAGAAATAATTTGGGAGACCAAGCCTTACACCTTAAACGGGCGTTGACCCCGGACTTGCCCGACACAGGCGAAGACGACGAAATACAAGACGAAGAAGTCCCGACAGTACTTCACTCGGCAAAGTCAGCACCACTCCAGACCGGGGAGATCTCACCACCTCCTTCAATGTTTCAAAAAGCGGTTCTCGATCTTATATGCGACGAGAATCTCCGAAAATTGGTTTCAGACCGGCTTCCGGATGTGCGCCGACGACAAGACAAGCTTCAGACACTTCGGCCAATTCATAGGCTGCGAATCTTCCATCCTTCAGGGCACGATATACACTTCTCTCCCGATGGGAAGCGCCTTGCCGTTAGCCAGCTGGACGGATCTGTGGCCATTTGGGCCGTCGACAAGCTCGATGGGGAAGCGGAAAGAACTTTGCTGTCGTCTGTTGGACGATTTGCGTGGTCTCCGGACAGTTCCCATATCGTGATTATCGCGAAAGAAGGACTGTCCATTCGGAAAGCAAATAAAGTGATTTATCTTTCGTCTCATTATTGTAATATGCCACCTTTACTTACCCATTTATTTCCTTGTGTTCACAGCTCGAGGAACCCGGGTCTTTCGCGAAAACCGGCACAGTAAGGGTCATGGCCTGGCTTCAGTCCTCCTCCGGTTTCTTTGCAGTCATTGGCGATGAACTCCAGATATACATGAGTGGGGCTTGAGACAAGTCCTGACTAGGGACTAAGGTTTCCTATTATTAGGACACTCAATTGAAAGGTCAAGGAGCGACCTACCCACCCATTTGTGACCTTCCTCTACATGTACATGACGTAGCAAGTATACCGCAGCCCGCTGGGCTGAATGCAAAAGAGTGAGTCTTGCCTTGAGGAGAGGGGGTGCAATGCTCAGCCCACCCTTGGCTAGGGTGATATTGGTTTTAGGTACTCTGCGTGAGGATGCTCCTCAGGAAAGCTGGATCCCTACCAAAACCCAGGCCAGGCCCAAATCCGCCTGCGCCGAGCGTTGGTTATTGGGTAAGTTGACTCTGTACCAACAAGTCTGAAGTATAATGACGTTTGATGTGCAGTCATTGAGTTGGGTGAAGGTCCGCAGTGGAGGAGCGTAGCCGCTGCACCTGTTCTGGCCGATGCCCGTCATATTTGCGTCAGCTCAAATGGACAATTTGCACTCATCTCTTATGGAGATGAGAACCTTCCTGAGCTGTGGAGACTTCGAAATCGATCAAGGAGAACACAATTAGTATTTTGGGGAAGGTTTTTTACTCCAGAGGAACCGCAATCGCCGGATCATGGGAAGGGTGCTAGGGGACAGGGGATTTCCAGAAAGGCTAGGTTCTGGTGAGCCTATCTATTCATGACCTGTTTTTATTGGTCCAAGCAATCTGATGAGGCCATCCTATTTTATAATAGCGGAGAATCAGACGAGTGGGTCATGGCTACAGACGGAAGTAGGTCCACCACGGGCCCCGGAGCTAACCGGTTGCTGTCCCTATATATATTGACAACTTGCTTGAAACACAGAATCGAACATATACATCTGGGACCGGGTTACGCGCCACCTGCTGCATACTTTGAAAGGAAGTCAAATTGAGACCGAGTTCGAATACTATGGCAGTATTAGCACTGTAACAAGCACAGCAAGGAGGAACAGCTCAAAGGGTCTCATGGTAGTTTCAGCATGTAGGGGAGGGGGGGTGATCGTCTGGGAAGAACCTGGCAATGGGCCTGCGATCGACAGACCGAGTGCAGGCGCTCATACTCGGATCTGAAGGCCAGTGTATAAGTAGTTGAAACCTCTCATAATGTCAAATGGGCATGATGTTTAATTAGACAATGGTTGGCAGCGGGGCGAACTACTGTATCTCAGAGACATCGCTTTCGTCACGATCGGATTCACCCCTTCATAATATTGTTGAAAAGGGCGTTTTCTGCGAATACTCTTCGGAAGTGGTTTCCACAGACCACCGTAGGTAATTTCGGCATAGAGGATCTCCGAAACCCTTCATGACCACGAGGCGGAGTCTGATGAGGCTCAGAGAAGGTTCTCGAAAATTGTGATTTTCAGCCACTTGAGCCATGTTGGGTTCGTGCCGAAGTTGCGTTGAGGGCCCGGGCGAATCAAAGGTTGGATGTACCTGAAACGTCATGGCGCGCGTCGAGCAGAGAGCGCCCCAAGCCCTAGTCGTCACAGGGCAAGCCACGTCCAATCTACTCCGCCCCACCACGATCTGCAGCTGCTTTCCAGCCCCCAATCAGTTTTTCCCTGATGTCTCCAGCAAATCACGACCGATAAGGCTGTATTTAGAGATTTAAGTATAGTAAATATCTTTACACAGCTCTTTATTAGATTAGTTTTACGGAAATTCCTCTGTTGGGATGTGAGCGGCCAGAATACTGGGCTGGCTGGGAGGTCTCATGCAAGCTTCATTTATGTTCATATGTTCGCGCAAAAAGCGTCAGCGCATGTGCTCACTTTGCCATTCCAGTGTGTTTGGTAACAAAAACTCTCAGGGAACACAGGATGTATCATAAAGAGATGAGGTCAGTTTTTACTTCTACATTCGAGGTGGTTTTGCGTCTTCGAGTGGGCATGTAGTGGTGGGAGGGGGTCTGTGCACTGGTGACAACCTGTGACAGATTGCGTGACACAACTCTGTTTTCTGACCACTGACCACTCCGTAGACCGACCGGCCAACGTCGCCGCCACCTCTTCCGACCAGCCCACATCTGCCATAGCCATGTCAAATCATTCTCCTCCCGTCACCTCGTCTAGCGTATTGCCCTCAGTCCCGCTTCCAACCTCCTTTGTTCCGCCGCGCCACCATTGATGCCCAGCCATCCTAATGCCCCTCCAGCCCCACATTCTAATCCCCACTCCGGCCCATCCACCCGGCACTGCCAAGAAGTCCTTCGTTCTGTTGGGCTCAATCGCATCCCGTTTCAACTTAATCGCATTTCCAAATTCCACTGGGACTTCCTCTCATCCCGTCGTTCGACCAGCATTCGACGCTGCTCAGCCACCTGGGCCCGCCATCCGTGATATTGATCAGCCCTCACAGCATGTATCATTGTATATCACGAGTACATAGTATTATATGTGTATCTTGAACATCCTGTTTATATCATTATTGTTGATCACCTTTGGAAAACTTGTCGGAGTCCAGCTCAGGAGGAACTGTGCCGACGTGCCGATGCGTGACCGGGTGTGATACCGTGTGACGTCCCATGACGTTTGTGACACTCCTTCACTTACATACAATGAGTGGCTTTCAGACCTCCCGCGCTTCCTGAGCCTATATAGCTCAAACCCGCCGGCGCATTAACTAGAATTTTACAAGCATGCTCTCGGTATCCTACGTAATATCTCAGCCACCCTTCTAGGTTATCAGGTGAGCAGCGGGAGCTGAGCGGTAAACGAAAAAAAGCATTGGCCGTGGAGCGCAGTATCACTACCCACAATGCGCATTCTTAAGGGATAGGTGCATTGGAGTGATTGGTGGATAACGGGCGGCTGTAATAATAGGATTCGCCGAGAAATAATAAAAAAGCGGCTGTTCAATAGAAAGCCCCTGTAGCTAAAATGTTTTCATAAATGGCAGGTGACTACCAACAAGGCAACTCTAATGCATCAACATCCATTTACGATTGTGGTTTTCAACGATTACTATGTAGTTCAATGCGATTATTATGCTTTGGCCGCACACTCTCCTCTTTCTCACCATTGACATGCGACTCGGCACTCGCCGTATATTATAGTTAGTTTCAACCCCGGGCCCCGTGCTCGTTCCACAGCTCCCTTTTCGTCACATCAGCGGCAACGGGGTGCATTACGGCCGATTACGGCGTTTCCAAGAGGATAGTAAGTGGGAATTCTGAGGGCTTAAGTGGACTATGCGTGGCCGGCCAATGCCGTATGGAGCAGCATGATATCAGCTCATGCACTTCGACGCTTATCATATAGCGTTAAAATTATATACGGCGACATGAGAGAGTCAATCATCGCGATCAATAAAGGAACGTACGAGCGGTGTTGAGACGACTGATCGACAAAAGAGTGAGCATGGCATGACGCTGCTGCGTGTTGCGTTGAGGTCAATTAGGGCTTTATTAGTGTCGCCCCTGGGAGTGGAAGGAGACGCTAGCTTTCTTTAGTCCTTGCCAACCGACCTGGGATTTCTAGGTAAATACCACATTGCTTTATGAGCCGAGAAATGGCGCCCTACTCCCCGTGTAGGCTGAATTCAAAGAGTGGTTGGTTTTCGAGTCGAATTCATGGTGTCGTGTGGGGCGTAGTTTTTCCAGCGGGCTTATTTTGTGGGACTGAGGCGAGTGCTGGTCCACGGCTGCATAATACCCTCAAGCATTCAGGCATTTTTGATTCTCATGAGACCAAAAGACAGAGTCAGGACTTCTCTCGGGCTTTGAAGCTGTGAGAAAAGGTTCAAGAATCTATGTGCTCTGCCAGTGGTGCACCCTCTGGGACGGGATATTCCGAGGCGTTTCCTCTGGGCGATCTCACGTTCTGGCCTTAATAATTCCCATGATTGTCGCATTCGGAGTTTTCTAGAACCTATGGTAGCGTCAGGGAGAGTTGGAGCTGTCAGGGATGCACTGGAAGACTCGCCCTAGGGTAGGCGAGGTCCAGTTATCCCTGTCGAGTCCTCCACAGAGCCCACAAGTCTGAGATACGTCCTCAGGACTGAATGATGCCTTTATTCCATTGGCATTCAAACCCTTCACTTTAAATTGGTCCGCGTATTTCGTGACGCACAAGAGTATTTGGGAACAAGTCTCAAATAGAAACCTCCCATCCTCCATTCGAAAACACGCGGCGTTCCGGCCATCAGATCCTGGGCGCTCCACCCAAATCGGTTAGATACTGGATACTCTATATAATTTAACTACATATAGTAACTGTGTTAATCTGATCGGTTCTCCTGCACTTCACCTCCCCGCGCCCACCCAAGACCTCGAGGGCGCAAGCATGCGTGGCCCAGACTAGGACTAGGCTAGGATCCGATCGGACGCGGTCCCCCGCCAGCGCTTTCGGGACCAGGCGAGCCTAGCCAAGATATTATCACCGTCAAGGATAGGCGGCGAAGGTGACCCCTTGGCTCCAGTTACCGAAATACCTTTTATAGGCCAGAGTACGTGACCTATTTAATCTGTACACCCGCTTCCTTTATGAGCACATAACTTTTGTACGCCCCATCTATAGCATAAGTGGCTAATTACCATCGTCTGGTGGTCAGTCCGAAATTCTAATAAATGTACTATTGGGGAAGGACCTTAGCCAGTCGGCCAGGGTGTTGCTCTGTTGGAAGGAGTTAGGCAGGGGTTTCTCCAACGAGAAACGATTTTCAATTAGAATCACCCGTTCCGCTGGCTACTGACTTACTTCTTGGCGTGGGCACGTGTCGCAGCTACTTGACAGAATCGGTATATATCCCAATAGAGTTAGATAGAGTAACTATCCTCAACATCAATCACCTGCGCGTATTTAAGTATGAGGGTCCCCTCGTTCGGATCGACAACTGTGAATTTCCCCCTTCCCTGGTCGACCTTTCCATCCCCCTCTGTTTCAATCTATCGCTGGCAATGGACCCGAACAAATTTAAAGCAACTGGCTCACGACGAGCCACTGGCTCACGACGGCAAATGTCTTACCGATTGGAGCTCGAAATTGCTGATTGGCTGAAAGTTTACGTGCGCGACAAACGAGTAACGAACGAGCTCCGCGCCCACGGAGACAAGATAATTCAGAAGGAATGTTGCGAGAGGTTTAAGTCATATTACGGGTGAGATAAGGCGAGCTTAACCATTATACAACGGGTACCTAACCGTCTTGCGACGTAGCAACGTTCGAGACCTCGATCACTGCTTCGAAACTTTCATGAGGGCTATCCGCCCCATCGGCGCCTCGAGCGGACTTATCTCCACATCAAAAGAACTCCAGAAAAGCATGAATGATGTTCTCGATTTATTCCGGTCAAATTCCGCGGACATATGGAGGGAATTTTCCTTGGGGGTGGGGAGCAACGAATTGCCTAGGGACCTATGGGGTTCCGGGGATATGGCCATCGGCCTGTTACCATGTACTATGTACGACCTCTCAGAGAAACTGAGGGCATTCTTGGAAGGTCTTCGCGGGATCCCAGAATTTTCAGACCAGCGCCTTACAGACGCACTAGTCGAATTCCGAGAGTGGACACTTCACCGAGCCGAACGTATTTGGTCTCATCGAGGTCAGTTTCAGAGTAGGGGGTTTCTAGGAAAGTCTGTTAACCAACGTCTATCTCAGGTTCTACTCTCATTAGAACATCTACGAAGCGCCAGTACGTCGACCAAGTGATGACGGAAATGGCGCCCCATGTTGCCAACATTGGCTCTGCGCTGTCTAAATTTACTGAAGGCGGTTGGTTGTTCTCGAATTTACTGGATGGCGTCTTACCAATCGAAGAGTATTAACAGGGGTCACCGTAATTCGGAATGCGCAAGACAAGTCCCAGTTTAGATTTCAAAACATGTCGAGTGTGGTAAGTATCGTGTGGCTGGTCAAAATGAGCGGTGGATTCGAGTGCTACCATTGGCATGAAGGCAACTTTTCTTTCGGCAGTGACGGCAACTACCATTCAGTATTCCATGAGTGAAGATAGGTAAGGGGGTCTAGCCGCCTCTTTGCGCGTATCCTCACAAGATTTAGCCTGTCAATAGTTGTAATGGGCCTATGGATTTCATCGCTCATCCTGAGCATCGCCTCGGCAATCAACTCACAATTGGTTATGCATTGTACGTTATTGAAAATCGATTTTAATGTCCCATTGACATCGGTTTTAATAGGGAGAGCGGCGATGTAGTGAGTTATGCACATCGTCGGGTCCAACGTCAACTGCCCTCCTGACATGCAATCCCACAGCAGATCGCCCCGAAGTGCTCTACCAAGTGCGTACATTGAACTCGTAAAGATGATTTGCTTAATCCTCGATTTTCAGTCTGGATGTCAGTCTGTCTCGACCATGCATCCATGGTTTGTCTGGTCGGGGCTGTCCTTGCGTTCTCGGCCGGCCTTGTCGGATGGACTATAGCTGCCAACCTCGCCCTCGCTGTCAGGATCTGCGCCGCATCAATGACAGGTGCGACGTTTATAGTTCTGCTTGTTATCGTTGGTTGGGAAGCCCGGGAATGGTGGCATTCGGAAAGCAGGAAAGTTGAACAAGCTCCGGCCGGGACCGAACCGAGCGCAGAAAAGCAGTCCCTACGCGATCTACGGCAGGCGTGGAAGCAATCCAAGGAAGGCACGCCAAAGAAAACGGTTGGATACCGGCAAATGCTCGTCAACGGAATCACCAGATACTTCGGTCCCGGTGCCGATCGCTCGATATCCAATCTTCCCCAAGAAAGTTCCACTCAAAACCCAGGAAAGCCGAGCTCTGGAATCCTAGGCCCTCTCGCGGATAGGTTTGGAGGACGGGCTTCGGTCCGCAGGAATTCGTCAGCCCTAGGCTTGTTGGAAGGGGGCGATGACTACGACATCCCGGATTTGGAACTACCGATGGTAATCTGATTATCAGTTTCAGCTACACCTCCTACTAACTGAAATCTGAATAGCTCCCAGTCATCGGAAAGGTCTCGCCAGCTCGTGGCAAGTTTCACGGAGCAGTTTACAGGCTCATAGTCGATCCCCGGCTTCGAGATCAGGTTCGAGCGCAGTCCAAGGAATCGCCTAAATTTGAACACACAAGCTCCAAAACAAGCGAACCCCAGTGCATCCGACCAGACGAACTCCTAAACCTTAAACCAAGCCACCGACTGCCTGTCTTTCACCCGACTGGTCACGATATACAGTTCTCTCCCGATCGAACGCGACTTGCTGTTAGTAAACTGAACGGAACTGTGGCCATCTGGGCAGTTGGGAAGTTCGACGAGAAACCCGAGGTGGTCATACCATGCCCGATTGGACGATTTGTCTGGTCTCCAGATAGCTCCCAACTTCTTATTGTCAAGAAGAACGGACTATTCGTGCAGGATGTGAAGTCGGTGAGGACTACTCGTATCATATTGGTAAGAATAATCATGTGCTAACAATCACTATGCCTTTGCGGTTGGTCCGTATAAGTCCGAGGCGTTGAACCCGTTGAGGGATATCACCGACACGATCGGTCCCGCTGTCTGGCTTCAATCTTTGCCTAGTTTTGTGGTAGAAATCAATCGGAAACTCAGGATATTTGTAAGTAGGGCCCGAAACCGCTCTGATTCATGACTAAATGACCATCCGAGCGGTAGAATACCCACTCTGGATCGGAGATTGATGGTTATGAACTCCATCGGTCTCCCTTGCATGCCCTTGACATAGCAAGTGTCCCACTGGCACACCCCTCAGGAACAACTTCATACGGGTAAGACTATCTTATATACTCGGCCTAAGCGTAACAATTAACGTCGATCAATTAGCCTCGTCTTGGTTTTGGGCATCGTGTACCAAGATGAAGCTCCTGGGAGCCGGGCATCGACCCTTCCAAAAAAGCAAACAAGGAGGCCCGATTCCGCTTTAGCCGAGCGTTGGCTAATACGCAAGTTAACTCAATGCATTCAAGTATGATCTGTACTGATTTCGTACCCCGCAATTTGCAGTGAAGGATTTAGATAACCATGGGCGAAGTGTAGCCGAAGCACCTATTCTGGCCGATGGACGCTATGTTTGCGTCAGTAGCAGCGGACGATTTGCGCTAATTTCTTATGGAGATGGAAGCTTCCCCGAGCTGTGGCGACTTCGAGATGAATCGGGAACGATCCAACTGCTTTTTCGCGGAAGGTTTACTCCACACGACTCGGATGAACAACCTTATGAAAAGACCTTTTTAGGAAGGGCCAGGTTCTGGTAGGCATTTATCCTTACACGTTTCGCTGGATGAAGCATCCTAACGGGACTGCTCGCGTGGGCTAATAGCGGAGAATCGGACGAGTGCGTCATGGCGACGGACGGGAGTAGGTCCACCCGTCTTGGGTCCTGCTAGTTGAAGTAACTGACGATCCTCCCCGAAAATCTAGAGTCGAATATATATATATGGGATCGAGCAACTCGTCACCTACTGCACACTTTGACAGGAGCACAAATACAGAACAAGTTCGAGTACTATAGCAACATCAGCACCATACGATGCACAGTAAAACATGACTCCCCGACGAGTCTCATAGTGGTATCAACGTGTGAGAGAGGAGGAGTGATTGTCTGGAAGAACGAAGAACAACAGGCGGAGCGTCGGCTAGAGGGCGAGTTGTCTCAGGAGGACCCTCGGCCGGAGGGCGAGTCGTAGATCTCGGGTGGACTGTCGGCTGGAGGGCGAGTCGTCTCAGGCAGCCAGTGCCGACGCCAAGTAACCATGATATATGTACGAGTTCTAATGAAATTCATTACTGCAACTACGGGGAGAAACTTGGGCCTGGTTAAGTCGAATTGTTGACGCGGAGGTACGCCATCGCTCGGAGTGCCTGGGTGCGTCAATCTGGATCACTCCTACCAAGAGGTGGAAGGAAGCCGGCGGCAGCATTGCCGGCCTGAATTCAGCTGGTGTGGGAGACTGGGGAGCATTATGTGCAATGAGAAGGAGGGCGGTGCAGGAAGGCCTTTTCACTTAGGCTGGTATTTGCGGGCTTCTATGACGAGTTGATCACGCGCGCCGGCGATACAGTCAACCAATGGTTCCCTCATGTATCATGAGACTCGACTAGGCCTTTTGAACTGCAAGAGCAATATCCAGGAGTCGATGGATTTCCTCCAAAGTCCTATGACATCGAATCGGGTTCCGAAAGGCGGCTGTAGAGCTGTACATACAGATTCTCTCGTAGTGATATCATCACCTTTGTAGTTTGCGATCTGCGACCCATGGCCCCGGGCGTGACGTCTGACTGAGCACTGACTCGTTAACACCGACTGTGCACTGGCCGTACGGCAGCAAATAGGTGTCGACTCGTGGAGCTTTGGTCCGTTTTATCTTTTGAATGGACTAGTCAGACCGCTCCCCCTTCGGTACATAGTTACTCGACGCAGGCGCCCAGCCACCCGGGATCCGATACCTCGGGCCTCTCCAGTTAACCCCTCCACCAGCCGACATTCTTTGATAGTCTTTTCGTATGCTAATATTACGTAGTTACCAGAACTGGGATTATTCCTTCGCGTGCTTCGGGTGGTAGTCTCCATCGAATTTCGTCTCTCTACTCCTTCGTGACATCCTTATTCGCTCAGTAGTCGCTTCATCTGTGGGAACATGCTACTATAGCTGAGTAGTGATGACGATGAGTCTTGAATTCGAAGCAGTCGAAATACACACTAGTGGCTTGCATAAGGTTGCCCACCCTCTATCCCGCCGAACCGCACCCTCCTCTCCATGGCAATAATGGAATTCAGTTCTAGTCACACGGATGTCATAAATCCATCACAATTCACTTGAAGATCGACCTACCGCTAATTTACAGCTGCAGGAGCAAGCCAGAGTGGGTTGCTCGCGCTTGGACCAGCGCCGGACCTTTGCTTTCTGTGCGTGCGCTAAATCTCTTAGATGCAACTTCGAGGCCAACATTAGTTCAGGAGTTGTGGCCTCATGGAAGCAACCTTATAAGAGGATATTCGAATTTCGGAGGTCTTTTCCAGAGACACCGTAAGTAATTTCGGCCTAGGGAATCTCCGAAACCCTTCGTATCAACAAAGCGTGAGATGAGGCTCGGAGAAGGTTCTCGAAAATTGTGATTTTCAGGCACTCGAGCCATGTTGGGTTCGTGCCGAAGTTGCGTTGAGGGCCCGGGCGAATAAAAGGTTGGCTGTACCTGAAACGTCATGGCGCGCGCGCGTCGAACAGGAGCGCCCAACCCCGGGCCCCAAGCCCCCCGATCGTCACAGGGCAAGCCACGTTCAATCTATCACTGCCCACAATACGCATTCTTAAGAGAGAAGGGTGTTGGAGTAATTGGTGGATAATAGGGAGTGGCAATAATGAGGATTCGCCGAGAAACAATCAAAAAAGAAGGGTGTTGGTGATCAATAGAAACCCCCCCTATGGCCAAAGTGTTTCATAAAGGGCAAGTGACTACCAACACGACAAGTCTAATGCATCGAGAGTCATTAGTGGCTTTCAATGATGGTTAATTCAACGCGATCACTACGCTTTGACCACACTCACACACTCTCACCACACGGCTCTGCGCTCGCCGTATATTAGTTTCAACCCCGTGTCTCCACAGCTCCCTTGTCGTACGTCAGCGGGAACAGGGCGCATTACGGCCGACGCGTTTCCAAAAGGAGAGTAAAGTGGGAACTTCTGACGGCTTCGGCGGACTATACCGTCCTCGGGTGATTCGCCACTCCCTGCCGGATGGAGCAGCATCAACTCACTTCGACGCTTATCAGACAACGTTGGCATTATAATTATGTACATACGGCGCCGCAAGAGAGTCAATCATGGCGAATCAACAAAGGAGCGTATGGGCGGTGTTGAGATGACTTGTTCCATTCTCGATGTGGGTCACAAAAAGAGTGGGCAATGGCATGGCATGGCGCTGCTGCGTGTCGCGTTGGAGGTCAATGTGTGGCTTCACTAGGGTCGCCCAAAGGAAGCTGGAGTGGAAGGAAGGGTTGCTTCCTTTGTTCCTAACGGCTCTAAGGTCGTAGAAAGAAATCAGATATTGGGTTCTATTCATCATTTTTCATCCCAGTCTCGACTGCAAGTAAAACCCCTTCCACTAAAATCCTATCACACTCAACCCTCCTAATCTCCTTCGAGACCACTCAGTCAAAGGTCCTTCATCCTCGCCACCGCCGTTGTCGACTCGTCGGGTGTGTCGTCGAAACCCACTTGACTACAAAGTACAAAGGGCCGCCGTAAACACCGCCTGCGTACACTTCCGACGTATTCCCGGACTCTGATCCGACTCTCAAGATCCTAAGACCGACTCTAAGCCCACTCTCAAGTCCTCCGTCATCCCACCATCCTACGTCCGCCAACCCCCGTCCCCAAGTTTCAGCAGACATTTGCTCCCTTTTCGCGGCTCTCGCAACTCTCACCATCTCCCATATTCTAATATCGACCACTCAGCGGATTTCAGTCTAAACTACAATTCCCGTTTCCCATTGCACGGCCTTTGGACGACGATCGCGAGAAGCAACAACGCAACCTTTCGGACAACTCGTCACCCAGCCCTTGACGAAACGACACGCAGACCCCCCTCTCTCGCCGGTCTCCACCCAACACCCCTCTCTCTCTTCTCTTCGCTACCAACGTCACCACCTACCACCACCAACCACCGTCGACCGGGGGACCTCTCTTGTGTAATTTTTGTCCAACAATGGGTGCATGTGTGTCAACAGATGGGAGAGTCGAGCGGGAAAGGAGTATGGCCATCGACAAGCAGATCGAAGAGGACTCTCGGCGGTTCAGAAAGGAGTGCAAGATCTTGCTGCTGGGTTCGTCACAACAACCCATTCCCAAGATGTACCACTCGACGCTAACCAGGACCACATACGCAACAATGTTCTATTCATACGTTTTGAAACAAAAATAGGTTCCGGCGAATCCGGCAAGAGCACGATCGTCAAGCAAATGAAGATCATCCATCAGAACGGATATACTCCCGACGAGCTGGCCGTATTCCGTCTCGTTGTATACAAGAACCTCGTCGATTCAGCAAGGGATATCGTGCTAGCAATGAAGAAGATCGGTGTGGATTGCGTTGAGGGTATTAATAGGGTGCGTTGTCTCTTCCACTGCACGTAGCGTTGTTGCCCGGCACTGCGCGCACCGCTGTGTCCCCGTTCAATCCGGACTGACCGACGTTTCGATCCGCGCTTCCCCACCGACGTCCCTTTCAACCCATCAAACGACGACACCCCCACCCCACACACGTTCCACGAAAACCCAGGCACACGCAGCGCAGATACTTGATTATGAGGTTCTGTCCGACGCATCGTTCCGTCTCTCACCCGACATCGCCAACGCCATCGACTCGCTATGGAAAGACCCCATCATCGCAACCGTCATGGACCACTCTTCCGAATTCTACCTCATGGACTCGGCAAGCTACTTCTTCTCGCAGGTGCAACGGATCGCGCAAAACGATTACATACCGAATGAGAGCGACGTGCTGAGAGCGAGGGCAAAGACGACGGGTATCAGCGAGACGAGGTTTAACATGGGCACGCTGTCGATACAGTGCGTTGAACCCGACTTACTCCGCTTCACCTCGTTTCTGACTGCTAATTAACGTACAGCATGTTCGACGTCGGCGGTCAACGCTCCGAACGTAAAAAATGGATCCACTGCTTCGAAGCCGTCACGTCCATCATCTTCTGCGTCGCCTTATCCGAATACGACCAAGTCCTTCTCGAAGAAAAAGAACAAAACCGGATGGCCGAATCTCTCGTGCTCTTCGAGTCCGTGATCAACTCGAGATGGTTCTTGCGGACGTCGATCATCTTGTTCTTGAACAAGATCGACGTGTTTAAAGCCAAGTTACCTAAAGTGCCGTTGGAGAGGTATTTCCCTGAGTATACCGGTGGACCGGATATCAATAAGGCGGCCAAGTATATCTTGTGGAGGTTTACGCAGGCGAATAGGGCGAGGTTGAGCGTGTATCCGCAGTGAGTTTTATTTGGGGTTGTGGACGAGCACGGCGCGACTGACGGGCTCTCTCTCGACACTCTCTTAGTTTAACGCAGGCCACAGACACCTCCAATGTGAGTACTGTCTTTCTTTGGTTGGTAGTAGTCGCTCATTTCGCTGACCCGAACCGTGCTTGGCTTCGTAGATTCGACTTGTCTTTGCCGCAGTAAAAGAGACAATATTACAGAACGCGCTACGGGATTCTGGAATCCTATGATTTTCTTTTTCTTTCTTTTTCTGGCGCGTCTCCTGTTGGTTTTTGTTGTCTAATATTTACACGTTTTACGTTTTCTCGGTGAGTGGCGGTTACTCGAGTTCGTTACCGTTCTTACCGATGGACTAACACGCTATCGTCCCCAAGTGTTCTTCCCTTTGGTCCTTCTCTTGCTATTATTTCCTACGATACTCGTATTAGTTGGTTTTTGCTCCCCCTCACCCCTCGACACACATGCCTTTTTGACGTTTTTTCAAATTTTACCCAACCCCCGCCGGTTTTATTATCGCATTTCTTCTCTCCCTCTCCCTCTCTCTCAATCTGCCCATGGTTTCTATTTCGACTCTCACCCCTTGCTACTATCCCCCTCGACACGACTTCACCTTTTGCCGCCCGCTCCTTGTTTCTGCCCTCCTTATCTCTTCTTTTTCGTATCCCATGGTCTATTTCTCCCCCCCCTCTTCATGCCTCTCGTCCGTTTCTCCGCTGGTTCCGCAAGTATTATCGAAGTACTTTTGCTCGTTTGCCTTTTTTTTTGTAACCATATATACATACTTTCAGGTCGTCTTCTCACCGGGCTCTGGGTGCAACGTTGGGCTTTCGAAGCGAGTGGACGGTTTCGAGCACGTCGGCAAACCCCTAAGGGACGAGACGAGGGCAGTGCGTCGTGCCGGCCGTGTGAGCGCTTGATCAATCAAAGCCACTTCCATCGCCACCTCGAGGCTCACGTTCTGATCAGGAAGGGCAGGAAATAGCCCGTACCTTCTCTTCTCTCAACCATCAGCATCACCTTTACAGTAGTCACCGCAAGAGTATAGTTCGGAACACCACGATTACCAGACTCGAGGTAGTCCCCCACTTCAAGCATGGCGTCCGTGGAGCACTTGACCATAACGACCACGGTTGTTAGGCCTCCGGACAACTTCATAACTGCCGAACTGAGCGAGCTGGTGGGTGTACCGTTTGCTCGTCTACAGACAAGATCAGACCTTGGTTGCCTTCATAGAAAGCGATATTGGACGGTACCGCTCATCTCGTCGTTCCTCCTGAACGGCTAACGGTTGTGGGAGACGCTCTCGCCAGCTATCCACTGTTCGAGGAATTCTTAGCGACACTACACGAAGCTTCTCAGCCGCCAAGGAAAGTGATCGTGAAACGAGGTCGAAATCTCTTCCTCGTGTACACCCTGGTCAGCCTTGCGGAAGGGCCGGTTTCGTCTATTTGCTGACTCCAGCCTCTCCCCCAGCAAGCTGCCCGATTCATCCAGGTCTGGAAGGACTTAAAGCATCCGAATGTCCTCGGACTTCTAGGCTACACCCTAAATCACGAGAACAAGATCGACCAACTAATTTCACCTTACTTGATCAATGCCAATCTCAGGGATTTTCTCAACCAAACTCCAGTGGGAGTAGCTCAGCGACTTGGATTTGTGAGTGAATCACTTCCATATCTCCAAAGAGAAATTTTCATTTTTTGCATCGGAAGGTCCGGGATGTGGCAGCCGGATTAGACTACTTGCATAGTCAAAATCCACCAGTTTGCTACGGCAGTTTAGACCCGGTGATCAGTTTTCTGTGTATGTCTGTATATATGACACTCTTGACTAACGGCACTTCCAGCGCGGCATACGGATTGGCGAGAATCTCAACGCAGTTCTGCTTGATTGTGGGCCGCGGAAGAGTTATAATCTTCCTTTTTATGAAGATGACGAATATCAAATCCCGGAAGAATTACTGGGCAAGTCGGCAGGAGTTGCAAGTGATGTCTGGGGTTGGGGATGCGCTGCTTTCGAAGCAAGTGCATTCCGGAATGACGTATTGAATCAGGCTGGCCGCTTACCCCGACGTTCATCCCTCTCTGATCAGATTCTCACCGACAAACGGCCATTTGAGGAGTGTGAAGGAGGCCTTCAGGTTTTCAGTTCCATCATTCAACGCAAAGCTCCTGGACAGCCCGACATGCTCCTTAGTCTTGTTCCCGATGCTCCTAAACCAGAGTACGCATCCACACTGAGGTTATTACATTCCTACCTACCTCTCTGTTGGGAGTATGAGCCAAAGAAGCGGCCTCCAATCTCTCTCCTTCGCCATCAAGTGTTCATGTTTTCTTTCGAGGAAGATGCTGGGGATTCTGTAGTGGTACGTGTTTCAGGTTATCTGCTATCGGGAAAATTGTAATTGATTTCTGATCCGATAAGGCAACACTCGAAGAGCTGGCCCACCTCTTGATCCCTCCAGAGCGCCTGCGCATCGTTGACGGGTCCCAACTCGGTGAAGGGAATTACGGAGAGGTCGTTTTGGGTACTCTAGACGAAGCGTCGTCGACCCCCCGCGATGTCGCGGTCAAGAGGCTGAAGGCGGTGGGGACCCGCGGAGAACGTGTCCGACTAGCGAAGGTCGGTACAAGGCATCGAATAACATTCTCTACGTTACACTAACTACATTCCCCTAGCGTCTGGCAAGGGAACTGAACATATGGGCCAAAACTAAACATCCGAACGTTGTGGAGCTCATTGGCTACTACTTGGACGGCAAATTTGAAGCTCCACTACTGATCTCAGCCCTCATGGCCAATGGCAATGTGCTGGATTACATCGAGCGCTACAAGCCTGATATCGAGCGAAGGATCGCTTTTGTAAGCCTAAATTCCGAACCGTAAGTGATCGGTCTCTGAACCTGTTTTTATTTGCAGGTGAAGGGCATCACTGCTGGGCTCGCATGCCTTCATAACTTTGATCCCGCTATATGCCATGCGGACCTGAAACCGGTGAGTGGTACCTTGTCCATCCAGCGACCCACATAGCTGAAATTTCCGTAGGCCAACGTACTGATAGATCTGCAAATGAACGCCGTGTTGTGCGACTTCGGACTGGCTTCGTTCGTCAGTGGCTCAGGTGATTTGCCAGGCTTGGTGACCACAACGAGCGTCAAAGGAACTCCGCGATATATGAGCCCCGAGCTTCTTCTGGATAGTGATTGCAAGCACAGTCTGGAGAGCGATGTATGGGCATGGGCTTGCACGGTTTTCCAGGTAGATTACGCTTGCGTTCAATCTTCGAATTTGTGCTGAGGGGGGTGTTCATTTATAGGTATTAACAGGCCGGATCCCCTATGCCGAGATCATTGGCGACGTCCAATTCTACCTGGCTATCAACGAGGGGAAACTTCCCGGCGACATTGGCCTCTTGCTTCCCAACGACGCGGAAGCCGTGGATTCGGAATCTACTCTCACCTTACGGTTCATTGCTTTCACACTTCCTCAGTGTTGGGACTTTGACCCGCAGAACCGTCCCGCAGTATGCGCACTTCTCTCAAACATCTCCAATCTCTCTCCTCAGACAGGAAACGAGGCTGGCGTAAACGAGGACGTCGTAGCTGGCGATGCGCAGGCACAACAGGGTCTCTCCGACATCTCGTCTCAACGAGAAACGTCATCTCATGGGAATGAGTATGTGGCCCCTGGCGGTTTAGTAGAGTGGACGAAGCTCGCCGAGACATCGACGGATCCGTCTGGGAGTTGTGCGGAAGTAGAGAGTGCTCAAGGAGATAAGCGAAACGTACCGACAGAAACCCATCCTGAAGACGATGTGGTCGACGAGGAGAGCTCTAGGACCGGCCAGGACGCATCGGCGATCAAAGGGGACGCCGATAGTAACGCTCAGCTCGGGGGCGCCGACAAGACAGTGACTTCAGATCAGTCTTCGCTCAAAATCTCAACTCAAACTCTCTGCATGCTTATTGGCGCTGCAGCGCTTATCCTCTCCCTGGCTGCAAATATTTTCTTCTTACTGCGAAGGGTCGATCCCTCGCCTCATCAAGGAGCAAGCCGCCCGCCTTACCAAGAACGTGATTTGTAGTGGTTGTCGCTTTTCCCGCCTATTTCGGTTATTACTTTTTGTTGGTCCCCACTGTGCTCCCGGTGCTCTGACACTCTTCCCCGTCGTTTTTCTGATTGATGTAGTACCTCGTAGGCGTTGCCCGCTGCCTTCTGTAACCTGAATATTTATCTGGAAGCTGGATCGAGATATCTGCGGAGTGTGATACAGCTGCTTGGTTTCTCCTTTAAGCGGTATTGACCAACCAAGACGGCGTCCCGCCGATTCCGAACGCTTGTAGTGGACGTCAATGCGGTCATTGATCACTCGCGGAGATCGAAAAGTGTCCCTGCGTTCGAACCCCGTCTCTCTCGCCAAGTCCAGCTGCAGCTAGATCTAGTTCATGTAGCCCTCTTAGGCTTCTAGCGCATTCGGAAGTGACCTGTAATCTTCACTGGTCCTAAATATATATGTGCATCCTCGCCCGACGTTTAGGATACACTAGTTGGAGAGGTCAGACTCAGGGGTGCTGACTCGCACGCTTTCTTCGCAGAGATGTGCCTTGCGCGCCCTCGTTCAACACCTCCCCCGATATTGCTAAGATTCGCTCAAGACGCTTACCTCATGTACATGCAACATATGTACAAGTGCATAAGCAGTATGCTCCAAACGAGATTCCGGCCTGTCCGCCGAGAGCACGATCGTCAAACAAATAAAGATCATTCATCGGGACGGATATACTCCCGCCCGATGACCTCGCCCATCTTGTTGGATCCAAGAACCTCGTCGATTCAGCAAAGCCTATTGTGCTAATGAAGAAGATCAGTGTGGACCGTGTTGAAGGTATTAATAGGGTAAGGTGTCACTGCATGTAGCGTTGCCCGCATTGCGCGCCTTGTTCTGTCAATCCAGACTGACCGACATTCGACCCGCTCTCCCCACCGACGTCCCTTTCAACCATCAACAACGACACCCCACCCCCCACACACGTTTGCATCATCACCACCCACCCGCAACAGACACACGCAGCGCAAATACTCGATTACGAAGTCGAGCCCGACGCATCGTTCCGCCTCTCACCCAAAATCGCCAACGCCATCGACTCGCGCTATGGAAAGACCCCATCATCGCGACCGTCATGGACCACTCGTCGGAATTTTACTTGATGGACTCGGCAAGCTATTTCTTCGCGGAGGTGCAACGGATCGCGCTGAGGGATTACATAACGAATGAGAGCGATGTGCTGAAAGCGAGGGCAAAGACGACGGGTATTAGCGAGACGAGGTTTAACATGGGCACGCTGTCGATACAGTGCGTGAACCCGACTTACCCGCTTCGTCCGTCTAACCTCATTTCTGACTCGTTAACTACCCATACAGCATGTTCGACGTCGGCGGTCAACGCTCCGAACGTTAAAAATGGATCCACTGCTTCGAAGCCGTCACATCCATCATCTTCTGCGTCGCCTTATCCGAATACGACCAAGTCCTGCTCGAAGAAAAAGAAAAAAATCGAATGGCCGAATCCCTCGTGCTCTTCGAGTCCGTGATCAACTCGAGATGGTTCTTGCGGACGTCGATCATCTTGTTCTTGAACAAGATCGACGTGTTTAAAGCCAAGTTACCCAAGGTCCCGTTGGAGAGGTATTTCCCTGAGTATACGGGTGGGCCGGATATCAATAAGGCGGCCAAGTATATCTTGTGGAGGTTTACGCAGGCGAATAGGGCGAGGTTGAGCGTGTATCCGCAGTGAGTGGTACTTGGGGTTGTGGACGAGAACGGCGCGACTGACAGGGCCTCTCGCTTGACACTCTCTTAGTTTAACGCAGGCCACAGACACCTCCAATGTGAGTCCTGTCTCTCCTTGAGTGGAGGTTGCTGCTTCGTTTTGCTGACTTGGCCCGTGCGCGGTTACGTCACGTAGATTCGAATTGTCTTTGCCGCAGTAAAAGAGACAATATTACAGAACGCGCTACGGGATTCAGGAATCCTATGATTTTCTTTCTTTTTCTTTTGCGCGTCTCCTGTTGGTTTTTGTTGTCTAATATTTACAACGTTTACGTCTTTTCGGTGAGTGGGGGTTACTCGAGTTGGTTACCGTTCTTACCCGTGACTTACACGCTATCGTCCCCAAGTGTTCTCCCTTTGGTCCTTCTCTTGCTATTATTTCCTACGATACTCGTATTAGTTGGTTTTGCTCCCCTCATCCCTCGACGCACATGCCTTTTTGACGTTTTTTTTACCCAACCCCCGCCGGTTTTATTATCGCATTCTTCTCCCTCTCTCTCTCTTTCAATCTGCCCATGGTTCCAATTTCGACTCCCATATCTTGCTACTATCCCCCTCGACACGACTTCACCTTTTACTGCCCGCTCCTTGTTTCCTGCCCTCCTTATCTCTTCAGTTTTCGTATCCCATGGTCTATTTCTCCCCCCCCCTCTTCATGCCTCTCGTCCGTTTCTCCGCTGGTTCCTCAAGTATTATCGAAGTACTTTTGCTCGTTTGCCTTTTTTTTTTGTAACCATATATACATACTTTCAGGTCATTTTCTCTCGGGGCTCTAGGTGCAACTCGAGGCTTTTGGTGGGTGGACGGTTCGAGCACGCCGGTAAACCCGTAAAGTGCGAGATGAGGGCAGTGGTGTGCCGGACGAGTGAGCGCTTGATCGATCAAAGCCACTTCTATCGCCGCCTTGAGGCTCACGTCCTGAGGAAGGGCAGGAATAGCTCGTACCTTCTCTTCTCTCAACCACCGGCATCACCTCTACAATAGTCACCACAAGAGTATTGTTTGGAACACCACGACTACCAGACTCGAGGTAGTCCCCCACTTCAAGCATGGGGCGGATCGGGCCTACGCGGGCCCCAGTGCGCCTGGATACGGTCCCAGTGAGCCTGGAGATCAGTGATAATTATATCACAGTTGAAGAACGGAGCAAGCTGGTGGGTGTACCGTTTGCTCGTCTAGTGCGACCGAATCAGACCTTAGTTGCCTTCATAGAAAGCGATATTGGACGATACCGCTCATCTCGTCGTCGCTCGTGAACGGCTAGCGGTTGTGGGAGACGCTCTCGCCAGTTATCCACTGTTCAGCACATGCTTAGCAACACTAGACGAAGGTTCGCAATCGTCAAGGAACGTGACCTTGAAACGAATTCGGGATTTCCCTTTCATCCTGGTCAGCCTTGCGGAAGGGCCGGTTTCGTCTATTTGCTGACTCCAGCCTCTCCCCCAGCAAAATGCCCAATTCGTCAAGGTCTGGAAGGACCTAAAGCACCCGAATGTGCTTGGACTTCTAGGCTACACTCTAAATCACGAGAGCCGGATTGACCAACTAGTCTCACCTTACTTGATCAACGGTAATCTCTGGGATTTTCTCAACCAAACTCCAGTTGGAGTGGCTCAGCGACTCGGATTTGTGAGTGAATCACTTCCATATTTCCCAAGAGAATTTTTCATTTTTTTGCATCGGAAGGTCCGGGATGTGGCAGCCGGGTTAGACTACCTGCATAGTCAAAGTCCACCGGTTTGCTACGGCACTTTAGACCCGGTGATCAATTCCCTGTGAATGTCTATATATATGACACCCTTGACTAACGGTACTTCCAGCGCGGCATACTGATTGGCGAGAATCTCAACGCAGTTCTGCTTGATTGTAGGCCGCAGCACATGGATCGTCGCCGTCGTGATGGAGACAGGTATCGAAGCCCGGAAGGCGTTGTGCACGAGCCGGAAAGAGTTGCAAGTGATGTCTGGCATTGGGGATGCGCTGCTTTCGAAGCAAGTGCATTCCGGAATAACGTATTGAATCATGCTAGCCGCTTACCCCGACGTTCATCCCTATCAGATTCTCACGAACAAACCACCATTTAACGAGGATAAAGGGGAGTTTAACGTTCTCAAGTCCATCATTCAACGCAAAGCTCCTGGACAGCCAGACATGCTCCTTAGTCTTGTTCCCGATGCTCCTAAACCGGAGTATGCATCCTCATTGAGGTTATTACACTCCTACCTACCTCTCTGCTGGGAGTATGAGCCAAATAAGCGACCTCCAATCTCTCTCATTCGCCGCCAAGTGTTCATGTTTTCTTTTGAGGATGATATTGGGGATTCTGTAGTGGTACGTGTTTCGGGTCGGAATAACAACCACGATAATTAATTTCGGATCTAATGCAAGGCAACACTCGAAGAGCTGGCCCACCTCTTGATCCCTCCAGAGCGCCTGCGTATCGTTGAGCGTTCCGCACTCGGTGAAGGGAACTACGGAGAGGTCGTTTTGGGCACCCTGGACGAAGCATCGTCGACCCCACGAGATGTCGCGGTCAAGAGGCTGAAGGCGGTGGGGACCCGCGGAGAACGTGTTCGACTGGCGAAGGTCGGTACAAGTGATTGACAACACACTGTCTACGTTTGACTAACGACGTTTCTATAGCGTCTGGCAAGGGAACTGAACATATGGGCTAAAATCAAGCATTCGAACGTTGTGGAGCTCATTGGCTACTTCCTGGACGAAAAATATGAAGCTCCACTACTGATCTCGGCCCTCATGACCAATGGGAACGTGCTGAATTACATCGAGCACTACAAGCCTAATATTGAGCAAAGAATCGGATTTGTGAGCCTAAATTCCGAATCGTAAGCGATCGGTCTCTGAACTTGTTTCGATTTGCAGATGAAGGGCATCACCGCCGGGCTCGTATGCCTTCATAATTTCGATCCCGCTATATGCCATGCGGACCTGAAACCGGTGAGTGGTGCTTTGTCCTTCCAGCGACCCACAGAGCTGACATTTCCGTAGGCCAATGTACTGATAGATTTGCAAATGAACGCGGTCTTGTGCGACTTCGGATTGGCTTCGTTCGTCAGTGGTTCAGCCGGTCAGGCGGGTTTGGCGACGACAACGAGCGTCAAAGGCACTCCACGATACATGAGCCCCGAGCTTCTTATGGATAGTGATTGCAAGCATAATCTTGAGAGCGACGTATGGGCGTGGGGTTGCACCGTTTTCCAGGTATGTTATCCTTGCGTTCAATCTTCGGGTTTGTGCTAAGGGGCGTGTTCACTTTCTAGGTATTAACAGGCCGGATCCCCTATGCCGGGGTCACTGGCGACGTCCAATTCTACCTGGCTATCAACGAGGGAGAAATTCCCGGCGATGTTGCCCTCTTGCTCCCTAACGATGCGGAAGTTGTGAAATCGGAATCTGCCCTCACCTTGCGGCTCCTCGCTTCCATACTTCCTCAGTGCTGGGACTTTGACCCTCACAACCGGCCCTCGATATGCACGCTTCTTTTGCAACTCTCCGACACCTCTCCTCAGCCAGGAGTCGAGGCCAGTAGGAGCAAGGACGTCGCATCCGGCGATACGCAAGCACAGAAGGTCCTCTCCGATCCCTCTTCTCGACAGGAGACCTCATTCAATGGGGACGAAGGCTTCGCATCTGGTGGATTAGAGGAAGGAACGAAGCTCGCCAAGACTCCAGATCCGTCCGGGAGCTGCGCGGAGCTCAAGAGCGCTCAACAGGATAAGCAAGATATACGGGCAGTAGCTCATTCCGAAGACGAAGTCGCCAATGAGACAAATCCAATGGCCAGTCAGGCCAGATCAGCAGTAAACGCGCTTCTTTCGCAACTCTCCGACTCCTCGGCTCAGCCAGGAGCCGAGACCGGCGAGAGCAAGGACGTCGCATCTGGCGATACGCAGGCACAGCAGGTCCTCGGGTATCCCGCTTCTCGACAGGAGGCATCATTCAATGGGGATGAAGACCTCGCATCTGGTGGATCAGAGGAAGGACCGACGCTCACCGAGACTCCGGAGGATCCATCCGGTAACTGTGCAGGAGTCAAGAGTGCTCAAGAGGATCAGCAAGATATACCGGCAGTAGCTCATCCCGAAGGCGAAGTAGTCAATGAGGCGAATCCGATGGTCGGCCAGGCCGGATCAGCAATAAAGGGGGACGTCGATAGTGAAGCACAATTTGAAGAGGGCGATTCGAAAACCCCCTCGAACACTTCAGATCGCTCTTTACCCAAGATCTCAGCTCAGACTCTTATTCTAGTCGCCGTTTGCATCCTTTCTTTATCTGCCAACATGTTCTTCGTCCTGAGAAAGGTTGATCCTTTGCCTCTGCGGGACCCAGAAGCAACCCGAGCAAGTTACCAGGAACGTGATTTATAGGTTGCTCCTTTGTATACTTGCTCCGTCTACTACTACCTGCTCCCGCTATGCTTCTCCTTTGCATCATCGTCTTCTTTAGTCTGCGAATGTTTACTCCGAGGAGGTTAGAACGAGATCGATAAAATTTCTAAAGTGGAATATCTGATTGCGTTCTTCTTCAAACATTGTTGATCTAACAGTAGTCCGGACTATTGAATTCGTGACCCTGCACAGCGTATCATGCGGCGTCCCCGATGTCATGCTTGTAAAGGACACCAATGCGCTCACGTGCCAGTCGCAGAGATCGAAAAGCGTTCCTGGGTCCGACCTCCGCGGAGTCTCTCCCCAAGTCAGGCTCACTGGTTCATCTAGCCCTCTTCTAGCGCATTTGGAAGTGACTTCTGATCTTCAGCGCTACAGTATTGATCCTTTCTTTATCTGCCAATATCGTTCTACTATTGCGAAGGGTGATCCCCCTGCCTCTGCGGGATCAAGACGTAAACCGCCCAACTTATCAGGAACAATATTTGTAGCGGGTTGCCCCTTTGTCCACTTGTTTCGCTCATGAGGTCCCCCCGTATACTCCCTCTTTTCTTACCTTCTGCTTCCTCTTTGTTTTCCCCTTCTGGTTGATGTACCCTACCTCAAAGGTTTTACCCGTCTTCTGTCGTCTGAATATTGATCGGAGCGCTGCGGTGAGATATGTGTAGAGTGGAATAACTGCTTGCGTTCTCCTTCAGGCAATGTTAACCAACCAACGAACCCAGCTGTTGGGTTTGCGACCCTGATATCGATCCTTCGCGGCGTCGTTGATTTCATGTTCATACAACGGGGAGCGCAGATCGAGCGACCGACAGTCTGACAGCTGTTTGCAAAACTCGAGAGACTTTGCTTTCGCACTCACACAGGACTCCCACGCCATCCGCTCAGGCACGAAGTAATGTCCGCTACTCCTCTCCCCACCTCGCCCACCTTGATCTGCTCGACTAGAGAGTTGGTCATGGATGGAGGGGTGCAAGCTGCAGCGGGGGGAGAGATTTCGATGTTGACGGGGGGCCATCTTGGGCGGGGAAGTGTGGAGCACAGCGCCTTCGTGCCTGAGCGGATGGCGCGGGAATCCTGTGTGAGTGCGCAAGAAAGTCTCTCGAGTTTTGCAAACAGCTGGAACATGAAATCAACTACGTGCAACCGCGTCATCAGCCAATTCGCAGGCAAAAACGACGTCACGGATTCTATATGCGGATCGTCGATCCTCGCCCTCCTTGGTCACCTACACTCAGTCAGCCTCGAGTTTCGCCAGCTCCGTCAGGCAAGCTGATTATGCTGGCGAAACCGATCACTTAATTAAAGCCACTTTGATCGCCGCCTCGACGCTCACATATGGTGGAGGAAGGGCAGAAAATGGGGGACTTCCCGCAGACAAATCGCAACACTCGACACCTACATCATAGTTCAAACCCTTGGAATTACAGACCTTAGGTGCATTGCTATCTCATTGAGGCCGTCACTTCGCGCGACACTCCCATACCTCACATCCCGCCCTCCAGATGCAAAAAAAAATTGCTGTGTTAGATTGGGCAGGTAATTCTGGGGTTAAATTGCGAGGTTGTATGGTCCGAAACGCCAGGGAGCAACTGGCAAGTGGGGTAGGGGGCCTTGCCAGATTATCAGCGAGTGTCGTTATGTTAAATGAGGGTTCGCGGTGGGAAGGTGAGTGATTTAGGCAATCTTGTGGCTTTGCGCGCGCGTTCACCTCAGTTCAAGCTGAGTATCAGAATATCAACTGTCGTGATTTGTCTTCGGGGTGTCCTCCAATATATAGCTCATACCTCTTTACTTCTCTCAACCGCCACCATCACCTCTACAATGGCTACCGCAAGAGTATCATTCGCAACACCACCCTCAACAGACTCGCGCGAGGCCTCCTGCAAGTACGGCGGTCGCTCTTGAACCAGTTGCCTTGTCAGACGAGACAAACCCCGGCAAACCGAGCGAGCTGGTGGGTGTACCGTTTGCTCGTCTAGTGCAACAGAATCAGACCTTCGTTGCCTTCATAGAAAGCGATATTGGACGATACCGCTCATCTCGTCGTCGCTCGTGAACGGCTAACAGTTGTGGGAGAAGCTTTCACCAGTAATCCATGGTTCGAAATATTCTTGGCAATACAAGACGAAGCTTCTTAATCACCGAGGAACGTGACCGCGACACGAATTCGAAATTCAGTTGGTTTTCCGAATCTCCGAGCACCCTGGTCAGCGTTGCGGAAGGGACGGTTTTCATCTATTTGCTCTGATTCAAGCCTCTCCCCCAGGCCATCGCCAAACTTATCCAGGTCTGGAAGGACCTGAATCATCCGAATGTGCTTGGACTTCTAGGCTACACTCTAACGAATGAGAACGAGATCGATCAACTAATCTCGCCTTATTTGATCAATCCCAATATCCGTGAATTTCTCAACCAAGCTCCAGTGGGAGTAGCTCAGCGACTCGGATTTGTGAGTGAGTCCCTTCGATATTGCCAAAGTGAAATTTTAAGTTCGAATCGGAAGGTCCGGGATGTGGCAACCGGGTTAGACTACCTGCATAGTCAAAGCCCACCAGTTTGCCACGGCAATTGTAACCTGGTGATCGCCTTTCTGTGAATGTCTATCTACATGACACCTTGACTAAAGGTACTCCCAGCGCGGAATACTGATTGACGAGAATCTCAATGCGGTTCTGACTGATTTTGAACTTGAAAAACTGTATCACGACGCCGACCTGAGGGGATACAGATATTCAAACCCGGAAATGCTGTTGGGGGAGTCTTCGATAATCGCAGGTGATGTCTGGGCTTGGGGATGCGTTGCTTTTGAAGCAAGTGCACTCCGGAATAACGTGTCGGATCAAGCTGGTTGCTCACCCTGACGTTCATCCCTCTCTGATTAGATTCTCACCGACAAACGGCCATTTGACGACAGTGAAGGAGACCTTCAGGTCTTTAACTCCCTTATTCAACGCAAAGCTCCTGGACAGCCCGACATGCTCCTCAGTCTTATTCCCGATGCTCCTAAACCGGAGTACGCTTCAACATTGAGGTTATTACACTCCTACCTACCTCTTTGTTGGGAGTATGAGCCAAAGAAGCGGCCTCCAATCTCTCTCCTCCGCTGCCAAGTGTTCATGTTTTCTTTCGAGGATGATGCTGGGGGTTCTGTAGTGGTACGTTTCAGGTTATCTGGTACCGGGATAACAAACACGGTAATTGACTTCTGATCCCATGCAAGGCAACACTCGAAGAGCTGGCCCACCTCTTGATCCCTCCAGAGCGTCTGCGTATCATTGAGCATTCCGAACTCGGTGAAGGGAGTTACGGAGAGGTCGTTTTAGGCACTCTGGACGAAGCTTCGTCGTCCCCACGAGATGTCGCGGTCAAGAGGCTGAAGGCGGTGGGGACCCGTGGAGAGCGCGTTCGACTGGCGAAGGTCAGTAATGGTCGTTCAGATAACACTGCCCACGTCACACTAACTACATTTCTCTAGCGTCTGGCAAGGGAACTGAAAATATGGGCCAAAATCAAACATCCCAACGTTGTGGAGCTCATTGGCTACTACTTGGACGAAAAATACGAATCTCCACTACTGATCTCAACCCTCATGACCAATGGAAACGTGCTGGACTATATCGAGCGCTATAAGCCTGATATTGAGCGAAGAATCGCATTCGTGGGCCTTTATTCCAAGTCGTAAGCAATCGGTATCTGAGCTTGTTTTGCTTTGCAGGTGAAGGGCATCACTGCCGGGCTCGCATGCCTTCACAATTTTGATCCAGCTATATGCCATGCAGACCTCAAACCGGCGAGTCCTATTTTATCCGTAGACCGACCCATTGAGCTGAGATTTTCTCAGGCTAACGTACTGATAGATTTGCATATGAACGCCGTCTTGTGCGACTTTGGGCTGGCTTCTTTCGTCAGTGGTTCAGGTGATTTGCCGGGCTTGATTACGACCACGAGCCTCAAAGGCACTCCACGATACATGAGCCCCGAGCTTCTTATGGAGTGTGACTACACGCAAAATCTTGAGAGTGATGTATGGGCGTGGGGTTGCACCGTTTTCCAGGTATACTATGCTTGCGTTCAATGCTCGGATTTGTGCTGAGGGGCGTGTTCACTTTATAGGTATTGACAGGTCGCATCCCTTATGCTGAGCTCACTGGCGACCTACAATTCTACCTGGCTATGGACAGGAAGGAACTTCCCGGCGACATTGCTCTCTTGCTTCCCAGCGACGCGGAAACCGTGGATTCGGAATCTGCTCTCACCTTGCGGTGCCTCTCTTTAACACTTCCTCGGTGTTGGGACTTTGCCCCGCACAACCGTCCCGTATGCGCCCTTCTCTCAAACATCTCCAATCTCTCCCCTCAGACAGAAAATGAGGCTGGCGTGAACGAGGACGTCATAGCTGGCGATACAAAAGCACAACAGGGCCTCTCCGACATCTCGTCTCAACGAGAAACGTCGTCTCATGGGAATGAGTATGTGGCCTCTGGCGGTTTAGAGGAGGGGACGAAGCTCGCCGAGAGATCGACGGATCCGCCCGAGTCTGGGAGTTATGCAGAAGTAGAGAGTGCTCAAGGAGATAAGCGAAACGTACCGACAGAAACCCATTCCAAAGGCGACGTGGCCGACGAGGGGAGCTCTAGGGCCGGCCAGGACGCATCGGCGATCAAAAGGGATGCCGCCCACAGTGAAGCTCAGCTCGAGGAAGACGACCAGACAGTCCACCCCTTTACTTCAAATCGGGCCTCGCTGAAAATCTCAATTCAAACTCTCTGCATGCTTATTGGCGCTGCAGCACTAATCCTCTCCCTGTCTGCAAATATTTTCTTCTTGCTGCGAAGGGTTGATCCCTTGCCTCATCATGAAGCAAGCCGCCCGTCTCATCATGAACGTGATTTGTAATGGTTGCCGCCTATTCCGGTTATTACTTCTTGTTGGTCCCCACTGTGCTCCTGCTTTTCCGACCCTCGTCTTCCTCGTTTTTCTGATTGATCTAGTACCTCGCAGGCGATAACCACCTTCTGTAACCCTAATATTTACCGAGAAGCTGGATCGAGATATTATGGAGTGGGATGGCACCTTGCTATAAATTCTCTTTCAAGCAGTCTTGACCAAGGACCAGCCGTTGAATTCGCGATCCTGCCCGGCGTCCGATTTCGTAGTCAATGCGCTCACGTGCGTCATTGGATCACTCGCGGAGATCGAAAAGCGTTCCTGAGTCCCGAGTCAGGCTCGCTTGTTCATGTTATAGCCCTCGTCTAGCGCATTTGGAAGTGACCTGTAATTTTCACCGCGCGCTCCTATACGTTTCCTCGCCCTACTTAGGATACACCAGTTGGAGAGTGTCAAACTCAGGGATGCCGACTCGCACGCTTTCTTCGCCCGAGATGTGCGCGCCGTTGTTCGACACGAACCCTCCCATTGCCAGTATTCTCCCTCGACCCTAACCACACATGCAACGGGTGCATATGCAATATGCTGAAAAACAGGTTCAGGCGAATCCAGCAAAAGCATGACCATCAAGCAAATGAAGATCATCCATCAGAACGGATATACTTACTCCCGACGAGCTGGCCGCATTCCGTCTCGTTGTATACAAGAACCTCGTCGATTCAGCAAAGGATATCGTGCTAGCGATGAAGAAGATTGGTGTGGATTGTGTTGAAGGGATTAATAGGGTAAGTTTTCTCTTTCACTGCACGTAGCGTTGTTGCCCGGCACTGTGCGAGCACGCTGTGTCCCCGTTCAATCTGGACTGACCGACGTTTCGATGCGCGCTCCCCACCGACGTCCCTTTCAACCATCAACAACGAACCCCCACCACTCCAACCCCACACACGTTTGCATCATCACGCCAGACACACGCAGCGCAAATACTCGATTACAAAGTCGAGTCCGACGCATCCGCCTCTCACCCGAAAGCGCCAACGCCATCGACTCACTATGAAAAGACCCCATCATCGCGACCGTCATGGACCACCCGTCGGAATTCTACCTCATGGACTCGGCCAGCTAGTTTCTCGCCCAGGTGCAGCGGATCGCGCAGAGGGATGACATACCGAATGAGAGCGATGTGCTGAGAGCGAGGGCAAAGACGACGGGTATTAGCGAGAAGAGGTTTAGCATGGGCAAGCTGTCGATACAGTGCGTTGAACCCAAATTCACCCGCTTCACCTCGTTTCTCACTGCTAATTAACGTACAGCATGTTCGACGTCGGCGGTCAACGCTCCGAACGTAAAAAATGGATCCACTGCTTCGAAGCCGTCACGTCCATCATCTTCTGCGTCGCCTTATCCGAATACGACCAAGTCCTCCTCGAAGAAAAAGAACAAAACCGGATGGCCGAATCTCTTGTGCTCTTCGAGTCCGTGATCAACTCGAGATGGTTCCTGCGGACGTCGATCATCTTGTTCTTGAACAAGATCGACGTGTTTAATGCCAAGTTGCCCAAAGTGCCGTTGGAGATTTATTTCCCCGAGTATACGGGTGGACCGGATATCAATAAGGCGGCCGAGTATATCTTGTGGAGGTTTACGCAGGCGAATAGGGCGAGGTTGAGCGTGTATCCGCAATGAGTTTTATTTGGGGTTGTGGACGAGAGCGGCGCGACTGACCAGGCCTCGCTTGACCCTCTCTTAGTTTAACGCAGGCCACAGACACCTCGAATGTGAGTCCTGTCTCTCTTTGAGCGGAGGTTGCTGCTCGTTTTGCTGACTTGGCCCGTGCGCGGTTACGTTACGTAGATTCGACTTGTCTTTGCCGCAGTAAAAGAGACAATATTACAGAACGCGCTACGGGATTCAGGAATCCTATGATTTTCTTTTTCTTTCTTTTTCTGGCGCGTCTCCTGTTGGTTTTTGTTGTCTAATATTTACACGTTTTACGTCTTTTCGGTGAGTGGGGGTTACTCGAGTTCGTTACCGTTCTTATCCGTGACTAACACGCTACCGTCCCAAAGTGTTCTCCCTTTGGTCCTTCTCTTGCTATTATTTCCTACGATACTCGTATTAGTTGGTTTTTGCTCCCCCTCACCCCTCGACACACATGCCCTTTTTGACGTTTTTTTTACCCAACCCCCGCCGGTTTTATTATCGCATTCTTCTCCCTCTCTCTCTCTCAATCTGCCCATGGTTTCAATTTCCACTCTTATCCCTTGCTACTATCCCCCTCGACACGACTTCACCCTTTTTGCCGCCCGCTCCTTGTTCCTGCCCTCCTTATCTCTCCTTTTTCGTATCCCATGGTCTATTTCTCCCCCCCTCTTCATGCCTCTCGTCCGTTTCTCCGCTGGTTCCGCAAGTATTATCGAAGTACTTTTGCTCGTTTGCCTTTTTTTTTGTAACCATATATACATACTTTCAGGTCATTTTCTCTCCGGGCCCTGGGTGCAACTTAAGGCTTTTGGTGGGTGGACGGTTCGAGCACGCCGGTAGACCCGTAAAGTGGGAGATGAGGGCATGCCGGACTAGTGAGCGCTTGATCGATCAAAGCCACTTCTATCGCCGCCTCGAGGCTCACGTCCTGAGGAAGGGCAGGAAATAGCTCGTACCTTCTTTTCTCTCAACCACCAGCGGCACCTCTACAATAGTCACCGCAAGAGTATTGTTTGGAACACCACGATTACCAGACTCGAGGTAGTCCCCCATGATTTCAAGCATGTCGGCGTACCACAGGCATCTGATGGAGCCCACAGCTGCCGAACTGAGCGAGCTGGTGGGTGTACCGTTTGCTCGTCTACAACGACAAGATCAGACCTTGGTTGCCTTCATAGAAAGTCATATTGGACGATACCGCTCATCTCGTCGTTGCTCCTGAACGTCAAGCGGTTGTGGGAGACGCTCTCGCCAGTTATCCAATGTTCAAGACATTCTTAGCGACACTAGACGAAGCTTCCCAATCGTCAAGGAACGTGACTGTGAAACGAGTTCGAAATTTCTATCGCAGGCGAGGCGAACCTTCGATTATCCTGGTCAGCGTTGCGGAAGGGCCAGTTTGGTCTATTTGCTCTGACACCAGCCTCTCCCCCAGCAAAATGCCCAATTCGTCAAGGTGTGGAAGGACCTAAAGCATCCGAATGTCCTTGGACTTCTAGGCTACACCCTACACGAGAACATGATCGACCAACTAATCTCACCTTACTTGATCAATGGCAATCTCTGGGATTTTCTCAACCAAACTTCAGTGGGAGTAGCTCAGCGACTTGGATTTGTGAGTGAATCACTTCCATTTCTCCAAAGAGAAATTTTCATTTTTTTTTGCATCGGAAGGTTCGGGACGTGGCAGCCGGGTTAGACTACCTGCATAGTCAAAGTCCACCAGTTTGCTATGGGAGTTTAGACCCGGTGATCAATTTCCTGTGAATGTCTATATATATGACACCCTTGACTAACGGCACTTCCAGCGCGGCATACTGATTGGCGAGAATCTCAATGCAGTTCTGCTTGATTGTAGGCCGCAGAATACGAATCTTAGCTATACTGATGGAGACAGATATAGAAGCCCGGAAATCTTTTTGGACGATTTGGGAAGTGTTGGAAGTGATGTCTGGGCTTGGGGATGCGCTGCTTTCGAAGCAAGTGCATTCCGGAATAACGTATTTAATCAGGCTAGCCGCTTACCCCGACGTTCATCCCTCTCTGATCAGATTCTCACCAACAAACCGCCATTTGACGAGAGTGAAGGGATGTTTGGCTACATCAGCTCCATTTTTCAACGCAAAGCTCCTGGACAGCCAGACATGCTCCTTAGTCTTGTTCCCGACGCTCCTAAACCGGAGTATGCATCCACATTGAGGTTATTATACTCCTACCTCCCTCTCTGTTGGGAGTACGAGCCAAATAAGCGGCCTCCGATCTCTCTCCTTCGCCGCCAAGTGTTCATGTTTTCTTTCGAGGATGATGTTGGGGATTCTGTAGTGGTACGTGTTTCAGGTCGGGATAATAAACACGGTAATTAATTTCTGATCCAATCCAAGGCAACACTCGAAGAGCTGGCCCACCTCTTGATCCCTCCAGAGCGCCTGCGTATCGTTGAGCGTTCCGAACTCGGTGAAGGGAATTACGGAGAGGTCGTTTTGGGCACTCTAGACGAAGCATCGTCGACCCCACGAGATGTCGCGGTCAAGAGGCTGAAGGCGGTAGGGACCCGCGGAGAACGTGTTCGACTAGCGAAGGTCGGTAGAAGTGATTCACAACACCCTGTCTACGTTAGACTAACGACGTTTCTATAGCGTCTGGCAAGGGAGCTGAACATATGGGCTAAAATCAAGCATTCGAACGTTGTAGAGCTCATTGGCTACTACCTGGACGAAAAATATGAAGCTCCACTACTGATCTCGGCCCTCATGACCAATGGCAACGTGCTGGATTACATCGAGCACTACAAGCCTGATATTGAGCAAAGAATCGGGTTTGTGAGCCTAAATTCCGAACCGTAAGAGATCGGTCTCTGAACTTGTTTGATTTGCAGGTGGAGGGCATCACTGCTGGGCTCGCATGCCTTCATGATTTCGATCCCGCTATATGCCATGCGGATCTGAAACCAGTGAGTGGTGCCCTGTCCGTCCAACGACCCACAGAGCTGAAATTTTCGGTAGGCCAACGTACTAATAGATTTGCAAATGAACGCGGTCTTGTGCGACTTCGGATTGGCTTCGTTCGTCAGTGGTTCGGCTGGTCAGGCGGGTTTGGCGACGACAACGAGCCTCAAAGGCACTCCACGATACATGAGCCCCGAGCTTCTCATGCATAGTGATTGCAAGCATAATCTTGAGAGCGACGTATGGGCGTGGGGTTGCACCGTTTTCCAGGTATATCATGCTTGCGTTCAATCCTCGGACTTGTGCTAAGGGGCGTGTTCACTTTCTAGGTATTAACAGGCCGGATCCCCTATGCCGAGATCACTGGCGACGTTCAATTCTACCTGGCTATCAACCAGGGGGAAATTCCCGGCGATGTTGCCCTCTTGCTGCCTAACGCCGCGGAAGTTGTGAAATCGGAATCTGCCCTCACCTTGCGGCTCCTCGCTTCCATACTTCCTCAGTGTTGGGACTTTGACCCTCAAAGCCGGCCCCTGATATGCGCGCTTCTTTCGCAGCTCTCCGACTCCTCTCCTTAGCCAGGAGTCGCGACCAGTGGGAGCAAGGACGTCGCATCCGGCGATACGCAAGCACAGAACATCCTCTCCGATCCCTCTTCTCGACAGGAGACCTCATTCAATGGGGATGAAGACCTCGTATCTGGTGGATTAGAGGAAGGAACGAAGCTCGCCAGGACTCCAGATCCGTCCGGGAACTGCGCGGGAATCAAGAGCGCTCAAGAAGATAAGCAAGATATACCGGCAGTAGCTCATCCCGAAGGCGAAGTAGTCAATGAGACAAATCCGATGGTTGGCCAGGCCGGATCAGCAATAAACGCGCTTCTTTCGCAACTCCCCGACTCCTTCCGTCAGCCAGGAGTCGAGACCAGCGAGAGCAAGGACGTCGCATCTGGCGATACGCAGGCACAGCAGGTCCTCTGGGATCCTCCTTCTCGACAGGAGACATCATTCAATGAAGACATCGCATCTGGTGGATTAGAGGAAGGAACGAAGCTCGCCGAGACTCCGGAGGATCCATCCGGTAACTGCGCGGGAGTCAAGAGTGCTCAAGAAGATCAGCAAGATATACCGGCAGTAGCTCATCTCGAAGGCGAAGTAGTCAATGAGACAAATCCGATGGTCGGCCAGGCCGGAACAGCAATCAAGGGGGACGTCGATAGTGAAGCACGATTTGAAGACGACGATCCGAAAATCCCCTCGATCACTTCAGATCGCTCTGCGCTCAATATCTCAGCTCAAACTCTTATCTTAGTCGCCGTGTGCATTGTGTGCACCCTTTCTTTATTAGCCAACATGTTCTTCATACTAGTCCTGCGAAAGGTCGATCCTTTGCCTCTACGGGTCAGAGAAGCAACCCGAGCAAGTTACCAGGAACGTGATTTGTAGGTTGCTTCTTTGTACACATGTTCCGTTTACTACTACTTGCTCCGGCTATGCTTCTCCTTTGCATCATCGTCTTCTGCGAATTTTTACTCCGAGGCGACTAGAACGAGATTGATGAAATTTATAAAGTGGAATAGCTTCTTGCGTTCTTCTTCAAACGCTATATATCTAACAGCTAGTAGTCCGGAATATTAAATTCGCGACCCTGCACAGCGTATCATGCGGCGCCCTCGATGGCATGCTGGGAAAGCAGACCAACGCCCTCACGTGCCAGCCGCGGAGATCGAAAAGCGTTCCAAAGTCGTCGCCAAGTCTGCCTCTCCTTCGTAAAACCTCTTATAGCGCTTTTGAGAGTGAGCTATGACCTATATATACACTCCCTCGCCTGGTATCGGTCACGCCAGCTGGGAAGGTCAAGCGCAAGGAAGAGATGCGACCCCGCGGCTTCTCGCGTGGTAACCCCCTCAGATGTGCCTCGCTCGCCGGTGTCCAACGCCTCCCAGTATTCGCTCCGAACGCTAACCCCACATGCAACCGACGCATACACAGTATGCTGAATTCAAAACCAGGCTCCAGCGAATCCGGCAAGAGCACGACCGTCAAACAACGAAGATCATTTGCCGCAGTGGAGGTACTTTGCACAACGAGCCGAACGTATCTGTCTCGTTCCATACAAGAACCTCGTCGAACCAGCGAAGGACATTGTGTTGGCTATGAGGAAGATTGGTGTAGATTGTGCTGAAGGGATTAATAGAGTGCGTCTCTCCTCACTGCACGCGGCGGCGGCGTTGTGGCTCCCGTTCAATCTAGACTGACCCACTATATCCGTGCTCCCCACCGACGTCCTTTGCAGCTCTCAACATCAACGACCACACAAACCCCGCCCCCACACCTCCCCGTACGCCAACTATGCCCAGCGCAAAGTCTCAAGTACGAAGTCGAGTCCAAGCCATCGTTTCGTCTCGCATCAGGCTTCGACAACGCAACCCATGAAGGACGGACCCCTTCATCCCCACTATCATGGACCACCGTTCCAGATTTCAACTCACGAACTCAGCAAGTTATTCCTTATCTCATACGAATGGATCACTCTGAGGGATTACGTATCAAACGAGAGCAGCATCGTGCTAGAGCGAGGGCAAAGCCGCCGGGAATAAGCGAGATGAGGTTGAGCAGAGGCTGGCCGTCGTTATAGTGCGAGTTTAACACCTCGCATCGCCATTCTAAACCTCGTTTCTGACGGCCAATTAACGTGCAGCACTTTCGACGTCGACGATCAACGCTCCGAACGTAAAAAAAAATAGATCCACGGCTTCGAAACCGTCGGGTCCATCGTCTTCTGCGTCGCCTTATCCGAATACGACCAAGTCCTCGGCCTCTTCGAAGAAAAAGAACAAAACCGAATTGCCGAGTCTCTCGTACTCTTTGAGTCCGTGATCAACACGAGATGGTTTTTGAGGACGTCGTTCATCCTGTTCTTGAACAAGATTGACGTGTTTAACGCCAGGTTGCCCGAAGGTGCCGTTGGAGAGGCATCTCCTGGTGGGCCGGATATCAACAAAGCGGTCAAGTATATTCTGTGGAGGTTTGCGCAAGAGAATAGGGTGAAGTGGAGCGTTTATCCGCAGGCTACCGACACCTCGAATATTTGGGTAAAACACGCCGTTCATGTTCGCTGACTCGGGGCGTGCGCCGTGACGGTCACGAATTCGACTTGTCTTTGCTGCAGTAAAAGAGACAATAATACAGAGCGTGCTACGGGATTCAGGGATACTTTCTGCGCGCTTGTGTTGGTCCTTTTCCGTCTGATATTTTTACTCCGGTGAGTGGGGAATCACGTCGTCTGTAAAATCGTCTGTATCGTCCTTCCTCGTGACTAACGCGCCATTCTCTATTCTCATTCAACTCTTCAAGCGTTCTCCTTTTGGTCTTTCTTTTGCTATTATTTCCTACGATACTCGTATCAGTTGTTTACTCCCACCCCCTGGACACGCATGCCTTGGAGCGTTTCGAATTTTACCAACCCCGTCAGTTTTATTATCGCATTTCTTCTCCCTCTCTCAATCTGCCCATGGTTCAATTTCGACTCTTACTCTTGCTACTATTCCCTCGACACGACCTCATCTTTTGCCGCCCGCTCCTTGTTTCTGCTCCGCCGTATCTCTCCGTTCCTTCTCGTATCCCGTGGTCTATTTCTCCCCCCTCTTCATGTTTTGCCCGTTTCTCCGCTGGTTCCTCAAGTATTATCGAAGTACCTTTTTTCCTCGTTTGCCTTTTTTTGTAACCAAATATACATACTTTCAGGTCATCTCCCTTCCGGGCTCTGAGTGCAACTAGAGGCTTTTGGTGGACGGACGGTTCGAGCACGCCGGTAAACTCTGTAAGAGTGAGATGGGGGCAGTGCGTGCGCTTGATCCAGCCACTTCTATCGCCGCCTCGAGGTTCACGTTCACGTCAACAAGGAACGGCAGGATCATACCCCTCCCCCTCTCTCAACCACCAGCATCACTTCTACAATGGCCACGGCAAGAGTATCATTCGTAACGGCACCATCAACTGACTCGGGTGAGTCCTCTCCTGCAAGTCCGGCGGTCACTCTTGAACCAGTTGCCTCGTCGGACGAGATAGCCCCCGGCGAACCGAGCGAGCCGGTGGGTGTACCGTTTGCTCGTCTGGTGCGACAAGATCAGACCCCGATTGCCTGCATAGAATGCGACATTGGACGATACCGCTCATCTCGTCACTCGGGAACGGCTAACAGTTGGAGGAGAAGCTCTCGTCCGTACTCTATGGTTCGAGATATTCTTAGCAACACTCGACGAAGCTTCTCAATCGCCAAGGAAAGTGACCGTGAGACAAACTCGAATACACCTTTCGAGCACTCTGGTCAGTGTCGCGGACGAGCTAGTTTGATCTATTTGCTCTGACTCAAGCCTCTCCCCCAGGACATTGCCAAATTCATCCATGTCTGGAAGGACCTAAAGCATCCGAATGTGCTTGGACTTCTAGGCTACACTCTTAAACACGAGAACGAGATCGACCTACTAATCTCGCCTTATTTGATCAATCGCTATATCCGGGATTTTCTCGATCAAGCTCCAGTGGCAGTGGCTCAGCGACTCGGGTTTGTGAGTGAATCACTTTCATATCTCCAAAGTGAAATTTTCAATTTTTGCACCGGAAGGTCCGGGATGTGGCAGCCGGGTTAGACTACCTGCATAGTCAAGATCCATCGGTTTGCCATGGCAGTTTGGACCCGGTGATCACTTTTTTGTGCATGTCTGTACATATGGCACACACCCTGACTAACGGCACTCCCAGAGTCGAATACTGATTGACGAGAATTTCAATGCAGTTCTGATTGATTTTGAACTGAATAGACTGTATCCAGGCCTTTGGAGTGAATTCAGATATATAAGCCCGGAAAAGGTGTTGGGGGAGCCGACAACAGTTGCAAGTGATGTCTGGGCTTGGGGATGTGTTGCTTTAGAAGCAAGTGCATTCCGGAATAACGTGTTGGATCAAGCTGGTTGCTCACCCTAACGTTCATCCCTCTCTTATCAGATTCTTACCGACAAACTGCCATTTGACGGTGGTGCAGGAGACAGTCAGGTTCTCAGCTCCATCTTTCAACGCAAAGCTCCTGGGCAGCCCGACATGCTCCTTAGTCTTGTCTCCGGGCTCTGGGTGCAACTTCGGGCTCTTGAAGCGGTGGACGGTTTTCGAGCACGCTGATAACTCCATAAGGAGAGAGATGAGGGCAGTGCGTGCCGGACTCCACGTGGGCGCTCGATGTCATCGAAGGCGCTTCTCGCGGCCTCGAGGTTGAATTCACACACGCAGGAATAGATCATACCCTCTCCCTCTCTCAACCACAAGCATCACCTCTACAATGGCCACAGCAAGAGTATCATTCGCAACACCACCATCAACAGACTCGGGCGAGTCCTCTCCTGCGAGTCTGGCAGTCACTCTTGAACCAGTTGCCTCATCGGACGAGCCCACAACTGCCGAAGTGAGCGAGCTGGTGGGTGTACCGTTTCCGCGTCAAGAGGGACAGGATCAGACCTTGGTTGCCTTTATAGAAAGCGATATTGGACGATACCGCTCATCTCGTCGTGGCTCGTGAACGGCTAACGGTTGTGGGAGAAGCTCTCGCCAGTAATCAATGGTTCGAGACATTCTTAGCGACACTAGACGAAGCCTCTCAATTCCCAAGGAGCGTGACCGTGAGACGAATTCAAAATTTCCGTAGCAGATCTTACGAACCTCCGAGCACCTTGGTCAGTGTTGCGGAAGGGCCAGTTTCTTCGACTTGCCCTAACTCAAACCTCTTTCCCAGACAATTGCCAAATTCATCCAGGTCTGGAAGGACCTAAAGCATCCGAATGTGCTTGGACTTCTAGGCTACACTCTAAAGCACGAGAACGAGATCGAGCAACTAATCTCGCCTTATTTAATCAATGGCAATATACGGGAGTTTCTCAAGCGAGATACACCGGTGGGAGTAGCTCAGCGACTCGGATTTGTGAGTGAATTACTTCCGTATTCAAGTTGAATTTCTTTTCATTTTTTTTGTCTCGGGAGGCCCGGGATGTGGCAGCCGGGTTAGACTACCTACATAGTCAAAGTCCACCAGTTTGCCACAAGAGTTTAAATCCGGTGATTCCTTCTCTGTGCATTCCTACATACATGGTAACCTTGACTAACAGCACTCCCAGCGCAGCATACTGATTGACGAGAATTTCAACGCAGTTCTGACTGATTTGGAAGTACAGACGATGTTTGGCATCCTTAAGGAGGGATTCAGATACGCAAGCCCAGAAAAGCTGCTGGACGAGGCGGAAATAATTGCAAGTGATGTCTGGTCTTGGGGATGCGTTGCTTTCGAAGTAAGTGCATTCCGGAATAACGTGTTAGACCAAGCTGGTTGCTCACCCTGACGTCACTCATCCCTCGCTGGTCAGATTATCACCAACAAACGGCCATTTGCCGACCGTGAAGGAGACGTTCAGGTTCTCAACTCCATCATTCAACGCAAAGCTCCCGGACAGCCCGACATCCTCCTTAGTCTTGTTCCCAATGCTCCTAAACCGGAGTATGCATCCACATTGAGGTTATTACACTCCTACCTACCTCTCTGTTGGGAGTACGAGCCAAAGAAGCGGCCTTCAATCTCTCTCCTCCGCCGCCAAGTGTTCATGTTTTCTTTTGAGGATGATGCCGGGGATTCTGTAGTGGTGCGTGTTTCAGGTTATCGAGAACAAACACGGTAATTGACTTCTGATCCAATGCAAGGCCACACTCGAAGAGCTGGCCCACCTCTTGATCCCTCCAGAGCGCCTGTATATCGTCGAGCGTTCCGCACTCGGTGAAGGGAATTACGGAGAGGTCGTTTTGGGCACTCTGGATGAAGCATCGTCGAGCCCACGAGATGTCGCGGTCAAGAGGCTGAAGGCGGTGGGGACCCGCGGAGAACGTGTTCGACTAGCGAAGGTCGGTACAAGGGATTCAAATGATCCCATCCACGTTGGACTAACGACATTTCTCTAGCGTCTGGCAAGGGAACTGAACATATGGGCCAAAATCAAACATCCAAACGTTGTTGAGCTCATTGGTTACTACTTGGATGAGAAATACGAAGCACCGCTGCTCATCTCTGCACTAATGACCAATGGCAATGTGTTGGATTACATCGAGCGCTACAAGCCTGATATTGAGCAAAGGCTCGCATTCGTGAGCATTAACCCCAAACCGTAAGCAATCGGTCTCTGAACTTATTTTGATTTGCAGATGAAGGGAATCACTGCTGGGCTCGCATGCCTTCATAATTTCGATCCTGCTATATGCCATGCGGACCTCAAACCGGTGAGTGCTATTTTATCTATGCACCGACCCATTGAGCTGAAATTTTCTCAGGCCAACGTCCTGCTAGATTTGCATATGAACGCCGTCTTGTGCGACTTCGGGCTGGCTTCCTTCGTCAGTGGTCCAGGTGGCATGTCGGGTTTGGCTACAACGACGACCCTCAAAGGCACTCCGCGATACATGAGCCCCGAGCTTCTTTTGGAAACTGACTGCAGGCACAATCTAGAGAGCGATGTTTGGGCGTGGGCTTGCACTGTTTTTGAGGTATGTTATGCGCGTGCTTAATCCTCTGATTTGTCGGTTGCTGAGGGGGGTGGTGTTCACTTATAGGTATTGACGGGCCGGATACCATATGCCGAGATCACTGGGGACGTCCAATTCTACCTGGCTATCGACCGGAAGGAGCCTCCCGGCGATGTTGCCTCGCTTCTTCCTAATGACGCGGAAGACGTGGGTTCGGAATCTACCGTCCAGTTGCGGTTTCTCCATTCCACACTTCCTCAGTGTTGGGACTTTGACCCGCAGAACCGGCCCACAGTACGCGCAATTCTCTCGCACATCTCCAATATCTCTCCTCCGACAGGAAATGAGGCGAGCGTAAACGAGGACGTCGTAGCCGGCGATACACAGGCACGACAAGGCCTCTCCGACCTCTCATCTCAACGAGAGACCTCGTTCCATGGGAATGAGTATGTAGCCTCTGGTGGTTTAGAGGAGGGAACGAAGCTCGTCGAGGGTGGGGCTCCGGTCGAGGAAGACGACAAGACAGTCACTCCCGTTACTTCGGATTGGTCCTCGCCAAAAATCTCAACTCATCTTGTCATCACACTTTTTTGCGCTGCAGCCCTTATCCTCTCCCTGTCTGTAAATATTTTCCAATTCCTGCAAAAGGTCGAGCCCTTGCCTCATCATGAAGCAAGCCGGCTGTCGTATCAAGAACGTGATTTGTAGCTGGTCGCTCCTTTTCCCGCCTATTTCGGTTATTACTTTTTGTTGGTCCCCACTGTGCTCCCGGTGCTCTGACACTCTTCCCCGTCATTTTTCTGATTGATGTAGTACCTCGTAGGCGTTGCCCGCTGCCTTCTGTAACCTGAATATTTATCTGGAAGCTGGATCGAGATGTCTGCGGGATGGGATATAGCTGCTTGCATCCCCCTCCAAGCGGTGTTGACCACTTTCAACCGAGGACCGAGCTGTTGAATTCGCGATCCTACACGGCGTCGATTCCGAAGATGCGTCGTTGGATTACTTGCGGAGATTGAAAATCGTTCCAGAGTCGACCTTCGCGTCTCTCTCCTCAAGTCTGGCTCGCTGGGTTATCTAGCGCTCTTCTAGCGCATTTGGAAGTGACCAGACTCCAGGGGTCTGACTCGCACGCTTTCTTCGTCTAAGATGTGCCTTGCGCGTCTCGTTCAACCCCTCCCCTACAATTCGCTCAAGACGCTTACCCTACATGCAACAGGCACATGAGCAATTGCAATATGCTCCGTACGAGATTCCGGCCAGTCCTCCGAGAGCACGATCGTCAAACAAATAAAGATCATTAATCGGAACGGATATACCCCCCATGACCTCGCACATCTCATTGGAACCAAGAACCCGTCGATTCAGCAAAGGATATTGTGCTAATGAAGAAGATTGGAGTGGACTGTGTTGAAGGGGCTAATAGGGTAAGGTGTCTCTTCGCTGCATGTAGCATTGCGCGCGTTGTCCCTTGTTCTATCAATCTGGACTGACCCGACGTTCGCCCCACCGACGTCGCTTTCAACATCATCAACGACCCCCCACTCCACCCCACAGACGTTGGTCGTTACACCAGACACACGCAGCGCAGATCCTCGAAGTCGAGTCCGACACATCGTTCCGCCTCGCCTCAGACATCGTCAACGGCATCGACTCGCTGTGGAGAGACCCCACCATTGCGACCGTCATGGAAACACTCTTCCGAATTCTACTTCATGAAATCGCAAGCTATTTCTTCTCGCCGGTACAACGGATTGTGCAGAGGGATTACGCACCGAACTAGAGCGAGGTGCTGAGGGACGACGGGGATTAGCGAGATGAGGTTTAACTTGGGCCAGCTGTCGATACAGTGCGTTGACCGAAATTCACCCGCTTTACTTCTCCTAACGGCCTGTCTGACCGCGAAATCAACATACAGCATGTTCGACGTTGGCGGTCAACGCTCCAAACGTAACAAAAAATGGACCCACTGCTTCGAAGCCGTCACGTCCATCATCTTCTGTGTCGCCTTGTCCGAATCCGACCAAGTCCTGCTCGAATAAAAAGAAGAAACCGAATGGCCGAGTCTCTCACGCTCTTTGAATCCGTGATCAACTCGAGATGAGGGCGTCGATCATTTTGTTCTCGAACAAGATCGATGTGTTTAAAGCCAAGTCGCCAAAGGTGCCGTTGGAGATTTATTTCCCCGAGTATACCGGTGGACCGGATATCAACAAGGCGGCCAAGTATATTTTGTGGAGGTTTGCGCAGGCGAATAGGGCGAGGTTGAGCGTATATCCGCAGTGAGTGGTACTTGGGGGCTTTGGATGAGAACGGCGCGACTAGCGGAGCCTCTCTCGACGCCTTCTTAGTTTGACGCAGGCCACAGACATCTCGAATGTCAGTCCTGTCTTTCTTAATTGGCAGTAGTCACTCGGTTCGCTGACCTGGACCGTGCTTGGCCTCGTAGATTCGATTGGTCTTTGCCGCGGAAAGGAGACAATATCACAGAACGCGTTACGGGATTCAGGAATCCTATTATTTCCTTTCTTTCTGTTCTTTTTTCCGCGCTCCTGTTGGTTTTTGTTGTTTACAGCGTGTACGTCTTTCGGTGAGTGGGGTTCACTCGATTCATTGCCGTTCTTACCCATGATCAACAGGCTATCTTGGATTTTCGTCCCTTTTTTCAAGTGTTTTCCTTTTGGTCTTTCTCTTGCTATTATTTCCTACCGTACTCGTATTAGTTAGTTTTGTTCCCTCATCCCTCGACACACATGCCCTTTTTGACATTTTCAATTTTACCCAACCCCCGCCGGTTTTATTATCGCATTTCTGCCCCCCCCCTTCATGTTTTGCCCGTTTCTCCGCTGGTTCCTCAGGTATTATCGAAGTACTTTTTTCCGTTTGCTTTTTTTTTTGTAACCATATATACATACTTTCAGGTCATCTTTTCTCCGGGCTCTAGGTGCAACTCTAGGCTTTTGAAGCGGTTTTGAGCACGCCGGTAAACTCCGTAAGGAGCGAGATAAGGGCTGTGCGTGCCGGACGCGTGAGCTTCTATCGCGGCCTCGTGGTTCACGTCCTGAGGAAGGGCAGGAAATCACTCGTACCCTTTCCCTTCTCTCGACCACCCGCATCACCTCTACAATGGCTGTCCCAAGAGTATCATTCGCAACACCATCATCAAGCGAGTCCTCTCCTACAAGTCCGGTGCTCTCTCTTAACTCTGTTTCCTCATCGGACGAGCTTACAGATGCCGAACTGAGCGAGCTGGTAGGTGTACCGTTTGCTCGTCTTGTGTAACAAGATCAAACCTTGGTTGGCTTCCTAGAAAGCGATATTGGACGATACCGCTCATCTCGTCGTGGCTCGTGAACGGCTCACAGTTGTGGAAGAAGCTCTCGACAGGAATCTAGTGTTCGAGATATTCTTAGCAACACTAAACGAAGCTTCTCAATCGTCAAGGAACGTGATCATGAGACGAATTCGATATTCCCGTGGCCCGTTTTACGAACCTCCGAGCACCCTGGTCAGCGTCGCGGAAGGGCCAGTTTCATCTATTTGCTCTGACTCAATGCCTCTCCCCCAGGACATTGCCAAATTCATCCAGCTCTGGAAGGACCTAAAGCATCCAAATGTGCTTGGACTTATAGGCTACACTCTAAAGCACGAGAACGAGATCGACAAATTAATCTCACCTTATTTGATCAATGGCAATATCCTGGATTTTCTCAACCAAGCTCCAGTCGGAGTAGCTCAGCGACTCGGATTTGTGAGCAAATCACTTCATATCCCCAAGTTGAAGTTTTCAATTTTTTTTCCATCGGAAGGTCCGCGATGTGGCCGCCGGGTTAGACTACCTGCATAGTCAGAATCCACCAGTTTGCCACGGCAAATTAGACCCGGTGATCACTTTTCTGTGCATGTCTGTATATACGGTACACGCCCTGACTAACGGGACTCCCAGCGCAGCATACTGATTGACGAGAATTTTAATGCAGTTCTGATAAATTTTGAAGCGGAGAAGAGGTCTCTCTTCCCTTCGAATGATACCAGACATTCAAGCCCGGAAAGATGGTTGAACGATTCGATAATAGTTGCAGGTGATGTCTGGAGTTGGGGATGTGTTGCTTTCGAAGCAAGTGCATTCCGGAATAACGTGTTGGATCAAGCTAGTTGCTCACCCTGACCTTCATCGCTCTCTGATCAGATTCTCACCGACAAACGGCCATTTGATGAGGGTAAAAGAAGCCTTCAAGTTTTCAACTCCATCATTCAACGCAAACTTCCTGGACAGCCCGACATCCTACTTAGCCTTGTCCCCGATGCTCCTAAACCGGAGTATGCATCCACATTGAGGTTATTACACTCCTACCTACCTCTCTGTTGGGAGTATGAGCCAAAGAAACGGCCTCCAATTTCTCTCCTCCGCTGCCAAGTGTTCATGTTTTCTTTCGAGGATGATGCCGGGGACTCTGTAGTGGTACGTGTTTCAGGTGCTCTGGTACCGGGATAACAAAACACGGTAATTGACGTCTGATCCAATGCAAGGCAACACTCGAAGAGCTGGCCCACCTTTTGATCCCTCCCGAGCGCCTGCGTATCGTTGAGCGTTCCGGACTCGGTGAAGGGAATTACGGAGAGGTCGTTTTGGGCACTCTGGACGAAGCTTCGTCCTCTCCCCGAGATGTCGCAGTCAAGAGACTGAAGGCGGTGGGAACCCGCGGAGATCGTGTTCGACTAGCGAAGGTCGGTACAAGTGATTCAAATAACTCTGTCCATGTTACGCTAACGACATTTCTGTAGCGTCTAGCGCGGGAACTGAACATATGGGCCAAAATCAAACATCCGAACGTTGTTGAACTTGTTGGATACTACTTGGATGAAAAGTATGAAGCACCGCTGCTCATCTCTGCACTAATGACCAACGGCAATGTGTTGGATTACATCGAGCGCTACAAGCCTGATATTGAGCAAAGGATCGCATTCGTGAGCCTAAAGCTCTAGACAGTAAGCGCTCACTCTCTGAACTTGTTTAATTCTCAGGTGAAGGGAATCACTGCTGGGCTCGCATGCCTCCATGATTTCGATCCCGCTATATGCCATGCAGACCTGAAACCGGTGAGTGGTGTGTTGTTAAATCCAGCGACCCAGAAAACTAATTGTTCCTTAGGCCAACGTACTAATAGATTTGCAAATGAACGCCGTCTTGTGCGACTTCGGACTGGCTTCGTTTGTCAGTGGCTCAGGTGATTTGCCGGGCTTGGTTACGACAACAAGCCTCAAAGGCACTCCGCGATACATGAGCCCCGAGCTTCTTATGGAAAGTGATTGCACGCACAAGCTTGAGAGTGATGTATGGGCGTGGGCTTGCACCGTTTTTCAGGTATACTATCCTTGCGTTCAATCTTCGGATTTGGGCTGAGGGGCGTGTTCGCTTGATAGATATTAACAGGTCGCATCCCTTATGCTGAGCTCACTGGCGATCTCCAATTCTACCTGGCCATCAACGAGGGGAAGCTTCCCGGAGACGTTGCTCTCTTGGTTCCCAATGACGCGGAAGTCGTGGATTCGGAATCTGCTCTCACCTTGCGGTTCCTCGCTTTCATACTACCTCAGTGTTGGGACTTTGACCCTCAGAACCGGCCATCGATATGCCCCCTTCTTTCGGACCTCTCAAACGCCTCTCCTCAGACGGGGGCCGGGGCCGACCCGGTCGGGGACGTCGCATCTGATGATACACAGACACAGCAGGGCCTGTCCAATCACCCGCCTCAACGGAGGGCCTCGCCCAATGAAAATGAAGACGGGGCATCCGGCGGTTTGGAGGAGAGAGCGAGGCTCGCCGAAAATCGGAGGATCCGCCTGGCACTTGCGCGGAGGTCGAGAGCGTTCAAGGACAGAAGCAGACTGTCCCAGACGAAGCTCAGCCCGAAGCTGATAGGGCAACCGAAGGGAACTCGGGGATCGGCCGGAACGCACCCGCGGTCAGCTAGGATGCCGATCGTGAAGTTCAGTTCGAGCAAGGTGACAAGACGGTCATTTTCAAGGACGGCCGATCGATTGTCGTTGAAATCACAATCCAACCTCTCAGCGCACTAATTTGGGCCACAGTGCTGATCATTTCTCCACCCCCCAATGCCGTACTACTATTGCGAAAGGGTGATCCCTTGCCTCTGCGCGATCAAGAAGCAAGTCGTCCAACTTATCAGGAACGAGATTTATAGCGAGTTTCCCCTTTGCCCACTGTTCCGCTCATGAGGTCCCCTAGTACACTCCCTCTTTTCTTACACCTTTGCTTCCTCTTTGTTTTTCCTTTTGATTGATGTATATTAAGTGCCTCACAGCTGCACTGTTACCTGTCTTCTGTAGTCTAAATATTGCACGGAACACTAGGTTGGGATATTTGGAGAGTGGTATGGCTACTTGCGTTCTCCTTTAAGCAATGTTAGCCAACCAACGACCCCAGCTGTTGGGTTTGCGATATCGATCCTTCGAAGCTTCGCGGCGTATTTGATTGCATGCTCGTGTAATGGGCATCACCACACTCACGTGCTTCATTGGACAACTTGCGGAGATCGAAAGCGTTCCCAGACTTTCCCGTGCCCTTCCCTGTTGCCACGAGGTCCGGCTCTGGTTCGTCAAGTCCCCACTTAACACATCCGAGAGAGTACAGTACTAGTGACTCGCGAGCTTCACTTATTCTATCCGTTCCCTCGCCTTCTCGTGAAGCTCAGAGATCCTAACTCGTTCTCCTTCACAATGGACCCCTGAGGCGCGCCTTGCGCGCAGTTGTTGATCAACACCGCTCCCCTGCATAAGATTCACTCTCGACGCTTACCGACATGCAACAGCCGCGTAAGCAACATGCTGCAAACCAGGTTCCGCCCTATCCGCCAAGAGCACGATCGTCAAACATACGAAGATCATTCACCGGAACAGATATACTCCGATGACTGGCCGGCCCATCCCACTAGATCCAAGAACCTCGTCGATTTGGTACCAGGTTTCGTTCAGGCCGTAAGGAAGATCAGCGTTGATTATGTCTGAGGAATTAATAGAGTGCGTGTCTTTTCACTGCACGCAGCGTTCCATGCACCGGTGTTGTCTCAGTTCAATCCGGACTGACGGTCGTTCAACCCGCGCTCCCCCTTCAACATCAACAACGACCCCACCCCACACACGCTCATGACCACGATCCAGACACATGCAGCACAAACTACTCGAATACGAAGTCAAGTTCGACACATCATTCCACCTCGCCCGACACGCCAACGCGATCGACTCGTCCTGGAAAGACACCATCATCGCGACAGTCATGGACCACTCTTCCGAATTTCACTTCATGGATTCAGCAAGCAACGTCTTCTCGCAGGTGCAACGGATCGCTCAGAAGGACTACATACCGAACGAGGGCGACGTGCTGAGAGCGAGGGCAAAGACGACGAGGTTTAACGTAGGCTAGCTGTCTATACAGTGCGTGTCCCAAATCGCTCGATTCGCCCTTCTAACATCATTTCTGACTGCTAATCGATAAACAGCTTGTTCGACATCGGCGTCCAACGCTCTGACGTAAAAAAGCATCCGCTGCTTCGAAGCCGTCACTTCCATCATCGTCTGCGTCCGTTATCCGAATACGACCAAATCCTGCTCGAAGAAAAAAGACAAAACCGAATGGCCGAATCCCTCGTCTTCTTTGAATCCGTGATCAACCCGAGATGGTTCTTGAGGACTCGATCATTTGGTTTTTGAATAAGATCGACGTGTTTGTAGCCAAGTTGCCAAAGGTACCGTTGGAGAGGGATTTCCCTGAATATACCGGTGGACTGAATGTCAACAAGGCGGCCAAGAATACCTTGCGGAGGTTTACGCAGGCGAATTGGGCGAGGTTGAGCCTATATCCGCAGTGAGTTTTTGCTTAGGAGTGCTTGGATGAGAGCGGTGCAACTGACTGGGCCTCTCTCGGCGCTCTCTTAGTTTGACGCAGGTTACAGACACTTCGAATGTGAGCTCTGCGTTTGGGTAGTAGTCGCGTCTCTTTTTGCTGACTTGGGATGCGCGCTGTTACGTTTCGTAGAATCGATTGGTCTTTGCCACGGGAAGGATTTTTTGGGCGCTTCTGTTGATCTTTTTCTGTCTGATATTTTCACTTTCTTGACCGGAATTACATCCTCTGGGTCGTCCTTTCTCCGCGACTAACACGTCATTCTCGATTCTCGTCTGACTTTTTAAGTGTTCTTCTGGTCGTTCTCTTGCTATTATTCAGACGATACTCGTATTGATTGGTTGCTTCCTCCCCTTCCACACATGCATTTTGGACGTTTCAAGTTTACAAACCCCGCCGGTTTTATTCTTCTCCCTCTCTCAATCGACCAATGGTCCAATTTCGACTCCGTCCCTCCTATCCCCCAGGCACGACCCAATTTTTGCTCCTCGCCCCTTAGTATCTCCCCGGTCTTTCTCCATCCCCTCCTCCATGTTTTGTCCTTTCTCTGCTAGTTCCTCAAGTGTTATCGAAGTACCTGTTCCTCGGTTTCCTTCTTTTTAGAGACATATATACATATATTTTGGTCATCTTCTCCATGTCTCGGTGGGCCGTGGAGCATTCCGGTAAACCCAGTTAGGAACGAAATGTGGGAAGTTCGTTGAGCCGGACCCGTGAGCGCTTCTTTCGCGGCCTCGAGGCTACCGACCGCGGGAAAGGCGGTGAATAGTTCGTACCCTTTCCCTACTCTCGACCACCATGAGCATCACCTCGACAATGCCCGCCGTAAGAGTATCACCCGCAACACCACCATCAACGGACTCAGGGCAGTCCTCTCCCGCAAATTCGGTAGTCTCTCTTGAGTCAGTTGCCTCATCGTATGAGACAGCTCCCGAACTGGACGAGCTGGTGGGTGTACCGTTTCTCCTCTCGACCGACAAAACTAGACCATTGCTGCCTTTACAGGAACCAATATTGGACAACACCGCTCATCTCGTCGTCGCTCCTGAACGACTAACAGTTGTGGGAGAGGCTCTCGCCAGTAGTTACACTTCCGAGATATTCTTAGCAACACTAGACGAAGCTCTTCCAACATCAAGGAACGTAGCCGTGAAACGAATTCGAGAACACATGGTGACCCCTCACAGACCTCCGAGTACCCCGGTCAGCGTTGTGGAGGGCTTCTTTCATCCAATGCCCTGACGCAAGCCTCTCCCCCAGACACTTGCCAGATTGATCCAGGTCCGGAAGGACTTAAAGCATCCGAATGTGCTTGGGCTTCTAGGCTACACTCTAAGCCATCCGAACAGGATTGACCAAATAATCTTGCCTTATTTAATCAATGGCAATATCCGGGATTTTCTCAACCAAGCTCCAGTGGGAGTAGCTCAGCGACTCGGATTTGTGAGCGAGTGAATTCCAGATCTCCAAAGTGAATTGCTTATTTCTTGACATCGGAAGGTCCGGGATGTGACAGCCGGGTTAGACTACCTGCATAGTCAAAGTCCACCAATTTGCCATGGCAATTTCGACCCGGTGATTACTTCCCTGTGCATGTCTGTACATATGACACACTTGACTAACGGCATTTCCAGCGCGGCATACTGATTGACGAGAGTTTCAATGCAGTCCTAGATTTTGAATTGAATAGAACGTATGGCGGCTTTCGCGGTGAATTCAGATACACAAGCCCGGAAGATCTGTTGGATAAGTCAGCAAGAGTTGCAAGTGATGTTTGGGCTTGGGGATGTGTTGCTTTCGAAGCAAGTGCATCCCAGATTAATGTGTTGGATCAAGCTGGTCGCTCACCTCGACGTTCATCCCCCTCTGATCAGATTCTGACTGAAATCCGACCGTTTAACGAGCGTGAAACCTGGTTTCAAATCTACTCCTCCATCATTCGACGCGAGGCCCCTGGGCCGCTTGACAAGATCCTTGACCTCGTTCCCAGTGCTCCCAAACCGGAGTATGCATCCACCTTGAGGTTGTTGCACTCCTACCTACCTCTCTGTTGGGATTACGAGCCGAGGCAGCGGCCTCCAATCTCTCTACTCCGCCGACAGGTGTTCATGTTTTCTTTCGAGGATGATGCTGGGGACTCGGTAGTGGTACGTGTTTCAACTGATATGCTACCTGGAAAACACAACACAGCGATTGACGTGTAATGCGATGCAAGGCAACACTAGAGGAGCTGGCCCACCTCTTGATCCCTCCAGAGCGCCTGCGTATAGTTGAGTGTTCTAAACTAGGTGCAGGGAATTACGGAGAGGTGGTTTTGGGCACCCTGGATGAAGCTTCGTCGACGCCCCGAGATGTCGCAGTCAAGAAACTGAAGGCGGAAGGGACCCGGGGAGAACGTGTTCGACTAGCGAAGGTCAGTAAAGTTCCACAAACCCCCTTTCACACTACACTGAGGAGGTTTCTCTAGCGTTTAGCAAGGGAACTGAACATATGGGCCAAGATCAAACATCCGAACGTTGTTGAGCTCATTGGCTATTACCTGGACGAGAAATATGAATCCCCGCTGCTCATCTCTGCGCTCATGAACAACGGCAACGTGTTGGATTACATTGAGCGCTACAACCCTGATAGTGAGCGTAGGATCGCACTCGTAAGCCTCAAGCCCTAGACAGTAAGAGCCCACTCTCTGAGCTCGTTTCAACTTTCAGGTGAAGGGAATCACTGCTGGGCTCGCATGCCTTCATAATTTCGATCCCGCTATATTCCATGGAGACCTGAAACCGGTGAGCGGTGTGTTGCCATCCAGCGACCCAGAAAACTGATATTCCCGTAGGCCAACGTACTGATAGATTTGCAAATGAACGCTGTCTTGTGCGACTTTGGACTGGCTTCGTTTGTCAGTGGCTCAGGTGATTTGCCAGGCTTGGTTACGACAACAAGCCTCAAAGGCACTCCGCGATACATGAGCCCTGAGCTTCTTTTGGAGAGTGACTGCACACACAATCTAGAGAGTGATATATGGGCGTGGGCTTGCACCGTTTTCCAGGTATATTCTGCCTGTGTTTTAATGTTCTGATGTGTCGTTTGCTGAGGGCCAGGGGCGTGTTGTTCAATCGACAGGTATTAACAGGCCGCATCCCCTATGCCGAGATCACTGGCGACGTTCAATTCTACCTCGCTATCGGCCGGAGGGAACTTCCCGGCGACGTTACCCTCCTGCTTCCTAACGAGACCGAAAACGCGGACTCAGAATCTACCCTTCACTTGCGGTTCCTCCATTCCACACTTCCTCAATGTTGGGACTTTGACCCACGGAATCGACCGTCAATACGTTCACTTCTTTCGCACAGCTCCAATTCCTCGCCTCAGACAGGAAGTGAGGCTGGCGGTATTGAGGACGTCACAACTGGTGATACGCAGGTACAACAGGGCCTCTCCGACCTCTCCTCTCAACGAGAGACCTCGTTTAGCGGGAATGTATACGTGGCTCCTGGTGGCTTAGAGAAGGGGACGGCGCTCGCCGAGATGTCCGAGGATCCGTCTGGGAGTGGCGCCGAAGTCAAGGATGCTCAAGGTGATAAGCAAAACGAACGTAGAGAAGCTCATCTCAGCAACGAGGGAGCGGAAAAGGGGAGCTTTGGGGCTGGCCAGCACGCCTCAACGATCAATGGGGATGCTGGTAGCGAAGCTCAGGTCGGGGAGGACGACAAGACGATCGTTTCAACAACTGCAGACCGTTCCTCACTGAAAATCCCGGCTCAACCTCTCAGCTCACTTATTTGGGCTACAGCGTTAATTCTTTCTCTATCTGCAAATATCTTCCTGATACTAGTATTGAGAAAAGTTTATCCCCTGCTTCAGCGGGACCAAGAAGCAAGCCGCCCGACTTATGGGGAACGAGATCTGCTATAGCGGGCTGCCCCATTGTTCACTTTGATCCGTATATTACCCCTTGTTAGTCGCCGCGATTTACTATAGCTACTCCCTCTTCCCTCGTCTTCTTCCTTTGGTTGTGAATGCGGCATAGTACCTCGCAGGCTTCATCCAACTTCTGTATTCTGTGAATAGTTACCGGGACATTGGACTGATATATTAAGTTATAGAGTGAGTAGCTCCTTGCGTTCTCCTTCAAGCGGCGTTGGTCGACCGACGGATCCAGCTGTTGGCCTCGCGATGTCAATCCTTTCGGGTGCTTTCTTGTCACGCTTAATTGCACGTGCGTCATAGAACAACTCGCGCAGATCGAAACGTGTTCCGGAGCTTGACCACGCGTCTCTCTCGCCAGGTCTGGCTCTGATTCGTCTGATCCATATATACATTCTCTCGCCCGATTGATACGCCGGCTGGAAAGGTCAAGCTCAGGGATGCCCATTTGCACGCGACGTCAGTTTACCCCTGAGACGTGACGTGCTTCGCGCGCCGTCGTTCCACACCTTCTCGTTCCCTGTCTTCGTTCCCAACGCTAACCGCACATGCAACAAGCACATATAAGCAACATGCTGCAAACCAGGTTCCGGCCAATCCCCCAAGTTTACGATCGTCAAACAAACGAAGATCATTCATCGGAACGGATACACTCCGATGACCTGGCTGGCCCATCTCCAAGAGCCTCGTCGATTTGGTCCAAGATTCCATTTAGACTATAAAGAAGATTGGGCGTTGATCTTGTCGGAGGGACTAATAGAGTGCGCGTCTTTTCACTGCACGCAGCATTCCATGCACTGCATGTTGTCCCCGTTCAATCTGGACTGACAAGTTGTCCAACCCGCCCTCTCCACCAGGTCCCTTTCAGCATCAACAACGACCTCAGCCCCACCTTACATATTCCTTAACACCATACGCCCACAGCGCAAGCTCCCGAATACGAAGTCGAGTGCGAGCCATCGCTCTGCCTCGCACCGGACATCTCAACGTCATTGGCTCGCAATGGAAAAGACCCCATCATCGCAGCCGTCATGGACGACTCTTCCGAGTTTTGCCTCATAGATTGAGCAAGCTATTTCTCCTCGCAGGTGCAGCGGATTGCTCAGAGGTATAACGAGAGCTACGTGTCCAGAACGAGGGCAAAGACGACGGAGATTAGCGAGACGATGTTAAGATGGGCCAGTTGTTGGTACAGTGCATGCCCGACTCATCCCTTCGCTGTTCTAGCTGCGCATCTAACCACCAATCCGACGAACAACATGTTCGATGTCGGCGGTCAACCTCCAGAACATAAGAAAGGGCTACCGACGAGAACGGGCGCGACTGAGGGGGGGCTTTTGCAACGCTCTTGGTTGGACCTAGCCACAGACACCTCGGGTATGAGTTTTTGTCTTTCTTCGGGTGATAGCCGCTATTCGTTTCGCTGACTTAGATTGTGCGGTTCCGTTTCATAGATTCGACTGGTCTTTGCTGCGGTAAAAGACGATATTACAGAACGCACTACGGGATTCGAGAATCCTATGATTATTTGTTCTGCGTTTCCGTTAGTCTTTTTCTCCCAGTATGTTTGTTTTAGTGGGTGGGTTGACCGTTAGCCTAGTTCTTCCCCATAACTAGCACGCCGTTCTCGAATCCCCTCCGACTTCTTTTAGGCGTTCTCCTTTTAGTCTTCTCTTGCTATTACTCTCTACGATAGTCGTACTTTTGGTTGCTTCTCCTCGATACACATGCTTTGATGTTTCAATCTCACCGACCCTTTACCATCGCATTCTTCTCCCCTTCTTCCCGTCCTCTCAATACGCCCATGGTTCAATTTCGACTTCCATCCTCGCTACTATCCCTTCGACACGACATCAGCTCTTGCCGCCCGCTCCTATGATCCTCACTCCTTGTTTCCGCCCTCCGCCCGATGCGTCCCATCTCGTCGGATGCATTTGCTCGGCGGGGGGAGCGAATTCCACCGATCTACGGCGCGCGGACACTGATATTTCGATATATACAGACGGCGGGCGCTTTTTTTCATTCTCGAGTAGTCTGTAAAATGCTTGCACCCGATGCGGGATTTGTGACGATCAGCTCTCGTTTTTTGTTGGTGGCTTAATTGAAGAGTGTGGGTGAATGGGAGGTGAGATGTTTCACTCGAGGGCAAGACGCCGGTAGGGTCGGATTGTCGCTCTTGGAACCCGCTGACGTTCGATTTCATCTAAGTACAGTACGTCCTCTAAACTAATAAACCAAGTTACTCTCTCTCTTCTCCCCCTCCCCTCCCATCCTCCATCCTCTCCGTTCTATCCTCTTATTACACCCACTACCCTCCGTTCGGATACCCCATTCAAACTCACCACGACAAGGCCCACCGGCAACCCAACGAATATTCGCCATTTTTTTTCATTAATTTTCAAGCAGTAAAAAGATACGACCATTCAACAAAGCTGTAAACCCACCCAACCGCACTCTCGTGCTCCTACGATCCAATATGGAAAATCCCACAATTCACGAAGAGAAGGAGATGGGGCACTTTGATGAAGAGGCCGGTTCCGCCGTCGAATCTCAAGAACCCAGCTCGTCCACAGGTACCCCAAACAGGCCAATCCGACCCGCTGCGAGAGTGACTCTGATCTGCATGGATGTGAGCCGTTTGTCGCCGACCTAGCAATACCGCTCCGTGCCTCGTTCTGATCTGGACTGGAACGGAACCCCCCTCCCTAGTGCAAACGACTGAGGCTGAAATACGACCGGAGAACTCCTTGCGACAAATGCATCGACAAAAAGCGAGAATCCAGCTAGGACACAGTTCCTCATTGCAAGCGGAATCGGTGCCCACCGGCTACGAATTCGAATCAGCCCTAGCCTTTCGACTATTGCTATGTCAGATATCTTCAAAGGACTACTTGCGGGTTGACGCTCCAAGTTAATCTTTCCCGTAGTACGACCCTTCATACACAACGGATATCAGCTGGTGTATTTCTCTTCCATGTGGTGTTCTTTCTCCCCTTATTCCTCACGTACTCTCGAAGTATTTTGCCTTGGTTTTCATTTTTTATATAACCCTAGACACATATCTTGATGTCAGCTTCTCTCCTGGCTCGGGACCCAACTTGCAGTTTGTGGGTTGACAGGTTCAGGCACGCCGGTAGATCCGTAAGGAGCCTGACGATGGCGGTGCCATGAAAGCTTGATCGAGCCACTTCTATTAGCACCCCTTTCACTGATAGAATGGATAGTCCGATGGATTTTGACCAAAGTATATATATTCCTCCGTTTTGGCGGAAATTTTTATTATATCTCTGCCTATCCCGCGCCTCTGAAGGTGGGACTCTCCCTGCTAGATACTTATGTAACCTCAATCTTATATATTGACAGCCCGAGATACTCCTTAGTCTTGTTCCCGATGCTCCTAACCCGGAGTATGTATCTACATTGAGGTTATTATACTCCTACCTACATCTCTGTTGGGAGTATGAACCGAAGAAGCGGCCTCCAATCTCTCTCCTCCGCTGCCAAGTGTTCATGTTTTCCTTCGAGGCCCATCGTTCCGTCTCGTACCGGACATCCTAACGTCATTGGCTCGCTATGGGAGAGAACCCATCATCGGAACCGTCATAGACCACGGTTCCCAGCTTTACCTCGTAGATTGGGCAAGCTATTGCCTCTCGCAGGTGCAACGGATTGTTCAGGGGGACCACATACCGAAAGAGAGCGACGTGACTAAGAGAGAAGGCAAGACGACGGGGATTACGGAGAGAAGGTTTATAAGGGTACGCTGTCGATGCAGTGCGTGAACCCACTCGCCCGTTCAGGTTCCTAATAGTGCAACTGACAGCTTATCCACCGAATAGCATGTTCGACGTCTGCGGCCAACGCTCCAAAAGTGAACAATGAATCCACTGCTTCGAAGCCGTCACCTTCTGCATCATCTTGTCCGAATACGACCGGGTCCGGGTTCTTCTGGTCGCCTGATAGTGGTTGTTAAGCGGGGTATCTGGGGTACTGTCCCCCCGCGCACCGCGACGTCCACTGCTCGCGCGTAATAAATTTAGATTATCACCGCGCCGGACTAGCCCTTGATCAAAACCACTTCTCTCGCGGGGGCCTGAGGTTCCCAGGAGGACGGGCAGAAAATAGCTCGTACCCTTTCCCTTCTCTCAACCACCGACATCACATTTACTATGGCCAGCACAAGAGTCTCATTCGTTGCACCACCATCAACAGACTCGGGTGAGTCCTCTCTTGCACGTTCGGCGCTCACTCTCGAGTCGTCGGACGAGACAACTCCCGACCCGAGCGAGCTGGTGGGTGCACCGTTTGCTCGTCTGGTGCGACAAGATCAGACCTTAGTTGCCTTCAAAGGAAGCGATATTCGACGATACCGCTCATTTCATCGTCGCTCCTGAACGGCTAGCAGTTGTGGGAGAAGCTCCCACCAGTAATACCGTTTTCGAGATATTCTTAGGCACACTAGACGAAGCTTCTCAATCACCGAGGAACGTGACCGTGAGGCGAATTCGGCAATATTCGTTTTCGTTTGCTCAGCGGAACCTGGTCAGCGTTGCGAAAGGGCGGGTTTTATCTAAGTATTTGCTCTTATTCGAGCCTCTCCCCTAGAAAATTGCCAGATTCATCCAGGTCTGGAAGGGCCTCAAGCGTCCGAATGTCCTTGGCCTTCTAGGCTACACCCTAAAGCACGAGAATAAGATCGACCAGCTAATCTCGCCTTATCCGACCAATGGCAATGTCCGGGATTTTCTCAGCCAAGCTCCAGTGAGAGTAGCTCAGCGACTCGGATTTGTGAGTGAATCACTTCCATATCTCCAAAGTGAAAGATTCAATTTTTTTGCATTGGAAGGTGCGGGATGTGGCAGCCGGGCTAAACTACCTGCATAGTCAAAGTCCACCAGTTTGTCACGGCAAATTAGAACCGGTGATCACTTTTCTGTGCATGTCTGTATATATGAGACAGACCCTGACTAACGGCACTCCGGGTCTCCAGTACAGTATACTGATTGACGAAAATTTCAATGCAGTTGTGAGTGATTTTGAAGTGGAGAAGATGTATCATCTCCCTTGGGATGAATTCAGATATACAAGCCCGGAAGGATTGTTGGACGATTCGGCAATAGTTGCAGGTGATGTCTGGGCTTGGGGATGTGTTACCTTCGAAGCAAGTGCATTCCGGAATAACGTATTGGATCAAGCTGGTTGCTCACCCTGACCCTCATCTCTCTCTGATCAGATTCTCACCGACAAACGGCCATTTGACGAGTATGGAGACTATCAGGTTTTCTATTCCATAGTTCAACGCGAAGCTCCTGGACAGCCCGACATGCTCCTTAGTCTTGTTGCCGATGTTCCTAAACCGGAGTATGCTTCCACATTGAGGTTATTGCACTCCTACCTACCTCTCTGTTGGGAGTATGAGCCAAGGAAGCGGCCTTCAATCTCTCTCCCCCGCCGCCAAGTGTTCATGTTTTCTTTCGAAGATGATGCTGGGGATTCTGTAGTGGTACGTGTTTCAGGTTATCTGGTCCCGGGATAACAAACACGGTAATTGACTTCCGATCTAATGCAAGGCAACACTCGAAGAGCTAGCCCACCTCTTGATCCCTCCAGAACGCCTGCGCATCGTTGACCGTTCCACACTCGGTGAAGGGAACTACGGAGAGGTCGTTTTGGGCACTCTGGATGAGGCATCGTCGACCCCACGAGATGTCGCCGTCAAGAGGCTGAAGGCGGTAGGAACCCGCGGAGAACGTGTTCGATTAGCGAAGGTAGGGCCAAGTGATTCAATAACTCTGTCCACGTAACACTTACAGCATTTCTCTAGCGTCTGGCAAGGGAACTCAACATATGGGCCAAAATCAAACATCGGAACGTTGTTGAGCTCATTGGCTACTATTTGGACGAAAAATATGAATCTCCACTACTGATCTCAGCCCTCATGACCAACGGCAACGTGCTGGATTACATCGAGCGCTACAAGCCTGATATTGAGCAGAGGATCGCATTCGTGGGCCTAAAATCCGAGTCGTAAGCGATCGGTCTCTAAAACCATTTTGATTTGCAGGTGAAGGGCATAACTGCCGGGCTCGCATGCCTCCATAATTTTGATCCCGCTATATGCCATGCGGACCTGAAACCGGTGAGTGGTGCTTTGTCCATCCAGGCGACCCACAGGGCTGAAATTTCCGTAGGCAAACGTACTGATAGATTTGCAAATGAATGCGGTCTTGTGCGACTTCGGACTGGCATCGTTCGTCTGTGGTTCAGCTGGTCTGTCGGGTTTGGTTACGACAACGAGCCTCAAAGGCACTCCGCGATACATGAGCCCCGAGCTTCTTATGGAGAGTGACTGTAAGCACAAACTTGGGAGCGACGTATGGGCATGGGGTTGCACCGTTTTCCAGGTACATTATGCTTGCGTTTAATCTTCGGATCTGTGCTGAGGGGCGTGTTCAATTTATAGGTATTACAGCTGTTTTCATAACGATAGGCATTCCCACGTTCTACGGGACTCTGCCCACCTCACACCCCACCCCCATAATTCTCCCATTTCTTCATATATCCTATTTTTTTTCTTATATTGTAAATACGAATGTATATACGAGTAATAGAGCAAGTTTATAGGACAATAGCTGGATTTTTAGGAGAATTGGAATTTTGGGGCTAATCATGCACTAAAACCTGGAGATTTGAACCATGAGGCTTCAAACTCAGCAGAGAACGATGAATACTAAATACAAAAATGTGGGTTAGATTTGGTGATGACCCGATCCAAAATGAGAGAATTATAAATGTAACAAAGTCAAAGGAGGGTAACAAGGGAGATAAACCCCCAAAATGAAATCGTATCGCCACCAGCACTAACACACATATTTCTATTTAGTATTAGTCCTACTCTGCCAGGCTGGGTACCTCATGGTCAAGTTCTCCAGGTTTTAGGGCATAATTGGCCTCAAAATTCTAATTCTCCTAAAAATCTATCTATTGTCCTATAAACTTGCTCTATTACTCGTATATACATTCGTATTTACAATATAGATAAATAAATGGGATATATTGAGAATTGGGAGAATTATGAGGGGAGACTGCGAGGTGGGCGAAGTCCCGTAGAACGTGGGAATGCCTATCGTTATGAAAACAGCTGTAACAGAACGGATCCCTTATGCCGAGATCACTGGCGACGTTCAATTCTACCTGGCGATGGACCGGAAGGAACTTCCCGGCGATGTTGTCCTCTTGCTTCCTAACGACGCGGAAGTCAGGGATTCGGAATCTGCTCTAAACTTGCGGTTCCTCTCTTCCACACTTCCTCAGTGTTGGGAGTTTAACCCTCAAAACCGGCCCTCGATATGCGCACTTCTTTCGCACCTCTGCGACACCTCTCCAACTCAGATAGGACCCGAGGCCAACGGGAACAAGGACTTTACATCTGGTGGTACACAGACACAGCAGGTCCTCTCCGATCCCTCTTCTCGACGAGAAACCTCGTTTAATGGGAATGAGGACGTCGCATCCGGGGGTTTGGAGGAGGGAAAAAAACTCGTCGAGACATCGGAGGATCCGTCTGGGAGTTGCGCAGCAGTCGAGCGTGCTCGAGAGGATTGGCAAGGGGTGCCGACAGACGCTCATCCCGAAGCCGAAGGAACAAATGCGGAAAACTCCAGGGCTGGCCAGGACGCATCAGCGATGGAAAGGGACGCCGATCGTGAACCACGGCTCGGAAAGAATGACAAGGCGGTCACCAAGATTACCTCATATCGCTCCTTGCTGAAAATCTCAAACCAACCCCTCAGTACACTCATCTGGGCGACAGCGCTCATCCTTTCCATCTCGGCAAATATCTTCCTGCTGCTGAGAAAAGCTGATTCCTTTCCTTCGCGGGATCAAGAAACAACCCGCGCAACATAACAGGAACAAGATTTGTAGCGGGTCACTCCTTTGTCCGCTTGGTCCATTTATCACTCGTTGCTCGTCACCGCTATGCTCCGGCTTCTACGACCCCTCGTCTTCTTTATTTTTCCTGATTGATGTTTGCTACCTCGCCAGCCCTATCCATCTTATGTAGCCCGTGGATATTTATTTGGAGGTTGGATTGACATATTTTTAAAGTCGAATAGCTACTCGTGTCGGGTTCGTGATCCTCCACGGTGTATCAGACTTCGTGTTTATAACGGGCGGGGTCAATGCGCACACGTGCGTCGCAGGGGCAACTCGCGGAGATCGAAAAGGCGTTCCAAAGTTTGACCCCGCGGCGTGTCTCTCGCCAAGTTTGACTCTGGTTCGTCAAGCCCTCTTCCGACGCTTTTGAGAGTGACCAGTAGTATACTAGTGTTATTCACTGTCTCTATACATTTCCTCGCCGACACCTCCGGGACGCTGACGCACAACACTTCAGATCCACCCCCTGAGACGTACCTCGCGCGTCCGTTGTTCTGTCAGCACCAACCATCCCAAGGATTCGCTCTCGACGCTAACCACGCATACAACGGCGGCAGACGCGATGTGCTCAAAATACATGCTCTTGAACGTTTCGATATTACCAAACCCCGTTGGTCTAGTATCCCATTCTTCTCCCTCTTTCCCCGTCCTCCCGAGTGGCCCATGGTTCAATTTCGACTCTCATCCTCGCTATTACTCCCTCGACACGACCTCTTTGTTTCCTGCCTGCTCCCCGTTCCTTGTTTCTGCCTCTGTATCCCTCCTTTCTTTCCTTCCGTCCCCGTGGCTTATTTCTCTCCTCTCCATGTTCTGTCCCTTCTCCTCTGGTTCCTCAAGTGTACTTTTCCTCCGTTTTCGTGGTCATATACGTGCATTATGGTAATCTTCTCTCCAGGCTCGGGCTGCGACTTGGAGCTTTCGGTGGGTGGACGGTTGAGCGGCACGCGGGTAAACCCCGTTAGGAGCGAGATGGGGGCAGTGCCAGAAAGTCCGCGTACGGAAACAAGTCCAGGTACCCGTGGACCGTGAACCGCGGAAGTTCCCGTTCTCAACCCACCCAACGTCCAGCCAGCACCCTACTCAACCCTCTTTGAATAACGCCGATAAACAACACAACAAAGCTGCCGAGAGCTTGATCAAAGCCACACCTTCCCTTCTTTCGTCCACCGGCTTGCCCTCAACTCTACAATGACCACCGCAAGAGTATCATTTGCAACACCACTATCGACAGTCCTGGGGCAGTCCTCTCTTTCAAGTTCGGCGCCCACTCTTGACTCCGATGCCCGGTCGGACAAGACAACTTCCCAGCTGGTGGGTGTCTTGTTTGCTCGTTTGGAGCAACAGGATCAGACTTTGGCTGCCTTCATAGGAAGCAATATTGTTCAATACAACTCATCTAGTTATCGCCCGTGAACGACTAACAGTCGTCGGAGACACTCTCGCCAGGGTTTCCGATTCCAAGATGTCGGTAGCGACACTAGACGAAGTTTCTCAATCACCAAGGGACGTGACCGTGAAGCGGGTTCGAGAACACGAGTCTCGCCGTTACAAACTCCCGAGTGCCTCGGTCAGTGTTGGGGAGGTCTCTTTTATCGCATTTGCCCTGACGCCGGCCTCATTCCCAGGACATCGCCAGACTCATCGAGGACTGGAAGGACGTACAACATCCAAATGTGCTTGGACTTCTGGGCTACACTCTAAAGCACAATAACAGGATTGACCAACTAATCTGGCCTTATTCGATCAATGGCAATATCCGCGATTTTCTCAACAGAGCTCCGGTGGGAGTAGTTCAGCGACTCGGTTTCGTGAGTGAACCGCTTTGAGATCGCCAAAATGAGTTCCTCATTTTTTCTTTCACTGCAAGGTCCGGGATGTGACAGCAGGTTTGGCTTACCTGCATGGCCAATGGCCACCAATTTGGCGCTGGGATCTAGAACCGGTGATTACTTTTCTGTGCATAACTATATATATGACACAACGCGACTAACGGCACTCCTAGCGCAATGTACTGATTGACGAGAATCTTCATGCGGTTCTGACCAATTGGGGGCCATATGAAATTGTTGGCTATTCTCCGAGCAATTACACCAGCCCAGAGAGTTACTTGGACGGAACTCATGTAACAGGTGGAGCGAGCGATGTTTGGTCTTGGGGATGTGTTGTCTTTGAAGTAAATGCAGCTCGGATTAACATTCTGGATGACGCTGATTGGTCATCTCAATGCTCATCCCTTTCTGATTAGATTCTCACCGACAAACGGCCGTTTACCGAGCCTGGAGAAGAAGTTTGCCTTTTCGACTCCTTCATTGATCGCAGGGCTCCTGGGCGGCTAGACACGCTCCTTGACCTCGTTCCCGATGCCCCCACACCGGCGTATGCATTCACATTGAGGTTGTTGCACTCCTACCTCCCTCTCTGTTGGGATTACAAGCCAAGGGAGCGACCTCCAATCTCTGTACTCCGCCGGCAAGTGTTCAGGTTTTATTTTGAGGATGACGCTGGGAACTCGGTAGTGGTACGTCTTTCAACTTTCCTACCACCAGGATATCAAAATGCAGCGATTGACGTCTAACCCGATGCAAGGCAACACTAGAAGAGCTGGCCCACCTCTTGATCCCTCCACAGCGTCTGCGTATAGTTGAGAATTCCGAACTCGGTCAAGGGAATTACGGAAGGGTCGTTTTGGGCACTCTGAACAAAGCATCATGGATCCTCCGAGAAGTCGCAGTCAAAAGGTTCAGCCCGGCATGGGGCCATGGAGAGCGTGTTCAACTAGCGAAGGTCGGTAACAGCAGCTCAAATAACCCGTTCACGTTACACTAACGATATTTCTCTAGCGCCTAGAGAGGGAACTGAACATATGGGCCAAAACCAAACATCCGAACATTGTAGAGCTCATTGGTTACTACTTGGATGAAAAATATGAATCTCCACTGCTCATCTCCGCACTCATGGTCAACGGCAACGTGTTAAATTATATCGAGCGCCACAAGCCTGATGTTAAACAAAGGGTTGGATTCGTGAGCCTGACATTCTAAACAGTAAGCGATCATTCTTCGAGCTTACTTTGATTTTTAGGTGAATGGAATCACTGCCGGGCTCGCATACCTTCATAGTTTGGATCCCCCTATATGCCATGCGAACCTGAAGCCGGTAAGTCTTTCGTCCATCCAGCGACCTAGAAAACTGAGCTTTTCGTAGTCTAAAGTATTGATAGACTCCCAAATGAACGCCGTCTTGGGCTGCTTTGGATTGGCTTCGTTTGTCAGGGGTTCAGGTGATTTGCCGGGCTCGGTTACGACAACGAACTTCAAAGGCACTCGGCAATACGCGAGCCCCGAGCTTCTTTTGGAGAGTGACCGCTCGCACAATCTAGAGAGCGACGTATGGGCGTGGGCTTGTACCGTCTTCCAGGTATATTATCCTTGTGTTCAATCTCCTAATCTCTCGTTCGCTGAGGAGCGTGTTGTTCAATTTATAGGTGGTAACAGGCCGGATCCCTTATGCCGAGAGAACTGCCGTGGGCCAATTCTACCTGGCTATGCACCGGAAGGAACTTCCCGGCGACGCTTCCCTCTTGCTTCCTAACGACGCGGAAGACGTGGATTCGGAATCTGCCCTCTACCTACGGTTCCTCTATTCCGCACTTCCTCAATGCTGGGACTTTGACCCACGGAATCGACCGTCAACATGTGCACTTCTTTCGGGTATCTCCAATCACTCTCCTCAGACAGGAAGTGAGGCTGGCGCCATCGAGGAGGTCGCAACTGGTCATAAACAGGTACAGCAGGGCCTCTCCAACCTCTCTTCTCAACGAGAGGCGGTATTGAACGGGAATGGAGACGTTAATCCTGGAAGTTTAGAGAAGGGGACCGCGCTCGCTGAGACGTCGGAGGATCCGTCTGGCCCTAGCGCCGAAGTCGAGAGTGCTCGAGGAGATGAGCAAAACGAGTCGAGAAAAGCTCATGTCGGCAACGAGGGAGCAGACAATGGGAGCCTTGCGGCCGGCCAAGCCGCATCAGCGATCAACGGGGACGCTGGTAGTGAAGCTCAATTCGGGGAGGACGACAAGACGGTCGTTCCGACAACTGCATACCGTTCCTCGCTGAAAATCCCAGCTCAACTGCTCATCTCCCTCATGTGGGCTGTGTTCATCCTTTCTCTATCTGCAAACATTTTCCTGATACTCAGGCTATTGAGAGAAGCTGATCTCTTGCCTCAGTGGGACCAAGAAGGAAGCTGCCTGACTTATGGGGAACGAGATTTGTAGCGGGTTGCCCCATTGTCCACTTGTTCCGTACATTACTCCTTGTTAATCGCCGCTATTTACTATAGCTACTCCCTTTTCTTATTCTTCTTCGTCTTCATCTTTTGGTTGTGAATGTGTTATAGTACTTCGTAGCCATTACGCACCCATCGTCTTATTCTGCGGGTAGCCACTGGGAGGTTGGACTGGGATATTTTATAGAGTGGATAGCTAGTTGCGTTCTCTTTCAAGCAGCGTGGACCAACCGACGGACCCAGCTGTTTGGTTGATCCTTCGGGGGGCATTCTTGTCACGCTGTTAACGCGCTCACGTGCGTCCTCGGACAACTTCCGAAGCTCCCCGCGTCTCTCTCGCTAGGGCTGGCTCTGATTCGTCAAGCTCTCTTGCGGTGCTTCGAGAGTGACCTACAATCCATATATACATTCTCTCGCCTGATCTAGGATACGCCGGCTGGAAAGGTCAAGGTCAGGGATACCGATTTGCACGCTTCGTCGGTTACCCCCTGAGACGTGACGTGCCTCGCGCGCCGTTGTTCAACACCCTCCCTTCCCTGTATATTCGCTCTCGACGCCAACCCCACATACAACGGGCACATACGCAATATGCTGAAAAATAGGCTCCTGCAAGAGCATGGTTGTCAGACAAACGAAGATCATTATCATTCGCTAGAGCGGATGCATTCCTGGGCGACGAGCTGGTCGCATCTGTCTCGTGTTATACAAGAACTGCGTCGATTCAACGAAGGATATCGTATTGCCTATGAAGAAGCTTGGTGTAGATCGTGTTGAAGGATGAATAGAGTGCGTGTCTCTTCACTGCACACGACGGCTGGCTGCACTGCGGCCCCCTTCTAATCTGGACTGACTACGTGCCCTCCAATCTCCTGCCTCGCTAACGCCCCTTTCAACCTTCAACATCAACATCAACGTTAACACTAACCCCTATCCAAGCGGCTCTTCGCATTCTAGAAATGCCTAGCGCGACTTATCGAATACGAATACGAAGTCGAGTCCAACCCATCGTTTCGTCTCGCATCAGGCGTCGCCTAAACTGCGTGAGACCCTGTCATTGCCACCATGATGGACCACTCTTCGAGATTTACCTCATGGATTCAGCAAGCTGCTCTTTCTTTAAAGCGAAACGGGTCACTCTGCGGGATTACTTGCTGAACGAGAGCGACGTGCTGGGCGCCACGGCAAAGATGACAGGGATTATCGAGGTGTAACGTACGGTCAGCAGTCGACACAGTGCGCGCCCAACTCACCCGCTTTAACCGCGCATTTGATCGTTAATTACCATGCAACATGTTCGACGTCGGCAGTCAACGCTCCGAACGGAAATTTGGCTACAGTTCCTCGAAGCTGTCACCTCCATCATCTGCTGCGTTGCTTTATCTGAATACGACCCAAGTTTTCCTTCAAGAAAAGGTGCGAAACCGAATGACCGCATCTCTGGTCCTCTTTAAATCCGTGATCGCTTCGGGATGGCTCTTTGAGAACGTCGATCATCTCGTTCCTTAACAAGACCGACGTGTCTAAAGCCAAGCTGCCCAAAGCACCGTAGGAGAGGTAACATTACACCGATCGCATCACTCCTCTCCATAGCTAACACGCTTTTTGCGGCCCCCGTGCAGGTTTCTAGTGTCCTCTCTTTGGTCTTCTCTCGCTATATTCACCAATATAGTCGTATTAGGTGTTCCTCCTTCCCCATGGTCACACACATGCTTCTGAGGCTTCAATTTCACAAATTCTCGGGTTTATTATCACATACCTCTCCTTTCATCGTCCTCTCAATCTACCTATGGCTCAACTCCGACTCCCATCCTCGCTGCCTTCCCCTCGACACGACCTCATTTCTTGCCGCCCTACTCGCCCCTTATTCTACCCTCCGTATCACTCCTTTCTTCTCGTCTCCATTCCCTATTTCTCTCCCCGCCATGTTTTTTCCATTCTCCGCTGGTTCCTCAAGTATTCTTAAAATACTTTTCCCTCGTTTTCTCTTTTTGTATCCATAGATACATACATACTTTCTAGTTATCTCCTTTCCAGGGTCCAGACACAACTGGGGCTTTCAGTGATTGTACGGTTTCGAACACGCCGGTAAGGCTCCTAATGAGGGAGGTGAGGGTAGCGCGTTGCACCGGACTTCCGAGCGCTTGATCAAAGCCACCAGCCCACCGTAGCCTCGAGGTAAATCTACGCAAGAAAGGCAGGAAACACATAGCTCATATTCCTTCCCTCCCCCCAACCACCAGCATCACCTCTATAATGACTACTGCAAGGGTATCATTCGCGACACCATCAACAGACTTGGGGGAGTCTTATCCGGCGAGTTCGGTGCTCACTCTTGATCCCGTTGTCTTGTCGGATGAGCCAACCCCGGAGCTGAGCGAGCTGGTGAGTGTACTGCGTAATCGTCTAAATAGATATGATCAGACCTTCTCTGCACTTACAGAAAGCGATATTAGGCGATACCGCTCATCTCGTCGTCGCTCCTGAACGGCTAACAGTTATCGGAGAAGCTCCCGCCATGAGTTTCCATTCCGAGATATTCTTGGCGACACTAGACGAAACTTCTCAATCATCAAGGAATGTGGCTGTAGACCGAATTCGAATACCCTATTTATTCGCTCCCACATGGCGCTTGGTCAGCATCGTGTATGCGCTGTTCCAATCTCTCCGCCTGACGCGAGATTCCCCACCAGAAAATTGCCAAATTAATCCTTATCTGGAAGGACCTAAATCATCCAAACGTGCTTGGACTTCTCGGCTACACTCTACAGCACGAGAACAAGATCGACCAGCTAATCTTGCCTTATTTGGCCAATGGCAATATCCGGGATTTTCTCAACCGAGGTCTGGTGGGAGTAGCTCGGCGACTGGGATTTGTGAGTGAATCGCTTCCGGATCTACAAAAATAATTCCTTATATATATGTTGCATTTGCGCTGCAAGGTCCAAGATCTCGCAGCCGGGTTAGATTACCTGCATAGTCAACGTCCACCAATCTGCTCCTGCAACTTACACCCGGTGACTACTTCTTTATGCAAGTCTATCTATATAGCGCACACATTGACTAACGACACCACAGCGCAACATACTGATCGACGAAAACTTCAACGCAGTTCTGACCAATCCGGGGCTATCTGAATTCTCTGGTGGTCCTTCGGCCGAATACGCCAGCCCAGAGATTTGGTTAGGTGAATACTCTGTAAAAACCCAAGCGAACGATGTCTGGTCTTGGGGATGTGTCGCTTTCGAAGCAAGTGCATTTCATATTACCGTTTCGGTGAGGCTAGTTGCTAACTTGACGCTCATCCCCTCTTGATCAGATTCTCACCGACAAACGGCCGTTTACCGCGTGTGAAAAGGGAGTTGACGTTTTCTACTCCATTGTCAGTCGCAAGGCTCCTGGACAGCCCGATGTGCTCCTTGGCCTTGTTCCCGATGCTCCTAAACAGGAGGATGCATCCGCCTTGAGATTATTGCACTCCTATTTACCTCTTTGTTGGGACTACGAGCCAAGGCAACGGCCTCCAATTTCTCTAGTCCGCCGACAGGTGTTCATGGATTCTTCTGTTGATGGTGCTGGGGAATCTGTAGTGGTACGTATCCGCGCCACGCGTGTTTCAACTTACCTGCTACCGAAACCAAACACATGGTGATTGACTTCTGATCCTATGCAAGGCAACCCTAGAAGAGCTGGCCCAACGCTTGATCCCTCGACAGCGTCTGCGGATAGTTGAGCGTTCCGAACTTGGGACAGGGAATTACGGACAGGTCGTTCTGGGCGTTCTGGATGAAGCTTCGCCAGCTGCCCGAGATGTCGCTGTCAAGCGGTTGAATGCGGTGGGGACACGAGGAGAACGCGTTCGGCTAATGAAGGTCGGTAACAGTAGTTCAAATATCTCTTTATATGTTACACTGACGGGTTCCCCTTAGCGCCTAACGAAGGAACTGAACATATGGGCCACAATCAAACATCCGAACATTGTTGAGCTGATTGGTTACCGATTGGACGAGAAATATCAATCACCGCTGCTCATTTCTCCACTAATGTCCAACGGCAACGTGTTGAATTACCTCGAGCGCTTCAAGCCTGGTATGGAGCGAAGAATTGCACTTGTGAGTCGAGAACTCCAGACTGCAAAGAATTGCACCCCTAACTGGTTTTTACTTAATAGGTAAAGGGAATTACTGCTGGCTTGGCATGTCTCCATAATTTCGATCCCGCAATATGCCATGGGGACTTGAAACCGGTGAGCGGTATTTATTCGTCCAGCGACACACAGAGCTAAGGTTTCCGTAGTCCAACATACTGATAGATTTGCAAATGAACGCCGTCTTGTGCGACTTTGGACTGACTTCGCTCGTCAATGGCCCGGGTACTTTGCCGGGCTTGCTCACGTCAACAAGCCTCAAAGGCACTCCGCGATACATGAGTCCCGAGCTTCTCCGGGAGAGTGAGTGCACGCACAATCTAGAGAGCGACGTGTGGGCGTGGGCTTGCACCGTTTTCCAGGTATATTAGGCCTGTCTTTTATCTTCTGATTGTCGTTTGCTGAGGGCCTATTGTTGACTTTAAAGGTACTAACGGGTCGCATCCCCTATGCCGAGATCACTGACGACGTCCAATTTTACTTCGCTACCGGCCGGATGGAACTTCCCGGAAATGTTGCCTTCCTGCTTCCTATCAATGCGGAAGATGGGGATCCGGCACCTGCTCGCACTTTGCGGTTCCTCTTTTCCGCACTTCCCGAGTGCTGGGATTTCGATCCTCAAAACCGGCCCTCGATATGCACACTTCTTTCACACCTCTCCGATCTTTCTTCTCCGACAGAAGTCGAGGCCATATCTGCTGATACAAAGGCGCAACAGGTTCTCTCCAACCCCTGTTCTCGACGGGATACCTCGTTTGTAGATCGTTTCTTGCTGAAAATCTCAGCTCAACCTCTCAACTCACTCGTTTGGACTGCGGTGTTAATCTTTTCTCTATCCGCAAATATCTTCCTGTTATTGCGAAAGGTTGATACCTTGCCTCCGCGGGAGCAAGAAGCTAGCCGCCTGGCGAATCAGGACCGAGATTTGTATGTTGCCCCTTTGTCTACTTATTCCGTTTACTATCCCTTGTTAGTCCCCGCTATACTTCCCCTTTGCATCATCGTCTTCCCTTTAGTGGATGTGGCATACTACCTTGCAGCTGTGACTCATCGCCTGTAGTCTGATGATATTATTTACTCGGCACGTAGATCAAAATCGATATATTTATAAAGTGGAATGGCTACTTCTGCTCTCCTTTAATCAGTCTTGATTTACCATTAGTCAGAGCAGTTGAATTCACGATCTTACACATTGTACCTTGCGCGCCGTATGAAGGGCACCGATGCATCCGCCAGCGACCCAGGAGAAGCTGCGCCCCATTATAATAGAAATACAGAATATCTTCGTAATTCGTTTCAAAGGTAGGTTGATCCCCCGCTAGCGGAAATAATCGGTCATTACCCTTCGTTTGCAACTACGTAGCTATCATGATATATAAAGATAGGGGTCAATGTCCGACTCCTTTCAACCCACGAATTCCGCAACGGAGGTCCTGGACAAATATTTGGACCTTGTTTTTTGTCGATGGCCATCATGGCCATGCAATTCCGCATGCATGAGTTTGATCTCCAACTAATGTAGGATAGCATAATGAAGGCGATCATCAGTTGAGGTAGACCTTCCTTGGTCGCTGACTAGCTATCGGTTGGATTCCAGTTATGGGGGACCCATGAGAAGCTACAGCGTTACGGAGATATTCTTGGCCAAGTCCGTCTCAGGCTCACCAGCCTCTTTCCTCCCACCACCACCTGCAGCACTCGCTTGACGTCCCGCCTTGCCGTCGTCGTCTCGCGCTGTATTTGGTCGGCAACAGCATCACGATAGGAGGTCACATCGTCGGTCAAGAATTGGATTTCAATGGCCAGACATGCCGCTGAAGATGAACGCCACCGCACGATGAGAAACCTCATCATGCTCGTCGGACGCGCCTTCTACGACACCCGCTTTGTCGTCGTGCTTGATCAACTTGCTCGACATGAGGTGTAAGTAACTGCATTCGCTTAGTACCGCTAACGTGAACCGTTAAACTGAGCGTCGGTCCAAACTGTGACGCTTTGGCCCGCCTTTATCTCATGTGGTGCAAATATGCTTTCATCCCTTCTGCGCTGCATCCAACCTGCCCGAAATCTCATCTATTCTCCTGAAACCCCCATAAATCTGTTCGGGTTGGCAGCCTTCGAGATGACGAGCTTGCAAGTCGAGTTGGTCTCAGCAACAAGGACCTCACTAAACTCACTACCCGACTCATCACCGACGGCCTGGTCACCGTGTACGCCTTCATTTAATGATTGCCTTAGATTTTATTATTGAGTTTGGAATATTATAGTTACCGTCAAAACACCAGTCGGACCGGTGAAACTATGGGGCGCATCACGCAGAAGGGGTTCTACTACGTGGACCACAGTCGCTTCTGCAATATCGTCAAGTGGCGGATCGCTGCAATGCGTCGTATGATTGACGACACACTACGGAACGTAAGTCGGGATGGCGTCATCTGTGCGGTGTTGCTGATTCCATCGTCTTGGTCGGTGTAGGAACTCGCTCAGCAAGGCTTCCGGTGCCCTCAGTGCGGGAAAACCTTCCATAGCTTAGACGTCATGCACCTCGCTCGCCCTGGAGGTCTTTTCTGCGACCAATGCGACCACGAACTCATCGATAATGCCAGTCATGAAGACGTCAAGAGCAGGGAAGACAGGATGTTGCGCTTCAATGCCCAGATGAAACGGGTCATCGATCTCCTGAAAGTAACGGAGGAAATGGTCATGCCAAGGCAAGTCCTGTTGTAGGCAACCATATTTTCACTTTCCTTACATCTCCACAAACTCCAGAGTCGACGTTTTGGATTGGATAAAGAAGAACCCGGTCGTTGTGCCCAATGTAGAGAACCCCTTACCTCTGCACGACGGCCTTGCGATTGCCGGCAGTACTCCTGGAGTCACTCAAGCTGTGGAGACCAAGGTCGTGTTCGCGGATGACGATACTCCCGATGATGCTGCCGCGAATGGAGGCAGCAACCAGAAGTATGCATATCTCATTCTCTGCTCCGGTTCTCGCCGCTCATCGTGTTCGTGTCCTTGCATTTAGGTTCACGGATCTTCCAACATGGCATACCCACAGTACCATCACAGGACAAATCACCGAATTCGGTCGAAAGAACATGCGGTCTCAGGACGTGCAGAAGACCAGGTTCGAATCGAGTCGCGAGGAAGAATTGCAGAAGCAGTTGGAGGACCACAAGAACAGTGAGCATACCCGCCGGCCCCTATGTTTATGAACCTAGGCAATACTCACCTTCCTCTTCACTGTAGCAATTGCGATGTACTACGAGGATATGGAAGCCAAGGATAGGGCAAGCCAAGCTCAAACTCCGATGGACCTCGACACCAAATCCTCTCAACCAGAACTTGGTTTACCCCTCCGCACACCTGCCTCAGCTCTTGCTATTCCGGCCGCTACTGCCGTACATCGAACCTCGAGTTCTACGTCTCTGAAGCGGAAACTCGACATGAGGGACTCTCGAGAATACGACGAAGGGACGCCATCAAAGCAGTCAAGAAGCGCGTCATACCAATCATCGCCACCGTCCCCACAACGGAGTCGCTCTGCAGGCAGCAATGCATCAAGTGGTTCGGATTCTATAAGTGGTGGTTTCTCGACGTCGGTAACAATTGGAGGCAACAAACCCAGCTTAGACGACCCGATGGTGTCCGTGAATGGAGTGCCAATGCCCCTGAGCCAGGTCACGGAAGAGCATCAAGACATGATGTCGCCGGAAGAGTATGATCGTTACGTGGAGCTTGTGATGTAAATATCAGGGACTGTGGGCCTATTTATATTGCCTTTCCTTCCCCTTTTTTCATCCCTTCTCGAGTCACCTTGCTTCATCCAATTTGCATCCCGCTCTTACTGTATTCATACGCATTCGCACTTCCTTCTTCTTCCCCCCCCCCCCCCGCCGTTATCGCACTTTGTGTATTCGACTCGGCATTGTGGTTCGTGGTACTCATCCAGTTGTGTGCAGAATCAGAGGCATATTTATTGAGGCATAATTCACAATCCGGGAACCTACAGTACAAACCCTGAGAGGCCAAATTCGAGCATTGCCATCGACTCGAGTCCACGTTTACCTATTCATCTGGCTTCATATCCTCGCCGGACCTACGAAGAGTGATGAACTTGGCAGCGACTACTTTTGAACTCGCCTCTACGGCCCTTCTGCGCTCCTCCGAGGTTGCCGCCCAGAGTACTTGTTTGAGGCGAGTGCAGAGCGCTTTGACGACAGCGCTTTCGATCTCTCCTGAGATATCGTTGTCAGGGGGTAAAGCCCACGGAAGCGACCTTGAACCTGAGGAGGCCGTCGATATGTGCACAATGTCGGGGTCGAGAACTTGGATCAAAAGAGTGCAGCAGGAGCATCTTCGACGCGAGGTAGCCATCATTCTCGAGCGTATCTGATTGAAAACGAAACTAGGTTAGCTACGAGGGGGTTTAGACTTACCGAATGACTAGAGCCGGAAACGTACGATCTTTTCCTTCATCAAACATGCCAAAAGTGCTTCGGGGTGGATGAAGCCTTGAAAAGCATTCGACCACCTGCTTCGATCTTCGAGTCCGAGAAGAATCCTCTGAGAAAAAGAAAATACGTAGCGTGGGTCATCGAGCGTGGTAGGTCCGGAAATACGTTTATGCCAGTGAGCGAGAGCAGCTTTCTGTAAAGTTTCCAGAGAACGTTGTTCTTCGGGGTGCCAATTGACAAAGGCGAGCGTGTCTTCGAGAGAAGCTTGCTTTATAGGGTGAATCAGTTCGGGTATCCAGAGTCGGATCGTCAAACCTCTGCGCAAGTGATAGCCGACGCTGCTCGATCCGTGGCAGATTTGGTGAAGCGTGTAGGTCCACTCAGTAAGGCTTTCCAACCACGTCCAAACCATTTCGTGAATGGGCTGTCCTGGATATCCGTAGTCGACGTTGTCGTCAGATTCCTCGACGAGGCTTTCTACGCTGTCAAAGCCAGATAAAATAATCTCGGGACCCGCTTCAGTGGCTTCAGCCTGAACGGGTTGATATCAGTTATCTCGTTTCGGCTTTACTAAAAGCGCATTCCAACACTCACGATTCTCTCTTCGAATGCCTCCGAGAGACAGCGGATGATGCGCCAACAGCTGGGGCTTTCACGTACCATAGACGTCAAGGTGTTAAAAGGACGGAGTAGTTCAGTCAGACAGCGCAGCAGAGCCTTGCGATTCGTTTCAGGATTCTTTGACAGGTCTTGCGTAGCCAACATCGTTTCGAGTTCGTCGATGTAATACTGGATTTCCACGAGAGTGCCCACCAGGAAGTGAGATACGACGTCAGCAATCCCTTCGTCCAGAATAACTTGGCGGTTGAACATTTCAACGGTGTGATTTGGTAGTAGTTCCCCTATCGTATTCGCAAGCCAGGTTTCGTCCTGCCTCCTGAGGTGCCATGGCATTTCTTGTTCATGGAGAGGCTGATATAAGCGTAAAGCTTCGAAGAGAGTATCCGCTGGGATCCGTCCGTCGAAGTCGACCTCTCCGCTTTCATCCATTTCGAGCGTCGTGTCGTCGTAGAACAGCCGTCGAAAACGCAAGTCTGACGCGGAGGATAGGTTCCCCTTCCGCGAGGTGGGTATGATGGCTGCGAGTCGCTGACGTATCTTTTCTTTGCAGAAGAAGTAGGTGTAGAGTCGAAGGTTTTGTGCCATGTCGGGCCGTCTGCCTGCTCCTTCAGTCCTCAGAGGCGGAGAGTGTATGTGAGTTACGAGGGAATGGATGAAGTGCGTGTGTAGAGATGGTGTCAGGGCAAACCTCGTCCTATGACACGTTGGGTGAAATGTCAGCCGACAATTCTCGTTAGATGAACCTCGCACCATTTCAAGAAGAACGTTGGCCAGTCGGCTTCGAGCTGTGCTTTGAGTTCAGATTCAGGAGGAACAAGTTTGAGGGTAAAGTGTTGTGGGACGCTAAAGGTTGCTCAAAGAGCCAAGGCTGAAGCGAATTGCTCCGGCGTATGATTTGGGTCACTCACGATGCGTGCTTGTTTGAAGACTTGGCGACGTCCAGAAGAATTCCCTGACTTACGATCTGCACACTGACAGCTGTAGCGTCTCCGGATTCGCCAGAGTCAAATATGAGAGCGAGTCCGCCAAGAAACCGTTTCATAGCCTGGTCCTCCTCATCCAACACCTCCGACTCGTTGGTCTGGACGACTCTTGCGTATCCCGTTGATGAAGATGTGTGGTGCAGAATTGTGCTTAGGGATCGAATCAACATGGATTTATCTTCGACTTGTTTCCCTTTGACTGAGGAGGAAGCCTGAGGGTGACCGGGAGGGTTTTGAGACGCGTCCATGGTGGTTGTTGACGGTCGGGAGTGCAAAGTCCGTTATCCCCGTTGGCGGAACCGGACGATTGCCATAACTGGTGATCGCCGTCGGCTTCTTTGCTCATGAGATAATTCCCCCTCAATGTGCTCCCTCTCCCAAACCCGTTGCTTTGTCTGTAAAATCTGCTAGTTGCGACAACGATGCTCATTGGCCAAGCGTCTGCTGCATTTAACCTTGGTGGCGTCGAAGGATGGCGTCAGAGGACCCTGAAGTTTGTTGCAATTGTTGACTCGCCGTTGCGCAATTCCACCGACCAAGTCCGAACGACCACCCATGGCATCTACAGCTCCCTCCCGCGTCCTCAATCTCGCAGTCATCGGCGTTGGCCTCGTTGGCTCAGAGCTGCTCAAACAACTCGCCCAACCCAGCCTGGCATCCAAATTCCGCCTCGTCTTCGTCTCCAACTCGAAGCAGTCGGTCTCCTCCCTCACACCAAAAGGCAACCTCGATTTTTCCAACTGGAAGCAAAGTTTGGAACAGTCGACCGCTCCTCCTGCACTGGAGCATCTCCCCAGAGTACTCGGGGAATTCGTTGAAGCGGATGCTGCAAAGAATCCCTTCGCGGTAGTCGACAATACCTCGTCAGAGGCAGTCGCATTGCTCTACCCCAAGTTCCTGAGGGCCGGTATCAACGTCGTCACACCCAACAAGAAGGCATTTTCCTCGGATCTCTGGCTTTACGATGACATCGTAGCGTCTAGTGCTTCCACGGGTGCGAAGTTCCTGCACGAAGCGACCGTCGGAGCTGGCTTGCCCATCGTCCAGACGCTGAAGGATTTGGTTGAGACTGGGGACCAGGTGGGCTATTTGGTGCTACGCCTTATGTCTCTTTCTCCCAGGCTAATAGCTTCTCTGTAGGTTAAAAGAATAGAAGGTGTCTTCTCCGGAACTTTGAGCTACATCTTCAACGAGTTTTCATCTCCGAAAGGCGGATCAGAGTTCTTTTCGACCGTTGTGAGGATTGCCAAGGAGAAAGGATACACGGTAAAACTTAGTTGCTCTAACCCTTATGCTACTGCTAAGTCACACTCCATGTTTTAGGAACCCCATCCAGGGGATGACCTCAATGGGGCCGACGTTGCCCGTAAACTCACTATCCTGTCTCGACTCATTCCCGCCCTTCGCAATTCTCTCCACTCTGGCTACCAGTCTGTATCTACGACTTCTTTGGTCCCAGAAGCACTACGAGGTTCCGAAGTCACAGGCGCAGACTTCCTTCAACACCTACCCGACTTTGACTCGCACTTCCATCTGTTGAAGGAGGAGGCTGAGAAAGAAGGAGCGGTTCTGAGATACGTCGGCGTTATTGACGTGGCTAAAGGAGAGATCAAGGCTGCTTTGGAAAAGTGAGTGCATGTTCTGAATGTTTTGCGACGCGCGCCGGGTTGCTAAATGGGGCTGTGTTATCATACAGGTACCCCAAGGATCATGCCTTCGCAACTTCTCTAGGAGGATCCGACAACATTATCGCCTTCCACACCGAGAGATACAGCCCCAGACCATTAATCGTTCAGGGTGCAGGAGCAGGAGCTGCAGTCACAGCTATGGGCGTTCTGTTAGACCTCCTGAAACTAATTTGAACGTATTTGTATTCATGTCGACTATGGTTTGCAAAGAAATGAAAAGAGTTTGTCGCAGTCAATCAAGCAAGGTCTGAGACGCTGTTCTGAACGGACGTCATTGGCACATGATGGGACCTGGCCTGAGAAGCCCGTCGGCGACTTGCGAAGGAACCTTAAACGACGATTTGAGCCCTCTCTCCTCCTGCATATCAACCATGCATTCAGCACGCCTTTCGTTCTCAGCCAACGACATTCTTCAAACGCAATCCCCGAGGGCACTTCATTCAAGTCTTCCAACAGGAAGTCCTATTCTGACTGGTAGCGGGAGCATACCGCTGCTATCACCGCATTTGTTGCCGATCGCTTCGGGATCCGGATCACTTGGACAGCTACCACCAGTCTTCGGAAATGGTACGGAGAGTGAGGAATGGATGAAGGAGCTCCCGTTTAAGGCGAAGGACCTGGTCGAGGGTTCGATGTTTGTGGAGATTGACGGTGGGCAGACGGTAGAGGCGGCTTGTCAGGTGAGTTGCTCCCTTCCAGGACTTAGATTTGTGTATGAAAGCAATACTGAATCGTAGATCCAAGTTGATGTCAGAGAAAAGTGTGGGATGTCTTGCTGTGTACGAAGTCGACTCATCTGGAAAGAAGAATTATATCGGCCTGTTCGATGTAAGTCTCAAGATCCCTCCGTTGCCTGATATGTTATGCTGAAGAGAGTGCTAAAGTACGCAGATCTCAACGCATTTCTACTGGTTGCCGTGCAATCCCATGCAATGCCTGCCAGTTTTGATCCTGATCGTGTTAGGAAGATTATCGCGAAAGGCAAGGAAGGCGGGGATGCCTCAGTTGGCTTGGCTTGCGGTGAGTTCATGTGGCTTCCCCGCTCTTCCCGATGACACAGCGTGCTGAAGGGCGGCGGCCACGACCCCATCACGATTTCAAGATCTATCGCAGAAAAATCCTTTGGTTACTCTACCGCCGACAGCAGGTTTGATACCCCTCTTGACGGTCTTTGCCAGAGGAAGGCATCGCGTTTTGCTGGTGGACGATGAGACCGACACGGTGCACGGTCTCGTAGAAGATCGTCAACTTGTACGATGGTTCACAGAACACGTGGGTACTTTTACTCTTGATTAGGAGAGCGGGTTCTCATAATCCTTTTGTGTGAAAGGCCTCTGAGCATGCGCCCCTCATCGCCGCGCTTTCCTCGCCACTCTCGGAACTCACCTTCATTCCCTCTATTGCCTTTCCCCGCCCAGTCGTTTCGTGCTCTTCGGATGATACCATCTTGGACGCCATGGATACCATCAGCAATGAGGGCGTCAGCAGCGTTGCGGTGGTTGACGTCTTAAGTGGCAACTTGTTATCCGCAGTCTCGGTCACGGACATAGGAAAGGTTTGAGAGCTCGGTCGTTCTGGGTCGTCAAAGGGCTGAAGTTTTGCCTTTTTCTAGATCGTCGCCCCTTCACAAGATAAGAAAATCATCTACACACCTCTTTCTCAACTTGTAACTCTCATAAAGGTGCGCCGGAGGTGGATCGATGCAGATGTTTTACATTATCCAACTCTGTCTCGTTACAGGAACCTTTGGGTTCGACCGATGGCGAAGAGGCATATCCCGGTTGGTGCTCATTGGACGCGGCTTGTTAGGCAGTAGGCTTATAGTGATCCCGTTAGTTTTCAGCGTCCTCCCAAGCAATACTCTTGACTACACTATGCAAAAGCTTCTCGTTAGTAAGTTCTCAAGAGCACCGCATGCGCTGGATCCTCGCTAAAATGATGATTCCTTTAGCGAATGCTCACCGCTTATTTGTCACTGAAGATCTTGCTCTGGGGCCATTGTCCGCAACGTCACTCTCGGGTAACCTCCGAGGCGTAGTGTCGATGGTCGACGGTTAGTAATCATTCTTAACTCGTTGTCTGCACAGGGCATTGAGTGTCTTCACGTTCTGCAGTCCTTTCGGTATTCGCCCGCATGGCCAATGTCTCGGATGTAGATCCGCTTAGCATGAGTCGTCACCGACGTGCCAACAGCACCGCCTCCAGTTCCTCCAGCACTTCTTCCCGCAGCCGTCCCAGCAGTTCGTTGATGCATCCTGTCGCCATTCCACAATCAATGGGAAGCCCCCGTCGAGGACCTATAGATATCGGGTTTGGACACACGAGGCGAGGCAGCACTGGGTATGGTGGAAGTCTTGGAGGAGAAGGATTGGGACTAAGCGCCATGATGACCACATCGAAGCCCCGGTCACCATCGGTTACTAGGGTTGATGGAACGTCGCCTGCTAGACGTTGAAATTTTCGTGTATCCATGCGACTCGTAGGCTGTGATGTGTTGTATTAATCAACTAGCTTTCGTCCTCGAGGTTGATGTAGTCAGAGTGGCTGGGTGTGGTACCGCCGCTAAGTCCGGTTGATTGCATTTCGGCTTTTTTCATCATCCCCCACCCTTTCACCCAACCAACTCTCTTTCCCGCTCTCGCAGTCATGGACGACCCCATCGCAAGCCAAGGTGATATGGTCATCGACAAAGACCTCAAGAGAGACGATAGCGACAGGGATAGGGATAGAAGCAGGAGTAGGAGCAGGGAGCGCCGCCGCGACCGCTCAAGGGACAGGCGCGACCGTTCAAGGGACAAAGATCGCAACAGTAAGCCAGAGAAAGGCTGAGAGGGGTAGCATGATGCTGATCAAACAGGTGCAGGACGCAAGAGTGATCACTACGACAGCAGACGCGACGATGTGAGTCCCCGCCCGTTTTGAAATCGGCATTTTTGCCTAACTGGGTGGTTTCTAAACCGTGCAGCGTCGCCGCAAGTCCAGATCTCGTTCTCGACGTCGCTCCTCATCCCCTATCCGCAAGTCTCGCCGTCGGTCGTATACGAGGTCTCGGTCTGGATCTCGTTCTCGGTCCCACTCCCGCGAGCGCGAGCGCGGTGGCCATCGGGGTGGTCGTCGCGAGAAGCCTGCCGAGCGCATCCCCCGTTCTCTCGGTGGACCGATGAATGCTCCTCAAGAGGAGGCATCCGAGTTTGCCAAGATCAGCAAGCGCGAGAATCGAGTTTACGTCGGCAACCTCGCCTATGATGTCAAGTACGGCGACCTGATTGAGTTCATGAAGCCTGGTGGGTGGAAGAGATTTAGTTGTTTGATTTGGTCATGGTTATGGTCCGGTGGCTTGGGTGTGGAGGTGGTGTCGGCTTGCGTGTCATGGAGATGTGGAAGACGGGATGTTCGTGGCCATTGGCGGTTCAACTGCGCAGGAGACTGATGGTGACGCCGTCGTATCTGGGAGCACCCATTTTGCTGGAGAGGAGCCACATTCTTTGACTTTCATTCTGGTTCTGGAGCTGGGCTGGATGAGGGATGGTATATTGACAGGAGCTTCCGCGGGACTTGTTTTTGGTTGCAGTTGGAGAGGTTGCGTTCGCCGAGATTCTGACCACCCCCAACGGTGTTTCCAAGGGCTGCGGGTGAGTTCATATATCCGATATATGGCTTCCATTTTTGCTCATGGCTTCCTCACTGCTAGACTCGTCGAGTTTGCCAACCGCGAGGACGCCCAAAGAGCGATTCGAGAGCTGACTGAACAGCCCCTTATTGGCCGCCCCGTCTTCATTCGCGAGGTTAGTGTCCACGAGGTTCATTCATGACGGTGTGTCTCTAAGTCATGGATGATATATAGGATCGCGAAGCCGAGTCCCGATTCGGTGTGACACCTGTTCCTGGAAAGATGGGTGCAGCTATTGCTGGCCTCACCGGAGGATATCCTTCCCGCCCACTTCCCCGCGTGGATAGCAACCCCGGAAATCAGCTATACGTCGGCAATGTGAGCCCACTGCAAGCATAGTTTAGACACCTCTCTAACTAGGCCGTCATTGCCTTGTGTCAGCTCCCCTACCAAGCTGGATGGCAAGACCTTAAGGACCTCTTCCGCTCTGCCGGAAGCGTTGTTAGGGCTGACATCAACATTGGTCCTGATGGGCGGGCAAAGGGCTCGGGAACTGTTGTGTTCGAGAGTGCCAAGGATGCACAGAGCGCCATCCGTGAGTTCAATTATGATGGTTGACATGTTCATAAAGCTCATCTCTTTTGTAACAGAGATGTTCAACGGCTATGACTGGTATGGGCGACAACTGGAAGTTCGAGAGGTGAGGCCTATTTTAACGAGCACCGAAAAAGCCACTGTCTGACTTTGCGGACCTAAGGATCGATATGCTGGCTTGAGTGGTCCTTCCTTCCGTGGTGGACGAGGTGGCCTCCGTGGAGGCTTCATAGGAGGCTTTGGTGGACGCGGTAGCTTCCGAGGCGGTCTGCGAGGTGGATTCCGCGGAGGCTACGGAGGTAGTCCGGCTGCAGCAGCTGCTGTTGCCGCTGCTGCCGGTGCCAATGGAGGAAGCGAAGGTGGCAGGGATTTCCCAAGCGACATTTATGCCGAATACGCTGGACGTGATCAACAGATGAGCAACGGTGGCGGTGCGGGTGGTTATATGAGCGGAGGTGGCTATGGTGGTGGTGGACCTTCTCATGGGTATGGTGGGGGTGGGGGTCGGCGCATGCATTTCAACGCGGAGCCCAGTCAGCAGATTATGGTCCGAAACGTGAGTCGATTGCGGGGTTTCTCGGATTCTGCCTAAGCTCAATATGTCAATCATGCAGCTTCCGTGGTCTACTGCAAATGAGGACCTCGTTGAGCTCTTTGAGACTACTGGAAATGTCGAACTTGCCGAAATCTTGTTCGACGGGACTCGGTCGAAAGGCGCCGGTGTCGTTCAGTTTACGCAAACGGAAGAGGCCGAAACCGCTATCGGTACGTTCTCCCTTCCGTCTTTTCTGCTCGTGCGCTCACAACTCCCTTTATACGATATAGCTAAGTTCCAAGGCTACATGTATGGCGGAAGACCTTTGGGTACGTCTTTTAGTCCGTTCTCGATGATTGACGCATCGTCTGACCTGGAATCTGCAGATGTCGCTTTCAACGACCGCTGGCACACGTTCACCCCGGGCGCTGCAAAGGGTGGTTCTGTTGCCCCGATGATGTGAACACAAAATCTATCGCCGTCTTGGTGATGGTTCCTCTCTTCGTGGAGGTTCCAGTGTATTCTGTTCCATTATGCTTCAATGTTTCTTCTATTTACAGTTACAGACCTGTCGGTAATCCAAATTCATTCCTCGCTCCCGTTACTGGACCCAACAGCGAAGGAGACCACGAAACGAAGACGCCCGAAGCGGGGTCCCATACGCGCTGAGTCGAACAGGAATTGGGACCAAGCCACTGTGTACGGCTCGCTTTATCTTTTGTCCCTAACCCCCCATTCTACGGTCAATTTTGCCATATCTCTGCTAAGATTGGCCCGAGAATTCGAAACCCCTTCCGGGCCAACCGTTCACCGATAGCTACGGCACTACCGCCTTCCATAATCTTCTCCTTCACCGCAATTCGAGTGTATCGGACTGCTTGTCATGATCCAGCCTGCTTTCTCAAGATTTCCCTATCTGGAATGCACATAAGATCATGATGAGAGACAATAACCCCAATATAAGCTTACATAAAGCAATATGTCTAAAACGCTGAACGTCGAGAATGAGGCAAGTAGTCTAGAGCAGCAGTAGAGCTTGCTGGCTCACATTAGAGCTGCAGGGCTTGAAACCCCGAAGATGGGGACGTCCCGTTTCACACGGCCAGGGACAATGGACAGGGTGCCAAAGGGGTCACGCACCGCATCGCATTCTCCTGTTTCCATTTGACTACTGGCGCAGAGCCTCCCGCAACCACAAAAATCCAACCCCCACCTCGCACCCCCCCCATGGCGAATCCCAGTCCTTCCATCTCTGAGCTACAAAGCACTAATAATCTTGATTTGGACGTGTCCGAAATTACATTGGTTCGTCTTGCCCGATCCCGGCCCAAATGATAATCGAATAGTAATTAACAGTCATCTGGTTCGCAGCGATCGACACTCGATGACCTGATTCATTTCCTAATTCCATCGTCTCGATTGACGATAATGGACAGCTCTGAAATCGGATGCGGCAGATATGGAGAGGTTCTTCTGGCGACATTAGACGGGTCGTCTCAAACTCCCATATTGGTCGCTGTCAAAGAGCTTCGAGCCGTTGGAACGAGAGGCGTCCGCAAACGCATGGCTTTAGTCGGTACTCTCTACAACTAATCTTGGTTTTCCGCAACCCTTACACCATTTTTAGCGCCTCGCAAGAGAGCTCAAGATATGGGCCAAAGCGAACCACCCTCACGTTCTCCAGCTGGTTGGCTACTATCTCAGCGACAATTACGAAATTGCTCAATTGATCTCACCGTTCATGACCAATGGCAATGTTTCCCAGTATCTAGAGAACTTAGAAGTCGGCGTCCATAAACGCTTGGATATTGTGAGTCTTTCCTTAGTCACAAGTGCCTCAAAACAGAGCTTAAACGCTGCTTAAGATTCAGGATATTACTTTGGGAATGAATTATCTACATAGCTGTGATCCGCCCATCTGCCACGGAGATCTAAAACCAGTGAGCAGTCCTCTTTCCGAGGGTGACACTACAGGACTAACAGAATTGCTAGACCAATGTTCTCATGAACGACAGTCTCCAAGCTGTCTTATGTGACTTTGGCTTGGCATCTTTTGTCGAGGAATCGTGTATTTCGACTGGACTCACAACGTCCCGCTCTATCAAAGGCTCCATTCGATACATGAGTCCAGAACTCCATTTGGAGGAAGACGCTAAGCATACGCTGGAAAGCGATATCTGGGCATGGGGATGCACTGCCTTTGAGGTGAGAGGCTTCCAGCTTCCTTTTTTTGTTCACTTGACAAACTTTCTGGTTTGACCATAAGATAGTGACCGATTGCGCACCCTACCATGCCCTCAAGGGAGATAGTGGGATACTCATGGCCTTTATGCGCAAAGATCCCCCCGGCTTAACCGAAACATTGATGAGCCGACTCGCTGATGAATCCTCTGCCGATGCCCATCCAGCATTCCAAAACTTGCCAGACTGCCTAACCAAGTGTTGGGACTTCGAGACAAGACAGCGCCCGCAAATGCCTAGCATCCTGCGTCAAATCTTCCAGAATAGGAACATGGAGGAAACAAGGTTAATCCACAGTCCTAGTTTCAATTCCAGGGGCGTATAGCATTTGTTGGCGCGGACTGAAATATCGCAACTTTCCTCTCTCCAGTGAAGTAGAAGATATTGCCACCGGGCCCCTTTCACCGCTATCGCTAGACCATGCGACTCAGGCTTCTCCTGAACCCTTACCCAACCTACATTGCTCTTGCCCCGTGGCTCCTGTAGACTTTAGCGCCCATCAAAAGGCGCCCTTGACTCCCTTGTTGGGACGTTTTGAGTCCACATCTCTGCCTCAACTTCCCCGGAAACTTGATTCGGAGGGAGGTGGACTGGGTCAAGACTCGGTGGTTTTGCCTGGTGGTATCGGGGCCAGCAATTTCTGGAGTCGGATTCGGGTCCACGTTAGCAACGTGAGCATCCCTAACCAGAACTCCACTCATTCTTTTGCTAAGCCGCGCCTTAACAATTTAGCTACCATACCAAACTGGACGGCAAGATCTTGAAGTCCTCTTTCGTTCTGCCGGAACCGTTGTCAGCGCTTCCGTCAACCGAGTCAATATGCGTGGCAGGAGCACCGGAACCGTTGTGTTCGAGAGTCCTGAAGATGCTGAGAGGGCTATTCGTGGGTCCAATTATGATGATCGACTTGTTCATGAAACTCATGACTTCGGCAACAGGAATGTTCAACGGCTATTCCTGGTCTGGGCAAATACTTGAAGTTCGAGGGGTGAGACTCATTCAGGGGCGAAGGCATTACTAGATGACGATTCCACGTATATGTAGGACTGTGGAGCTGAGTCCCGATTGGACATGGGATCTACTCGTAGAAACATGGGTACAGCTAGTGCAAGCCGAACCGATAGATCTCGACCCCTTCCCCTTCCTCGCGGGAATATCAATCAGCTTTATGTTGGCAATGTAAGCGTCTGCAAACATCGATATCGCGTTAGCGTTCTTCAGCTGAGACATTGAATTGGCTCAGCTCCCCTACCAAGTCACGTGGCAGGTCCTTACAGAGCTCTTCCGTTCTGCCGGAAGCGTTCTGAGGGCCGAAATCAACATTAGTCCTTCTGGGCGTGTGCAAGGCTCTGGAACCGTTGTGTTCGCAAGTGCCAGGGATGCTCAGATCGCCATCCGTAAAGTCCACTTGCAGCGTTCAGCTGTTCAATGCTTATGCCTTTTCTAACAGAAATGTTTGATGGATATGAATGGTACGGGCGGCGACTGGAAGTCCGGGAGGTAAGCTCTACTCTAAGCGGCGGTACGATCGCCACCTAACACCTGACATAACCACACTTTCCAGCTCCAGGGGGCCGATATTCACTCTACCGCACCTATCTCCGCTGCTGATGCCGTCAGTACTAGTGGCGGAAGAGACGAAGATGGCAGGGACTTCTCCAGTGACATTTGCACCTCGTCCATATCTCGCCAGCCAACGCATATTGCGACGCCCAGCAGACAAATGTAGTTTTTATACTTTAATCCCCCCTGAACTCAATGCTACATGTAGTAACTATGGGTGAGAGAAATATAAGCGGAATTGGGTCTACGATGCCGAAGGCTATTGGGAAGTGGTAGGGGTGTAGGCTAGTTAAGGACCGGTGAAAGCCGATTCCTATTGGGGTGATTGGAAAGTATTCCAGCGTGAAAGTGGAAGGAAGAAAAGGAATAGTAGGGAAGGCCAAGGCATTGTGTACGGCGCGCGCTGATCCTGCACTGTACACAGCATTCTTTTTGACCTTGGCCCGCTCAGTTTTTGACACATCACTGTTGAGATTAACCCGAAGCTTCAGGCCCCCTTCCAGGCCAACCCTCCACTGCAGATGGCTATGGCATTATTGCGCTCCATAATGGTCTCCTCCACCAGGATTCGAGAATTTTCGGACTGTTTGTCGTGATCTGTTTGTTCAAGATTTCCGTATCCCGAAATGCAGGCCAGACCAAGAGAGACGATAACACTTAGGTTAAAATAACACTCCACGTTACATGGGGAATGAAGCGAATCGTAGTGCTTGCATGCACCGTTAGAGCTGCAGAGCTTGAAAGATTCCGCAGGGACGGTGACATAACATGAGAAGCGATGCACCTACCTATCGCATGGGTGCAATTCCGAGTCCGAGAGCCGCCCACGACCACGAACCCACCCCCACCCTCAATTCGAGGTTACAACAACAGCATATAAAGTAGTGCTGGTAGTATCTTACTCTCTGTCGTATTTTTATTCTTGGTGTGGACCCACTCACAAATCATTCCTCACCTCGGAATCTCGCAGTTGTAGGCACTCTGCAAAGCGCCTCCTGCAACCCTCTTTCACAACGCTTCCGCATACCGTCCATCCTCGACTCCTTCAACAAGGGACGGCCACAATCACCCTTCCTATCCACCATCAACAAACTCGCTCGTCTACGGTTTACCTGCGCCCTCCCTCCCTTCAAGTAGCCCCAGCTCGCTCGGCATAGACCACCGCAACCAGGACCCGTCCAGACATTCTCGATCTCTTGGACCGTCAAAAATGGAGAGCAAACCTCGGGCAACCTTCCTCACCAAGCTCTACGCGTAAGTGCTCGCTGCTCTGCCGCCGCTTCCCAGTCGGGATCGAAATTGACTTCGATGACGCTCATTCGGCATCACTTTCTTTTTTGCTTCCGTTGTCTCTAAAGCCTACTTGAACGGCCAGAATATCAATCAATGATCCGTTGGGACGCTAATGGAGAGCAAATCATCGTCGAGCGACCAGAGCAGCTCGCACTGCAGGTCCTCCCAAGTATCTTCCGTCAATCCCGTTTCGCCTCCTTCTCCAGTCAGCTCAACGTAAGTCGTTGCAGCTCAGCTCTCTCTCTCCTCCTCCACTCTCGACCCACTGGTACTTTCGTGTCCTCCTGAGGTACCTTGCCCTGGTTCCATAATGCCGAAGCTCACCCTTTCCCACTCACCTTGCTCGGCACATGATTGCCGTTGGGTAATTGCAACTATATGCCATTTAGATCTATGGTTTCTTGCGCAAGGTCAACCTTCGTGATGTAGACCCAGCAATCGACGACCCAGATGCTAGCACGTGGGGTGAGTATTTACTCCTTTCGGTAGTTTCCTTCCTGGCGTTGCTGCTGTGTGGTGCCCTCGCCGTACCCTTCATCTTTTCGCTCGTCAGGCTCTCTCTCACACATCATTTGCATATGCTAACCCAGCCGTCTTCTCTACCTCTTATCGTATATCTCGCTACCTTGGGATGCCTTGTCCGTCGCGCAATTTCGCTACCCTTGCGAAACTTGGGTCTCGTCTATTTACCCCGCCCCGCTCAAATCTCAACCTACCCACCACCGACTCTCTTTGAACCTCCATTCCGAACTCAACCTACCGATAACGACATACTAACATAGCTCACCCGACTCTCACTCGCAACTCACCACCTGAGGTTGTCGCCAACTTTAAACGATCAGGGCCCCCTGAACTCCCAAACCAGCAGAGACGCAGTGAATCCCGCACCGCATTTTCTCAATTGAACATCCCACCTCCGCATCACCATCACTCGACGGCCACTGCGCTACAAAACACTAACCATCTTGATTTGGATGTCTCCGAAATTAGTTTGGTTCGTCTTACCCGATCTCGGTTTGAACGATAAGCGAATGACAGGCATCTGGTTTTCGCAGCGATCGACGCTGGATGAGCTGATCCACCTCCGAATTCCACAGTCTCGATTGACAATAATGGATAGCTCTGAAGTTGGATCAGGCAAATATGGCGAGGTTCTTCTGGCGACTTTGGACGGGTGGTCTCAAAATCCTACATCGGTTGCTGTCAAAGAGCTCCGGACTGTCGGGACAAGGGGTGTCCGCAAGCGCGTCGCCTTGGTCGGTACTCTCAGAAACTGAGTCCGTTTCCCACAGCGCTCATAGGATTTTTAGCGCCTCGCAAGAGAACTCAAGATATGGGCCAAAGCGAACCACCCTCACGTTCTCCGGCTAATAGGCTTCTATCTCAGCGACAATTACGAAATAGCTCAATTGATCTCACCATTCATGGCCAATGGCAACGTTTCACAATATCTAGAGAAATTACAAGTTGGCGTCCTTAAGCGCTTGGATATTGTGGGTCTTCTTTCAGTCGCAAGTGTTTCAAAGCAGAGCTTGAACCCCGTTGAAGATTCGAGATATCGCTCTGGGAATGGACTATCTACATGGCTGTAATCCACCCATCTGCCACGGAGATTTAAAACCAGTGAGCCTCCCTCCTTCTGAACAAGACAAATATAACTAACATGATTTCTAGACCAATATTCTCATGAACGACAGCCTCCAAGCCGTATTATGTGACTTTGGTTTAGCATCGTTTGTAGGGGAATCCGGCATTTCAACTGGCCTCACCACATCCCGCTCTATCAAAGGTTCCATGCGATACATGAGCCCAGAACTCCTTTCGGAGGAGGAAAGCAAGCATACTCTTGAAAGCGATGTCTGGGCGTGGGGTTGTACTGCCTTTGAGGTACGATGCTATCGAAATTCAGCCTTCCAGCTTCTCTGACAATTTTACCGGTCTGGTTATCAGATAGTGACCGATTGCGCGCCATACAACGCTGCTAAAGGAGATGGTGGGATACTTATGGCCTTTATGCGCAAAGATCCACCCGGTTCAACCGAAACATTGATGAGCCGGCTCGTTGACGAAACCTCTGCGGATGCCGCCCCAGTATTCCAAAATCTGCCCGACTGCCTAACCAAGTGTTGGGCATTTGAGGCGAAACAGCGCCCACGAATGCCCAGTATTCTGCATCAACTTTTCCCAACCATGGTCACAGACAATACAAGGTCATTCCACAATGCCTGCTTCCGCTTTGCGGGGCGTCGTAGCATTTTGCGTATGTGCACTGAAACATTTCAGTACAGGTACAGCGAGGCCATCTCGCACTCCTCGGAGGCCCCGCAAATCCGCACCGACATCGGCGACAGAACAGGCCAACCTTACGCTCTGTCAAGTCTCGCTGAGATACGTCGGCTCCGAAGCGAGTATAACGAGGCCGTCGCGTACTACTCCGAGGGGTTGTAAATCCGATGGGCACCGGCGACATAAAGGCAGAGCCAACGCCTTGTGGGGACTCGCTGAGCTGCATCGACTTCGAAGCGAGTATAGCGAAACCATCGCGCTCTACTCTGAGGTGTTGAAAATCTATACCGACATCGGCGACAGAACAGGCCAAGCCTCCGCGATGTCAAGTCTCGCGAGGTACATCAGCTCCGAAGCAAGTATAGCGAGGCCATCGTGCTCCACTCCGAGGTCCTACAAGTCTGTACCAACATCGGCGACATGGAAGGCAGCGCTGACGCCTCGCGGGATCTTGTTCTCACCGAGTCGCTCGAGAGCGCCCATTGCTTACTATCAAACTTGATGTATTCTGTGCAATGTAGCCGATTTATAATGCGATATGTTCTGTCGGTTATTCCGTCAAGTACCAATTTAATGGCTCTGAATAAAGCCAGACCTTATGGGATCGGAGTCCCTTTAGGCGTGAACAGGCCAAAGCGATGGTTGACGGTTTCAAGGAGATGGGAAACACCCAGTCTCATTAGGCCAAAGGCCAAAGCGCGCCGGAAGATAGTACCATTTGTGCGCCGCTCATAGCTCGATATTTCGGCTATTAGCCAGATTCCAGGGCTACATGTATGGCGAAAGACTTTTGAGTGAGCCCCATCATTCCCTTTCGCTGCCTGATGCGTCGTCTGACTTGAACCTGCAGCTGCAGACGTCGCTTTCAACGACCGCTGGCACAAATTCGCCCCGCCTGCTGCAAAGAGCAGTTCAATTTCCCAGATGATGTGAACTCAAAATCTATCGCCGTGTTGGTGATGGTTCCTCCCGGGGTGGAGGTCCAGGGCATTCTGTTCCGCTTCTTTTCGTAACTACAAACCTGTGGGTAATCCAAACCTATTCTTCAACCCTGTCACTGAGCCCAACAGCGATCCTAGCACCGACAGTAAAATGAAGACGCTCGAACTCGGGTTCCATGTGCGAGTCGAACAGGAAATGGGATCAAAGGATTATGTACGGCCCATGCTTTTCGAATTCTGCATTGCACCCAGCTTTCTCTTCTGTCCTCGACCCATTCGATGTTGGGTTTCTGTCGTATCGTTATTATGTAAAATTAGCCGGATGATCCAGGTCCCTTCCAGGTCAGTCATCCGCTGATAGCTACGCCATTATTGCTCTCCTTAATTAATTCTCCTTTGCCGCAATTTGAGTGTTTCGTTCCATCATCCAGCCTGCTTATTCAAATTTCGCTCTGTGAAACGAAGACAGATGAGACAAAGAGATACCCCAACCCTAAGCGTAAAACAACACTTCTGCAACTTTGAGAATGGCGCCAATCGCGGCTCTTATAGTAGACGCAATCTTTGGAGTCGCGAGAGGTCGCGAACTCGAGGATGTTGAGGAGCATTTCGCACGACGGGCGGGGTCCCAGGGGGCCGCGGCGATGCAGCACAGCATCGCGGCCTTCGCGATCGCTTCAGTGCAACGCAACCACAAATCGCAATCCCCCGCTCTCACATCCCCGCCATGGCAAACCACAGTACCTCCATCACTGAGCTGAAAGACACTAATAATCTTCATCCGGACGTCTCCGAAATCAACTTGGTTCGTCTTGTCCGATCTTGGCTCGAACGACAATCGAATAACACGCTTCTGGTTCGCAGCGATCGACGCTTGATGAACTCATCCACCTCCTCATTCCACCGTCTCGATTGACAATAATGGATAGCTCTGAAATCGGATCTGGCAAATATGGAGAGGTTCTTCTGGCCAAGTTGGATGGGTCGTCCCAAACTCCCACGTCGGTTGCTGTCAAAGAGCTTCGAACTGTTGGGACAAGAGGCGTCCGCAGGCGCGTGGCCTTGGTCGGTACTCTCGACGCCCGGATTGTTTCTTATCAACGCTCATATTATTTTTAGCGCCTTGCAAGAGAACTCAAGATATGGGCTAAAGCGAGCCACCCTCACGTTCTGCAGCTAGTTGGCTACTATCTCAGTGACAATTACGAAATCGCTCGATTGATCTCACCGTTCATGACCAATGGCAACGTTTCCCAATATCTACAGAAATCAGAAGTCGGCGTCGTTAAGCGCTTGGATGTTGTACGTCTTTCAGTCACAAGTGGGTCGAAGCGGTGCCTAAATGCTGCTTAAGATTCGGGATATCACGCTGGGGATGGACTATCTACATGGCTGTAGTCCACCCATATGCCACGGAGATTTGAAACCAGCAAGTGTCTCGAACTCCGAAAGAGATGCAATATAACTAACAAATTTTTAGGCTAATGTCCTCATGAACGACGGCCTTCAAGCCGTCTTGTGTGACTTTGGCTTAGCATCGTTTGTAGAGGAATCCGGCATTTCAAGTGGACTCACAACGTCTCGCACTATCGGAGGTTCCATTCGATACATGAGCCCAGAACTCCATTTGGAGGAGGAGGCCAAGCATACGTTGGAAAGCGATATTTGGGCGTGGGGCTGCACTGCCTTTGAGGTGACCGGCTTCCGGCTTCCCTTTTTCCCCCTAACTAATTTTCGATTTGATTAATAGATAGTGACTGATTGCGCGCCGTATTATACTGTTAAAGGAGATAGTGGGATAATCATGGCCTTTATTCGCAGAGATCCTCCCGGTTCAACCGAAACATTGATGAGCCGACTCGTCGACGAAACCGCTGCAGATGCCCCTCCAGCATTCCAAAGCTTGCCTGACTGCCTAACCAATTGTTGGGCTTTTGATAAGAAGCAACGCCCGCGAATGCCTAGTATCCTGCGTCGAGTTTTTCAGGACACGAGCGTGGAGGAAACAAGGTTGGTCGGTTCCACTTTGGAGCGCATTTGTTTGCGTAGACTAAAATATTTCAATTTCTTCCCTTCACTCACCCATAACTTCCTCGACAACTTGATCGGGAGAAGTAGACCGGCTCCAGACTGGGTGGCTTCTCCTCGTGGTAGCGGGGCTAGGAATCATGGGGATCGGAATCGGGTCCACGTTCGTAATGTAAGCACCTCCAAAAAAGGCCCCGTTCTTTCGCAAAGCTGAGCCTGACGGACTCAGATACCCTACCAAGCTGGAAGGCAGGACCTTGAGGTCCTTTTCAGTTCTGCCGGAAACATTGTTAAGGCTGACATCAACCTTCCAATTGATATACACGCCACGAGCTCCGGAACCATTGTGTTCGAGAGTCCCGAAGATGCAGACAGGGCTATTCGTGAGTCCAAATTCCGATAATCCACTTGACCATGAAACTTACGACTTTAGCAACAGAAATTTTCAACGGCTATTACTGGGTTGGGCAAAACCTTGAAGTTCGAGAGGTGAGAATCATTCAATGAGGGGCAAAGGCATCACTGTCTGACAACTACACGCGTACACGCACGCACACATATATAGTATCGTGGAACCAGGACCAGATCCAATGCGGTATCCGTTCGTGCAAGCATAGGTCCCGGTAGTCCAAGCCGAACCGATAGATCTCTACCCCTTCCTGAAGGGAGTTTCCATTTCGGACATCAGCTTTATGTTGGCAATGTAAGCGCCTGCAAAAGATCATGTTAGCATTCTCGAAACTGAGATGATTGAAATTGGCTCAGCTTCCCTACCAAGTCACGCCGCAGAGCCTTGCGGAGCTCTTCCGTGCTGCTGGAAACGTTCTGAGGGTCAGAGTCAACATCAGTCCTTATGGGCATGCACAAGGCTCCGGAACCGTGGTGTTCGGAAGTGTCAGGGAAGCTCAGACCGTCATGCGTAAAGTCATCGAGCAGTGCTTGGCTATTCATTGGAGCTTATATATATCTTTCTAATAGAAATGTTTAATGGGTATAAATGGTACGAGCGACGACTAGAAGTCCGGGAGGTAAGCCGTGTTCCAAGCCGTGGAATAATCGTCGTCTAATACCTGACACTACCCCCTAGCACAAACCGCAACTCCCCGGAGTCTATAGTAACTCTACTCCACCTATCTCTGCGACTAATGTCGTTAGCCCCAGTATCGGGGGAAACAAAAATGGCTCTTACCAGCAAACGGAGACCCCGAGCCGGCAAATCATCGTCCGAAATGTGGGTGCATAGTGGTGTCCTACGAGATTCCCCCGAGCTTAATATGACGGTCATTCAGCTTCCTTGGTCTACTGCGAACGTGGATCTTGTTGAATTGTTCGACAATGCTGGAAATGTCGAACTTGCTGAAGTCCTGTTCGATGGGGACCGGCCGAAAGACGTCGGTATTGTTCAATTTGCGCGAACTGAAGAGGCTGAGACTGCTATTGGTATGCTCTCCCTTCTGTCCTTGCTTCTCGTGTACTAAAAGCTCTATTATTCTACTATTAGCTAAGTTCCAAGGCTACATGTACGGCGGAAGGCCGATGGGTAAGTCCCTTCGTTCGCTTTCGATGCTTGATGTATCGTCTGACCTTGTATCTGCAGATCTCGCTTTCAACGACCGCTGGCACACGTTCACTTCGATTGCTACAAAAGGATGGGTGACCTTTACGCGATGATGTCAGCTATCTGGTAATGATATCTACTTCCCTGAAATCTATGCTTCTCTGTTCCCTTTCGAAGTACACGACAGACTTGCCGATATTCTCAGATCATTCTTCACCCCGACTCTCTCATGGGAAGGGCCGAGACATCATCTGTCTGTAACGAAGAGCCCCTTGCCGAAGTAGATTAGCGCTAACTCGAACAAACCTTAGGACCGACCCTCTAGTGACTACGATTGAATTTGGGTCTCTGTTGCCCGTGTGACTGAGTACCTTGTAGAGAAGCGCTGGGAATCCACACGTCCTGTTCCGGCGCAGATTGGTATTGAGTAGGAGCCAAGCCCAGTTTGGGAATGACTCGCCTTTACTAGCGCCTTCTCCGCCGCGTCTGGTTTATATCGAGAACTCCCCTATATCAATTGAGGCAAATTCAACGTCCGACCCGGTCTACTTAGAACGAACGAAGGATGTCCAAGAAGAGCTCAATGAAACGCCCCCCAGATGTACGAACGAGCCTTTTAATTCAAAAGTGTTTACAGACTCCGAAATCAAATCTCTCGTACGCGTTCACCTTCTTCACCTTCAGATCCACAGCGCTGGCGCTTTTGTGAAAGGAGCCTAAAACGGGCCGGCCTTTCCCGTCGGTCCGCTTCCGCTCTAGAGGAACGTCAGGGACTTGGGGTCCACCCCTCACGTCACGGCTCACCCCCCAGCTGGGATCCAGCGAATAATGCTGTCTCCGGTCGAGGACAAGTCACTAACGGGTGACCCGAGAGCTGCCTTTGTCCTTGTTCGGTTTGCCACTCATATAAGATTTCGTCATTCTCGCATCCACTTCCGATCTCCGAGTCCGAGCCGGACGGAGAGCCACCATGCACCGCCCCTATCGCCTTCTCCTTGGCCAGGCCTTGCCTTGAAAGAAAACTAGAAGTCGTTCGGCATCCTCCAAGAACCAATTGAAAAAAACTGCACTTTTTCCCACTACGCCACCCTGGAAGCTGGATGTCGAGATGGTGATCGTCACCGACGTCGGAATGCAATGTGTAGCGCGTTCTGGGAAGAGATTACCCGGTGCTTGTTTACCCGAGCCGGTTCTCGGAATTCGGGAGGTTTCGGCATTGGGGGATCAACGCACTGCGCAATTGACGTAGGGTCGAGCCCAGGGAAACTTTTTTTACGATAACGACCACAGTTTTGGGACGTCTCGATCTCTGTCACTTCCTGCCTCTTCCCTTGGGCGCGTGCACGCCCGACAGGGTTAGTGTTCTTCTCGCTGGCAGCTCAGACACATTGGCCACGACGTGTATGTGTGGCTTGCACGAGCACCCAAAAGCGGACTGACATTTCCAGTAGAGAGGTATATTCTGCAGGGATAGTCCTAAAGAGAAATAAAACAACAGCCCCAAGAAGAATTGGGAGAAGGTCATTGCAAGAAAGGTGTATGTACATCGAAAATGGGCAGGGGCAGGGGTTTTTCGGGGGGTAACGAACGACAAAGATATAATAACTTTTAAACGACAAAAGACAATCAACAGAGAAAAGACAGAGAGATATAAACAATAAAGAAAATACCGAGAAAAAATAGGAGCACAAAATCTTTGCATATCAATGAGAACCCGTTTTCCTTTTTCCTACCAACAACCGCAAATGCTTCCGAGTGTATGGTACCGAGATGGGATGAGAGTGAGGTGGCGAAAAAAATGCTGAACAAATTTGACGAAAATTTGAAACATAAGAGTCCAAAGGGTGAGGTGGGCTTGAACGTTGACTCGTTCGGTATTTGTTCCTCGATTTAGAACTTGACGTCCCTTGGGCTGGTATAACCACGCTCCCATTCGTATTGAGGCTTCATCTCGTAGTGCTCGGAGCTCTTGGTGGAGCTACCGGTTCCGGGACGGTCGCGGCGGATCACGGCTGGGGAAACAGAGGTTGGCTCATGTTCCTTGATTCCATTTGCGGCCATGGGAGGAGAGCCGAGCTTACGGGATTGGCGGCGTTGCTTCTCAACGTCGCGGAGCTTAGGAACACCGACTTCCTCGACAAAGAGGCCTAGCGAGAGGGGAAGATGTCAGTCAGCGTCTTGGGTTTCGGGTGGGTCGATGGGAGTGGACGCACCATCGTTCTCGGGCTCGCCATCGAACAAAACGGCAGTCTGTTCGAGAGTGCGTCCCTTGGTCTCCCAGAGGTACATGAAGATGAAGACAGCCTCGAACGCAAGCCAGCCGACGTAGCTATCGAAGACGGTCGCAGGTTAGCACCAACCTTCAGAGGTCATGGCAGTGAAAAGCGAACACGTACAAGAGGTAATACTTCCAGCCCAACCTCTCGAGTGCAACGGGGTTGACGTATTGGTTGAAGATGAGGGTCAAGCTGATAGTGAAACTCATGACGGCGAATCCCTTGGCGCGGATGGCGAACGGCAGAATCTCGACGGCGTAGGCGACCAACAAGGGGGTATAGGCGATATCGTAGAAGGCGTAGTAGAGGAACTGCAAACATAACCGGTATCAGTAAGTTACGATGCGTGGAGAAAACACAGAGGCAGGCGCGACTCACAATCATGACGATCGTAAAGTTGGCAGCGACTTTAGAGCCCGTATCCTGGAAGACGGCCGAAGTGACGGTCCATCCAACGAACACTGCAAACGTCCAAAACCCGTATGAGAATCTCATCCAAACCCAAGTTCATCACACGCGCGGAGAGAGACTCACCAACAAGCATACCAAAATTGCTCGTCAAGAACAACTTCCTCCTTCCGATCTTCTCAACAAACATGCCCGCAGTGAAAGCCATACCGAAGTTGAAGATCTGCAAGATACCGTTGATCAAGGTCTTGGTTCCAGCAGCCTCGATTCCGACGGTTTCCAAGATGATGTTGATGTAGTACGAGACGAGACCGTTTCCGGACCATTGGGAGAACACGCCGAGACCGATGATGACGCGCATGCGACGGCGGTTGCCTGGAGTGGCGAAGAGCGACCAGTAGGAGACGCTGCCGAGCTCGCCTTCGAGAGAGATCGCTTCTCGGATTTCGCTGTACTCGTACTAAAGGCGCGCGCATATCAGGTTCAGTATCAAGAGTTGGAGGATAAAGGAAAGAAACGGTTGCACGTACGTCGACAAGAGGGTGATAGACATCCCCATTACCATGGTACTTGCCCAAAACGCGCTTAGCTTCTTCGTCTTTGCCCTTTGAGATCAACCAACGCGGGCTCTCGGGGGCGAACCAGATCAAAGTGCACTGCAAGATACTGGGGAGAGCTTGCAAGATGGAAGGGATGCGCCATGCCCAGGTGCTACCCTTGATGCGGAAAGTGCCGAACGTGGTCCACTGCGTAGAAAGGAGGGGTACGTGAGTAAGGAGGGGGAAGTGAATGGGGAAGGGCACTATTGACTTACAGCCGAGACGATGGATCCCAAGTACCAAGTGGTGTTGTACAGGGCAGTGATGGAACCGCGTTGAGTGGGGTAAGCGAGTTCGGTCTAAGAGGAATGCGAAGATCATCCAAGCGAAATTAGCTCCGAGGTACGAATTGAGAACGAGAAGAGGGGGCGGGGGATGGTCGGAGGAAATGAGGGGCACCACAAGACCACACGACCAGCGGAGCCGGGAGATGATTTTTTCGGAAAGAGGGGATTGGAAATGGGAGAGCGAAGAGTGGACACTTACGACAAGGAGGGGAGCAGCGTTGATCGAGAAAGTCATGCCGAAGCCGACTAAACGAAAACGGAAAAGGGACGTCAATAATGGCAGTCCACGCCACCCGCATAATCCATTTCCCCACTCACTCATTCCTCTAGCAATGATGAACTGCGTAACGTTCTGAGCCTGGGCTTGCAGTGCCACACCACCAAGCATGATAACGCCTCCGATGAAGATGCCTTTCCTTCGTCCCAGACCATCGGTGATGTAAGGAGCCAAAGGAAGAGCGATGAAACCTCCGATGTTTTGCACGCTTGTCAAGATACCTATTTCGCAAAGGAAGACGATAATAAATTAGTTCCTATTCTTCTTTGACGTTTCCGGCATAAGAGAAACGAGGTCATTGATGTGAGAGAGGACGTACCCAGAGTGGACCCCTATTCGTGCGAAGCCGAGGAGGGTCAAAATGAGCGTCAAGTAACGTAAGGGACCACAGAGAGAAAGCTCCCGATCGGTTAAAAAGCTTACAGTAGGGTTGCCAAAGTATTCTTCCCACTGTAAAACGAAGAGAAGGCGAAGAAGAGTCAGTTATCGGATAGAAGGTATCAGAAGCAAAGGTTTCGTTAGTTACCTGGTCAAGGATCTGCAATCCGTTGGTCTATTCCCGGCGGAGATGGGATGAGCGTCAGCCGACGGCTTGCGGGAGGGGTATGCCGCCATTGAATTGTTTCTGCTTACCATGCTACCATCGAAACCCTAGTAAGCGAGGAGGAGCGGATGTCAGCATCAGCCGGAACACGTCGTCAAAGTCCAAGTCACAGAAAAAGCTCACATTGGTGTATGATGTCAAGAGAGCCAGGACGATGCAAAAGTTGACGAGGACGATTCCCCTGTTGCGATACCAAGGTCCTCGATCAACTAAATCCGCCACTGTCGGCCACTGCTGCTGATCCATCGTCGTTGTTCAATCAGCTTGCTTTGATGATCGGTGTGTTGTGAAAGAGTTGCTCTCTTTTCGCTTCACGGAAGTGAGAAGAGAGAAGAAGACGAAGTGCTTGTGTGAGCTGGCTGACAGAGGGACAGAGGACGCGGGGTGAGGGGGAGGGAGGGGGAGGAGAGGGGAAAAGCGAGGAGGGGGGGATGGGGAAATGTCGTGGATATGTGTAGCCTCTTTATCCGAGTCGCGATGACAGAGAGTCTTGGAAGAGTCGAGTCTTGTGAACCAAAGGAGTGGATGATTGTGATATTTTTCAGGGTTAAGGTATTTGGCTTAGAACAAACAAGATGGGAAAATAATACCACACTCTCTGCTTCCAGAACGTTGTATTCAAATCCCTAATAGTCAGTTCCTGAAAGGGATCGGGGGGCTTTGAGTCGTAAGGGGACCTGCCTCGTGACACAGCCGCGGCTCGGCGCATTTTCGCAAAGCAGTCAAGTGCCGGTCTTCCATCCTCTCTGGGAAACCTTGTCCCGACCAAACCCGTTTGATAACCGTCACAAGCCACACATTCCCGCGGTTCGATATCCTACCTCACTTCATCCCCTATCTTGAAAGCACCTAGTAACAAGCGACCTCGAAATACTTTTTCTTTCGACGTCGATGGGCGGGTCGTGTGTGTGATGCCGGAAGCGGATAAGAGACCGGCGCGCGTCGTGTCGGGAAGGCGGGACATTGGATCTCCCGTGTCGGCGGGTGGTGGTGTCTCAGACCTGAAATTTCACCGATGACGAATCCCACACCTGCCTTTTTGGGAGTAGCCGCGTCTCGCGTCCCAGACCTCCACTTCGTTCAGCCACTCCCTCCCGCTGGAGATGTCTTGAACCACAAATAGCACCACCCAATGCTCACTACACATCCAACGCTCTCCAAAATGCGGTCGATGGAGGTTTGTTGTAAGGAAATGCGTCGAGGATACCAAGGTTCACAAGCCAACAAGCCGCGGAGAATTATCGCGAGTGTAATAATGGATGGTTCCTCACGTGAATGGCCCACGCCACACCCACCCATGCAGTGGGTAGTACCCTATAAACACAGTGCACTTCAGCAATAATGTCGCACTATTGCCATCAGATTCGAACTTGTGGCTTCAATTCAACGAGAAACGCCACCCCAATCCTCGTGTTAGTACTTTACCCCTTTCAGGCCATGCTCTCGTTTCGGGATCTATTGATGCTGTTGTTTACAGCGAAAGGTGTGCCTGGGCTGCCGAACGACCAAGTCCACCTAGAAACTGATACAACGCCAGTGACTTGGCCCATACCGACGAAGCGAGTAGTAGATGCAGAGTAGTAAGCTTCTGAAGTCGATTTGTCGTCGAGGAACCGACGTCTTTTGACAGAAAAAATCTTAACTGCGGGGCTTCTGTCTCACTGTCTCACCTCCTCTCGGCCGAGCCCGGAAACAATAACCTTTTTGACGTCACTTCAGTCAACCAATCGCGACCTTTGCTCCTGCACTGAGCTCCAAAATTACCACGTTTCGATGCCCTTTCCTTCTTCATTCATTTTATTCTCTCTTATCAGTGGTCTACATGGGCAATAGGCCCTAGTCTAGTTGGGGGTTTTTATCGGGCGCCGAGCCCCTGATACTGGTAAGTAATCCAGCCCTTTGGACGAAGCCTCCTCGCTATTCAGTCGTCGTCGTGAAGATCTTTACCTCGTTTGTCTAAATGTCTCCGGGTACATCGGTTAGCCGAAAGCGAAGTGACGAGTAAAATAAGGGACGACAACAACCTGTTCCTCGGTGTTGGGAACTCCGGAGGTCGGAGTTAGCTTTCATTCGTTCGTGCTTTCGGAGTTGGCGTGCTCGAAACACGCGTTCGAGCGATTCTCTTCGGGGCTTGTACCCCTTTCGGAAACTATATACAAAATGTATTGAGCACTTCGGAAATCCATCAAGGTCCATTAGTCCTCGACCAAGACGACGATCATCTCCTTCACTTCTCTCCACGACGTTGACACTTGAGGCTCTTTCGCTCCCAATTGAAGCGCCCCACCCTCATACCAATTGGGTACCTCCATCCATCCAACTGAAACGGTAACACTCCGTCGGGTACGTATACATGGGCTCGGCTCTTCCTTGTCAATCTCCTCCGTCCGGGATAGCTTGTCCGCCCAAATTATCCGTTCCTGATCGCCCACATCCCGTCCCATCCCATCCCCAGGTCAGTCGATCGCTTTCCTCGGTCGTGCATTTCGTCTTGCTCGGGATCGGAAAGTCAGTAACACCAAGCCTCTCCCCATGCCACCCCTCAACCAGACAACGACCGCGTTTCGTTAACCCTCCTCGGCACTTAGCACCTCTCGGCAGAGCGGGTGATCCCAAATTGGTACAAGTCCCCGCCGAGTTTCGTGTTTGACCGACGTCGGTCAATGGATAAGTATGGGGGAGGGAGGTCTCGGGACTAAAACGTAAGATGTTGATGTTAGATGCCGAAAGCCAACAAGACATCCTTATTTTGTTCTTCCGACCCACAAACTCTCTCCACTTGGCACTCTGTGCCCGCACCCGTTGACTTTTCCCCCCCAAGGTCCTGCTGTTCATACTGTGGCTAGTGTGATTTAATAACAATTCAGATGTTGCACCCCGAGTAAGCCCATCCACGCTCTGGTCCGAACCGGCGGTGATCCCAAGCCACCCGCTGCGTGCTGAGTTTCATGAACGGGTTTGGGGGCTAGGTTGAGGGCCTCTTTCAGGGTAGTCAAAAAAAGCAGGAATCGCGTTTTGCACTTACGTAGGGGATATTATTTTTTTCGTGTCGGTAGAACCGTTTTGAATTCGTGGTATGGGTGTGTGTGGCTTGCTTTGTTCCAAGCGGCGTAAGCGGCGTCTTCCCCCATTGGCTCATCTTTCCTCCGACTCTAGAAGGCGGGAACCCACGGTGACAACTGCGAGGCTAGGCGCTCAACTACAATACAAAAGCCCCCGAGCTCAATATGAATATTCTCACGACTTTGGTTTGTATTCTTCAGAGATAAGCATACTGCACCATGGCCTTATCGACGGAGCAACGCGGGCAGTGGAAACCTCTTCTCCCCTTCTTCCTCTTGTCTCAGGCAGTTACACAGTACGTTGCTGATCCGCCGGTAGAACTTTACCCTTTCTTGATGTGCCTCGCTCGGGGAATGGAGGAGGGGCGGTGTCATTTCCCACTGGTGACCCCTCAGAGGTGTAATTGGGAGCGACCGCGAAAGTGGATCTGGAAACAGGTCGGCCTTCGCGCTTGCAAGGCCGAAAGCTCGGACCGGACGATGAGCTATGTTCTTTCAAGAATTTCGATTCTTCTATCTCATCGACGAAGACGACGAGCAATCATCCGGTGGGGAGCGGCAAGAGCGAATGACGGGCCCGGGGATTGGTCGCACCGCTCCATAGACCCAAATCTTGTATTCATCCCTCAAGCATATTACTTTACGCGCGTACGGCATGGAAAATTTGATATGTAGATGCCAAGACGACAAAGGATGCCCTGCGCTTAAGGTCTCGCTGAAGCCCGGACCGCCTCGGCTATGAATTCAAAAGTATCCACGGCCCGCCGAAAAGAGTACCCTCAACAGCCACCATAATTTCGCTCTATTCCGAGCCGCTCAAGCTTATGGAGATGAATTACCCCATTCCTTTCACAAGACAGTCGACTGGAGAGTCAATCCCCGCCATTCGTATCACGACCAAGGTTCCCCCTCTGGTCTTGCATTTTCGGTCTCTTTTTTATTTTTCTATGAGCTAGTACGTTCACAAACCAACGACGCCACACGGTCAAGCCATCGTGACTTGGAAGACGATTCATAGTTGGCTTCCGAACGGCTGAGGAGGAAGGACTGGCGCGTATGAAGCCCACTGGAGCTCGGTCTCGCCCGTTCCTTCGCACCTCGCTTGCAAGAACGCCAGTACAAGCAGCGAAAAAAATTACTCGAGAGTGGCTAACCACCAAGTAGTTACTGGCTGGATTGATATATAGGCGACGCTGCGCCGCTCATCACGCTTAACCGCCTCCATGATTTCGCTCTAGTCCGAGCCGCTCAAGTTCGCGGAGATAAGCAGGCCAATTCCTATCACAGGACAGTTGAATGGAGCGTTAGTTAATCCCCGTCATTCGTATCACGACTAAGGTCTCCCCTCTGGTGTTGCATTTTCGGTCACCTTTTTTTTTTCCTCTCTATGAACTAGTACGTTCACAGAACAACAACGCCGTGCGATCGAGCCATCGTCACTTGGAAGAAAATCCATCGTTGGCTACCGAACGGCTGAGGAGAAAGGACTAGTACGTATGAAACCCACTGGAGCTCGGTTTCGCCCTCTCCTTCGCACCTCACGCGCAAAAAACGCCAGTCCAGGTAGCGACACAGATTCACTCGAGAGTGGCTGGACAACAAGTAGTTACTGGCTGGATTGATATAAACGCGACGCAGCGCCGCTCATCACGTTGGGTCGGGAGTACACTGGATCCAGCATGTATCTTTTGGTATAAAGTCTCAAGGCGCGTACAAACGTATATGCGACGAACTCGATCACGGGGGGAAAACAAATATATAAAAAACCCAGATCATCATATTCGTTAACACTTTTGCCTGCTACTGAACCTTGCTCTCATCCTCCACCTTCTCCAGCATCGCCGACACCCACGCAACGAATCTTGCTTCGTCAAGCATACCTATAGTTATGACATCGAGTGAGTGAGCAAACGGCCGAATGCGGTCGTCCGAACACGAGACAATCACCTTTTGAATCGAAGAAATCCGCATAACACCTCTCATCCTCGACTTTATCGGCCCGGATGAGAGCTTTCCCGCCCGACACGGTGAGAGCGTAGTTCATGGTAAGGTGGTAATGCGGTGGGAGGTAAGCTGACGTTGCGCGCGGGTAGAACGTTGATAGAGGGAGAGTTGGGGCGGATGATGGAGCGAGGGATTGAGGTTTTGGGCGGGTGGTTTTGGACAATGCTGTTAAGCGCTCGGTTTGTATCTAAGAGGAAGGATACCAGGTGAGTGCACCTCGTTGAGACAGAGAGTCAGGGAGTGGCGACGTACTCGCTTGTCTAGCGTTTTCCGTTTTCCAATGAAGATGGTGTCACCTTCAACGAAATATATGTACCCCATCTGGACAGCCGACAGTAACGCGTACCTGTATAGAGCAACGAATAAGGTGCGTCAGAGCCGGATACTCGATACCATTTTGGTATAAATGGGAGACACGAGGACACGAAAAAGATGGAAAAGAATGAAAAGAAGGCTTACAATGTCACACCAATAAAGACGCCCAACCGACTCTCCTCGAAACTAATCTTCCAGCTATACAACCCCGTAGCGGCAGCAACCAGCACCGCTGCCCATCCCAGGCCCAATCTGACGTCGGTGTGCTGGTGTATTTGCGAGTAGCAATCCGGTCGTGCGAGACACTACGAAGAACGAGCGGTTGTTATTTCAGCCTTAGGTAAAAATATCGTATGGGTCGTCTCCCAAAGCTACCCACCCGCTTCAACGCATCGTCCAATGTGTTCTTCAAGTCCGTCAAGTTATAATTGTTGATCTGTATTGGTTCAAACGTGAGGGGCACCGCGTCCGCAGGCACTGCTACTCCGTTGATTGTTGCAGACGTGTCGACAGTTAAGTCGTTCGTGGTGGTGGCTTCAACTCCGTCTGCTGTAGTTTCAGCCTTTTTGCGAGCCATCTTCAAAGTTGATGGTGGTAGGGATGAGAGATAGGGAATGAGGTTGAAGGAGCGAAAGGAATGACGTGAAATGACCTCTTTCGGGTGTGGTCAAGAATACAACAGACGTGTTCAGGACCCTGACGTTTGCAGACGTTTGTCTGCCCTCGAACCAGCGCCACAGGGTACCCTCTTAAACCAGCCCATTCCGCGCGTCATCATCTGTATAGATCATCGTTGTTTTTGTGAGTAGGGTATAGTTGTATGAAATTTGTGACAGCTAGTGCTCTCTAAATGGCACGTAGCCCTACAGGTTCTGAGGGACCCTTCCCGCTCTCCCCCTTTCTTCTCTCCCGACGAGCCAGTAACGTCAAAAGCACGTCATACCAGTCTTCTTTCGTCTTGGCATCTCTCACAATGTCTTCCCCCCCTCTAGAACTGGCTGCATTACTGTGAAACCTTCATTTAGCATCCGGAGTGGCCAATAGACAATTGTGGAGAGATCTCAGGACACTCACCTCCATTCCTCTCGAAGTATCGCTCTCTTCGCATACATCTCCGGTAACCAGTCATACGTTAACCACTTGGTCGCCCCAGCGAATCTCAGCAGCGCATTTCTATACTCGAATTGCGCATCGTCTGGAATCCGGTGCCAAAGTCGACACACCGTCCGCAATTCGTCTTCACCAGTTTTGCGCGCTACTTCTTTGAGGTATTCGTTCCTGGCTCTGACCCAAACTTTTTCTTGCTCGATCTCCAATGTTTCTGGGTGAGTGAAGACGTGGAGCGCTGCAAGTGCTTGTGCTTCGTACAGGGGGAAAGGAATGACATGGTTAGGCAAGCCGATAAACGCGAGAGAGCTTGGAGGGAAGTCAAGAGAGATGGGGAATATATGTCGTGCTAAAGGATATATGTGTGCTCCGGAGTTCCAGAGATGTCGAGGAAACTCTTCCGCGGTAGGAGGGAGTCGCTGGGCGATTACTTGCGGAAGGAATGAAACGCTGTAAGACCTATTTGTCAGCCTATTTTCGTACTAATCAGGAGGATTTACGAAAGAACGACTCACTTGTGTTCGTAACCTGTGGCCAAAATAACGACGTCGATCCCCTCGTCGGCTGAGCCATCAGTGTAGATAACCTTCCCGTTCCCCTCAACTTCGAAGCGTTCTGGAGGAGATCGCTGTTTTGGGTCGGTGGTATCGACCCTCACGAATCCTTTGACTGAATGATACGTTTCGGCAGCAACCTGGGCAATTTCAATGCTAAGATCCCTTCCACTATGTCCGCCCCCAACGACGACCACTCGTTTTCCCGCATAAGCGCTTGGCCCCCGGTACCAGATCGAGTGCATAACGTCTCTCCCTTCAGCTGCCCCCCACTCTTGTAAGCCAGGTAAGTCCGGCTCACATGGTTTGTTGTAATGACCGTTCGCCACGGCGAGGTGATCAAATCGCTCAACTTGGGAATGTCCCGCCACTAGGATATCCCATGCGCCGTCCCTCCAATAAGCTTTTTTAACTCGAGTCTGGAGACGAATGTATGGTCGAAGGTCGAAGTCCTTTGCAAACTCCAGGAGATACTGTTGGACGGCCGCCGCAGGAGGGAACAGCGCTGTCCCGGGAGGGAACTGATAATCATTGAAGGCCATGATATTCACGGGAAGGTTCGCTGTAAGCGAGTCATAGATTGGACTTTCAGGAAGCTTAGAATGTTCCGGGTCAGGCCGTGCATCGTCCGATCGATACCTATCGAAGAGCTTTTTGTCAGCGCACCGAAAAGTATTATCACCGTATTGGTACACTCGAAGAGTTCAGCCACTAACCAGACGCCTCCAATTTCGTCCCGGACTTCGAGCAAAATGACTTCCCAATCTAAGCCAGACTCCTTGAAAGCCCGGAGGAAGGCTAGTCCGGCGGGACCACCGCCCACCACTGCCACTCGTTTACGTCGTTGCGGAACCAGAACTGTGCCCATTGCTGGTAATATTATCCTGCGGTTCCAGAGCTTGTTTAATAGGCTAAGTGTGGTAGGCGGGAAGGCGAAAACGAACACTTCAGCAGAGTTCGTTTTCAAGTGCGCGACCTTGCTTCGAGGCGCTTCGACATGACGTATCGGTCCCCGGTCGGCATCCGAGTGACCGGTCACTGCTCGTCAAACCAACCCCCCAAAGCAAGGCGAGTTTTCGCTATTTGGTTTAGTTCTCGGTACGTTTAAGGCCCTAGGAATGAAAGAGGGGCTAAGCGACGGGTTTCAGGCGAATACCTTGACGCAAGTGTCCACCTAAGTTCTAACTTGTCAAAGCGCGGGAACCTCTGCATAGACGTGACTCTGACATTTGCAGACGTTTGTCATCCGTTGAGCCAACGCCACAGGTCTTAAGCCAGCCCATTCAGCGTACGTTATCATCTAGGTCTATAGATCATCTTTGTTTTCATGAGTAGGGTATAGTTATCGGAGATCTTTTACAGCTGGCGCTCTCTAAATTTTGGCACGTAATCCTGCAGGTTTTACGGGATCCTTAGCGTTCTCCCCCCGTCTTCTCTCCCGACGAGCTAGTAATGCCAAAAGCACGCCGTACCAGTCCTCTTTCGTCTTAGCATCTTTCACAATGGCTTCCCCTTCTCCAGAACGGACTGCATCACTGTGACACCTTCATTTAGCATCGAAGTGGCCAATAGACAATTGTGGAGGGATCTCAGGACACTCACCTCCATTCCTCTCGAAGTATCGCTTTCTTCGCGTACATCTCCGGTAACCAGTCATCAGTTAACCACTTGGTCACCCCAGCGAACCTCAGCAGCGCATCTCTATACTCGAATTGCGGTTCACCTGAAATCCGGTGCCAGAGTCGACACACCGTCCTCAATTCGTCCCCGCCAACTTTGCGCGCTACTTGTTTGAGGGAATCGTTCCTGGCTCTAACCCAATCCTTTTCTTGTTCGATCTCCAATGTCTCTGGGTGAGTGAAGACGCGGAGCGCTGCAAGTGCTTGCGCTTCGCACAGGGGGAAAGGAACGACGTGGTGAGGCAAGCCGAGAAACGCGAGAGAGCTTGGGGGGAGGTCATGAGAGATGGGGAAGATATGTCGCGCTAGAGGGTATATGTGTGCTCCGGAGTTCCAGAGGTGTGGAGGAAACTCTTCAGGAGTAGGAAGTTGACGTTGGGTGACCACTTGTGACAGGAACGGAACGCTGTAAGGCACTTTGTCAGCCTGTTTTGGTACGAATGAGGCAGATTTACGAAAGAACTACTCACTTGTACTCGTAGCCGGTGGCCAGAATGACAGCGTCGATTCCCTCGTCGACCGAGCCATCAGAGTAGATAAACTTCCCGTTTCCCTCAGCTTCGAACCTTTCTGGAGGAGGTCGCTGTTTTGGGCAGGTAGTATCATCCCTCACGAATCCTTTGACTGAATGATACGTTTCGGCAGCAACCTGGGCCATCTCAGCGCTAATATCGTTTCCACTTGGTCCGCCTCCGATGACAACTACTCGCTTCCCCGCGTACGCGCTCGGCTCTTTGTACCAGGTCGAATGCGTAACGTCTCTTCCTTCAACTTCTTTCCACTCCCGTAGTCCGAGCAGGTCCGGCTCGTACGGCTTGTTGTAATGACCGTTCGCGACAACGAGGTGATCAAACCGCTCAACTTGAGATTGTCCCGCCACTCGGATATCCCATGCGCCATCTCTCCAATAAGCTTCTTCAACTCGGGACTGGAAACGGATGTAGGGTCTAAGGTTGAAGTCTTTTGCAAAGTCCAAGAGATATTGTTGTACAGCCGCGGCAGGAGGATAGAGCGCTGTCCCAGGAGGAAACTGATAGTCATTGAAGGTCATGATATTCACAGGAAGGTTGGTTGTAAGCGAGTCATAGATTGGACTTGCAGGAAGCTTGGAATGCTCTGGGTCAGGCCGGGCATCGTCCGATCGGTACCTAGCGAAGAGCCTCTGGTCAGCGCACCGAAGCGTAAAGCAGTAGCACAGTATTGGTGCACTCGGAGAACACAGCCACTAACCAGACGCCTCCAATTTCGTCTCGGATTTCGAACAAAACAACTTCCCAATCCAAGTCAGACTCCTTGAAAACCCGGAGAAAAGCTAGTCCAGCAGGACCGCCGCCCACCACTGCCACCCGTTTACGTCGTTGCGGATCCAGAACTGAGCACGTTGCCGGTAGGATTCCTCGGGGGTTCTGGAACTTGTTTAATAAGCGCTCTGGGTGCGGTAGGCGGGAAGTAGAAAACGAACTCTTCCGAAGAGTTCGTTTTCCACGCGACCCTTCCCTCGACGCGACCTCGTCACTTCTCCATATCCCACATTGAAATTGACCACAGACGTATGTTGTAATGTGCTTTGACGCAATAGAGAGTCATAATATGCGTTGTAGTTGGAGCTGTAAATGGCACGGAGTGTTGGGACAGACCTGTCCCCGGTCGGCACCCGAGTGGCCGGTCACTGCTATCAAACCAACCCCCCAAAGCAAGGCGAGTTTTCACTATTTGGTTTAGTCCTCGGTACATTTAAGGCTCTAGGAATGACAAGGGGGCTGAGCGCCGGATTTCAGGCGAATACCCTGACGCGAGTGTCCACCTAGCTTGTCAAGGCGCGGAGAACTTGAACTCTTTGCGACGTGTTCTGAACCCTGACGTTTACCGACCGTCGAACCAACGCCATAGGGCAGCACCCTCTTGAGCCAGCCCATTCGGCGTACGTTATCATCTGTGTCTATAGATCATCTTTGTTTATGAGTAGGGTATAGTTATCGGAAATCTTTTACAGCTAGCGCTCTCTAAATTTTGGCACGGAGTCCTGCAGGTTCTACAGTTTCCTCGGCGTTCTTTCCCTGCCTTCTCTTCCGACGATCCAGTAGCTTCAAAAGCACGCCATACCAGTCTTCTTTCGTCCTAGCATCTTTTACGAGGCCTTCCCCTTCTCCGGAGCGGGCTGCATCACTGTGACAAACCCATTTCAGGATTGGGAGTCGCCCACGGAGATCACAGGGACACTCACTTCCATTCCTCTCGAAGTACCAGTTTCTTCGCAAAGATCTCTGGTAGCCAGTCATCAGTTAACCACTTGGTCACCCCAGCAAATCTCAGCAGCGTATCTCTATACTCGAATTGCGCGTCGTCTGAAATCCGGTGCCAGAGTCTGCACACGGTCCTCAATTCGTCCCCACCAGCTTTGCGTGCTATTTCTTTGAGGTATGCGTTCCTGGCTCTGACCCAATCTTTTTCTTGTTCGATCTCCAATGTCTCCGGGTGAGTGAAAACGTGGAGCGCTGCGACTGCTTGTGCTTCGCAGAGGGGGAAAGGAACGATGTGGCTAGGCAAGCCGATAAATGCTAGAGAGCTTAGAGGGAAGTCGTGGGATATGGGGAAGATATGTCGCGCCAAAGGATATATGTGTGCTCTGGAGTTCCAGAGATGTTGAGGAAACTCTTCCACGGTAGGAGGTAGTCGCTGGGCGATTATTTGCGGAAGGAATGGAACGCTGTAAGACCTTTTGTCAGCCTGTTCCGTATTAATCAGGATTATTCACGACTCACTTGTGTTCATAGCCTGTGGCCAGAATAACGACGTCGATCCCCTCGTCGGCTGAGCCATCAGTGTAGATAACCTTCCCGTTCCCCTCAGCTTCGAAGCGTTCTGGAGAAGGTCGCTGTTTTGGGGACGTAGTATCATCCCTACCAGAACCTCTGACTGAATGATACGTTTCGGCAGCAACCTGGGCGATCTCGATGCTAAGATCCCTTCCACTTGGTCCACCCCCGATGACGACCACTCGTTTTCCCGCATACGGACTTGGCTCTCTGTACCAGGTCGAATGCATAACTTCTCTTCCTTCAGCTGCACCCCACTCTCGTAAGCCAGGGAAGTCCGGCTCGTACGGCTTGTTGTAATGACCATTCGCCACAACGAGGTGGTCAAACCGCTCGACCTGGGATAATCCCGTCACTCGGATATCCCATGCACCATCTCTCCAATAAGCTTCTTCAACTGGAGACTGGAGATGGATGTAGGGTCTAAGGTTGAAGTCTTTTGCAAAGTCCAAGAGATACTTCTGTATGGCCGTGGCAAGAGGAAAGAGCGCTGTCCCGGGAGGGAACTGGTAATCATGGAAGGCCATGACATTCACAGGAAGGTTTGTTGTAAGCGAGTCGTAGATTGGACTTGCAGGAAGCTTGGAATGCTCCGGGTCAGGTCGTGCATCATCCGCTCGGTACCTATCGAAGAGCTGTCTTTCAGCGCACTGAAACCGTAAAGTAATAGCACCGCACTCGGAGAGCACAGCCACTAACCAGACACCTCCAATTTCGTCCCGAGCCTCGAACAAAACGACTTCCCAATCCAAGCCAGATTCCTTGAAGACTCGAAGGAAACCTAGTCCAGCAGGTCCGCCACCGACTACTGCCACCCGTTTACGTCGTTGGGGAGCCAGAACTGAGCCCATTGGTATTGGTGATCTTCCTCAGCGGTTCCTGGGGCTCGTTTAATAGGCTCGATTCGGTCCATTCTCGGGTGAGATCGTGAGTGACTGCCACTGACTCAGCGATGGCGCCTTGCTTGCGTTGGTTTGCGCCAACGTCGGAGTCCAACCAAGACAAACTCGAGTGCTTCGTATCTTCGATAATTTGTGATGGAGGAGTCAAGATCGGATTCTCTTCAAGATGTTATTTACCATATCTGGGATGACGAGTCAAATCGCGGTCTGAACTCGCTTACCTGCAGCAATGCAAGCCTCACGAAACCCAAAGTTGACCCCATTTCCAGCTCGACGCCATTTGAATTCGACGACTGTGCACTTCAGCCCACCCTCATCTCCAAAGCAAAGTGGCACAGAGAGAGCCATGGAAAGCCCTCCAACTGAAACATGAAAGACCCCCGTTCATTTCAGGCGGGCCGACGCAAGCCATTAAGGGTCTTGTTTTTGAGCCGCAACACGTTTCCTCGACAAGCTTCTAACCTTTCAGGGATCTCCATGAATAGGGGCCCGAACCCGTAGGGTAATTGAATGGACAATATAACTGCGAGGAAAGAAAGAAGTCGAAGCCTTTGCAGATCCCACCCAAGCACCAACCGTGGGCATATTGCATCCGAAATCAACCTTGCACAAATCAGGCCATTGTGGCAGAGTGGATGGGACTGCGGAGCCTACATCACGACAAAGTACAAGTGCGCAGAGGCAACGCAGAAGTGACACAAAAGATTTTTTTGAATTATGAGATGAGTCCCAAAGGAAATAACGGCAAAGCGGAGTATGGTACAGGATTCCTAAACCCCAGGAGATAGTAGTGTTGGACAGACAGGACTGGATAGTAGTAAACTTAACGTACATGCACATCGACGAACAGACTTGGAGGATAAAGAGAACGCAGATCATGAATAAGAAAAAAAAAAGAGGCGGAGAGATCGAGTCCGAGGGAGAAATATTTGCTGTTTTTCCAGGTATTCGAGTTCGAGCCAGAGAGAAAGAAAGGGGAGGGAGGGTGGCAGAGAGAGAGGGAGTGGTTTCAAAAAAAAGTGATATGGGAGGGGGGGGCATAGCTGAGTCCAAAGAGGTTGGATGCAACGCGGGTCGGGGGTGATGTCGGAGAGATGTGGGTGGGCGAGGGGAACCAGGGAAATGAGGGCGTCGGGAAACTAGAAGTTGACATCTCGCCCGCTGTTGGCGTCCTTATCCAAATCATACTTCTTCATCTCCATGTCGTCGGATCCAGCGTCCTTGTCCATGGTATCGGAGGAAGGAGCAGCCTTCAGCTTCGTCGGGAACGTTAACCGACGAGTGATGGACTGGGTGATGGATGCCCGTCGTTCTTCGTCTTGAATGGACATCACTGGGAAGACGCGCGGTTAGCTCAGAGTGTCTGAGAAATGTGTAAAGGGAACGTTGGGACTTACTGTCACCGTTCGCATTGGATTCACCATCGAACAGCATGGCAGTCTGCTCCAGCGTCCTGCCTTTGGTCTCCAAGAGGTACAACCAAATGAAGCCAAGTTCAAAAACGAGCCATCCGACGTAGCTGAAAGAGAGACGGAGGCGTTAAAGTCAGCCTACGTCCGGACATACGAAACACGCTTCGAAGACCCACATGAGGTAGTACTTCCATCCAAGTTTTTCCAAAGCAACCGGGTTCACGTATTGGTTGAAGATGAGACCCAAGGTAACAGTGAAGCTCTGAAAAAAAAATCGTCGATTAGTCCGCCAAGTGCCAAAATGGAGCACTACCAGTCGACGAACCATGGCAGCAAAGCCCTTGGCACGGATCTTGAATGGTAAGATCTCGATCGTGTACGCGATGAGGAGTGGGGTGTACGCGATATCATACAGAGCAAAGAAGATGAACTACAAAAAGAAAAGAAAATGCGCGTCAGGAATGGGGCATGGCGGGAATGCGACAGCACGGCCGAACTCACAATCATAGCAATCGTCGCGCTGCCAGCAGCTTTCGAACCCGTTTCCTGGAACACTGCTGAAGTGACGGTCCATCCAACGAACACTGTAGTACCGCGAACCAGGGTAAAATCAGAATACGCCCTTAGAAGAAATGACCGAACACCACGTACCCAACAACATGCCAGCGTTGCTGATCAAGAACAACTTCCTTCTACCGATCCGATCGACGAACAAGGCGCTCGTGAAAGCCATGACGAGGTTGAAGATTTGCAGGCAGCCGTTGATGAGCGTCTTGGTGCTCGTTTCGGTAATGCCGACGCCCTATTGCCATCATCACAAAAAAAAAGAGGGGTGACATGTCAGTTATTTCAGACGAATCAGATTAATTGTAAAAGATTGAACGCCGGTTAAACGCAAGAAGGAAAGGAGGTGGAAGGGTAAGGGCAGGGAGAGGGTAGTGTGCCGCGGGGAAACCTCGCTCGGCCTAAGATAGCGATATGAGCACCCCACTCCCCCCTGGTCACCACATGACCGTTGCTAGCCCCTCTCTGTCCTCAGATGACAGGAAGGGTACAAGAGGTACCAGATAAAATAGGTTCCTCATATTGCGAAGGACGAAATGGGAAAAGGAAGTTGGGGCAAGGGGTGGATATGCTTACCTCCAGGATCAGGTTAATGTAGTAGCTCACGAGACCGTTTCCGCTCCATTGGGAGAACTAATTCGAAAATGAATTGGGTGAAAGCGGAAAGTGACATGTCAGCGACAAGCAGGAGATGACAGTAAGAAAAAGTGTACGCACGAAAGCGAGAGCAACGATGATCCTCATTCGTCGTCGGTTGCCAGGAGTGGAGAACAGCGCCATCCAGGAGATTTGACCGACTTCCTTCTCGGTGCTGATAGCTTCACGGATTTCGTTGTACTCGTACTGTTGGAATAAATCGTCGTGTCAGGGTGACAAATTCAGACAGGGCATAGAGAGCGCGGGGGGGGGGGGGGAGAGAACGCACGTCGACAAGCGGGTGTCCAATGTTGCCGTTTCCGTGATACTTGCCCAACACTTGCTTCGCTTCCATATCTTTACCCTTGGCGATGAGCCATCGAGGACTCTCGGGGCAGAACCTGCGTGCGTTGAGTGGTTGCCGAGTATGTCAGCTCTCGGCAGTGTCGTGAAGCCGACCGCTTTTTCGCTCACCAGATCAACGTGCATTGCAACAACGACGGCAATGCCTGGAGCACAGACGGGATTCTCCACGACCACGAACTGCCTTCCATACGGAAAGTACCGAACGTCGTCCACTGAATACAAAAACGTCCCCGTGTCAGCAAGCCGGCCAGAGAGTGGGACGCCGTGGGGCGGGAAATGAACCGCGGAAAACTTACAGCCGCAATGATACTACCAACATACCAGTTGGTGTTGTACATCGCCGTTATGGGACCACGTTGAGTTGGATAAGCCAATTCAGTCTAATGGGGAAAAAAGGGGGAGGCGGGGGCCGGGGGAAACGTTTTAAGCTGCAGGGTCGACAGAGGGGCGCGCTAGCGCGCTCTTTCAAAGCCATCAGAGACGTACGATCAGAAGAGGCGCCGCGTTGATGGAGATACAAAGGCCAAAACCAACTGCACGGAGACCGAAAGGTAGTCAGCTTCTGGCGGCGTTTGCGAAGAGGCCGACAAAACGGTTTAAACTTTTAAGCCGGGGGACGTACTCATTCCTCGAGCCAGGATGAACTGGGTGATGTTGACCGACTGGCACTGCAGCGCCACTCCACCGAGCATGACGATGCCACCGACGAAAATGCCCTTTCTTCGACCGAGCATGTCGCTTATTACCGGTGCGATGGGGAGAGCGAGGAAGGCGCCGATGTTTTGGACGGACGTCATGATACCTGTGTGTTGTGGCAAAATAGAACATCAGCAATCTTGGCAAATGGGCAATCTTCTTTTTGCCGCATCAGAAACGAAACTGATTACTAACCCAGCGTCGAGCCCTAAAGCAGTGCACAAAGTGGGAGATACGAGCGGAATTGGCCGAACATGGCAAGAAGAGAAAAATGAGGTAAAAATGCGATTAAACCATCAGTTCGTTTTTTAAAGTGCCGTGAGATTGATGGAGTAGAGATAAGCTCTAGGACGTACGGTTGGGTTATGGAACGTCACTTGCCACTGTTCCACCAGTTGAATACCGCCCGCCTACATCGGGAAACAGACCATGCGTTAGTCGGCAAAAGAGTTGACCCGGCGGGTGACGGGGATGTTGGAGGCTAACCATGCAACCGTCGAAGCCCTATCAAATAATGACAAATTTCTCGGTTAGCTCACGACGCTGAGACACGGCATGCAGCACGACGAAAACCACTCGGGGCCCCTCGCGACTTACATTGCTGTAGGATGTGAGGAGAGCCAGGAGAACAGTGAAGTTGACTAGCACGATGCCTGTGGGGGTCGGGGCCGGGTGGGGTGGGGTGATGTTAGGTCAGCCTCCCCGCATGACGGCTCGAGGAGAAAAAGATACGCGCCTCGGTTTTTGTACCATGGGCCCCTATCAATAAGATCAAGCACGGTAGGCCATTCTGGGCTGCTATCCATCGTTTTCTCTCAATCCAATTCTCGTCCTAGATGGGCTCTTGAGGAGTTGCTTGGAGAGTTAGAGATGGAGGGGGAGGCGAGGGATTTGGGAGAGGAGGAGCGGAGGGGAGTGAGTTGTTCGGAGAGAAGGTGTAAAGGCTTCGAAATTTCTGTTCGCCCCGTTATAAAAGATTTCGTGTTCGGGTGCGATTGGGTACTTGCTGTGGATGGGCTCTGTAGAACCCGGAGCCTCGGATACGAGACGAGCGGGTCGAGACCCTGAGGCTACTGTCGTCGGCCAAGCCCGAACAATAAACGAACCCAAATATAAAATATAAAATAAAAATGATGTGCCCAGGCCCAACACAAGGATCACCTCCTCTTCCTATTGCATCTTAGGGTTGAGCATACGTACGCGAATTGTGAAAGGGAAAGTTGGGAGGGACCTGATTGGGAAGGGGGAACTCGTGACCCCTTCAACTGGTAATTGGGAATGGCGGTTCGCGCTACCCGATAATAGACCGGTCGTCAAATCAGAAGCCTTCCCACCTTGACCCGACTCGAATCCACCAACCACAAATATCGTTCATTCCTCTGGGACGCCGGTGCCATCTATGGAAGTACAGTCTAAATATCGTTCGGCAGGGGGCGGCATCTGCAGGGAGAGAGAGAGGGAGCGATACAAAAAAGAAGTGACGTTGCCTGCGGTGACCCAATTTCGAGAGGCGACAGCGGTTGATGAAACCCCATCAAATGACTGAGCTCTCACGCTATCCCTTTTACAGCCATTCTCTAAGCCTCATAGGGAGAGCGCCTCACGAAACAGGGAAATGGGAACGGTCTCGAGACCACCGACGTGAGTCGAAATGCATATGGGCCACCTGTCGCAAAATGGCATATTTCGACGGCGAAACGGAACGGTTAGCCTAGTAATGATTATGGGGGAGATCTATTGATTATAGGATGCCATCTTCTTCGCGCGGAATTATACACAAATGTCATTCTCTCTGTCCCGACATCTTACGTTCCAACCAGGTCCATCCCCGAGGTGCTTCTTCTTTTCCTTGAGGACCTCCCACCCCTCTCTCCCTTCTCTTCCCCTCCTGCCAAATTTGATAACCGGGAAAAGATCGAAGCTCCCCATTCTCAAAAAAGATTTTTCCACGATTTATTGTCATCCGGGATATACCTGCCAAGGTTTTTGATATTTCGAACCTCGACCCGTTCCTTCACAAGCGCGTGTCGTGTCCGGGTATAGCAGTGTCTCACTGAGCCGATCGTGCGTTGATTGGTCGGTGGGTTTGATTCGTCTCCATATTTTTGCAGCGTGCCTCGTCTGTTGTGGCGCGAGGTCAGTGAGACAACCAATCAGCGACACGCGTTGCCATCAGAGACAACTTGCACCCCCAACGTACGGATCTGTTGGAAATTCAATCTCAGCACCGAGTCCCAAAACCCGACAAAATCTCTTGTCTTGGCGAGGCTCTCTCCAACTTGTACTAGTGTCCTCGTGACGTCGGCACTCGAAAATACCTAATCGCGCGCCCGCTCCACAAACAGCAAAGATGTCTCAGTAGGCCATTTAGACTTCAAGAATCACTTCAAGTACCTATAATTACATATTTGAATTCAGAAATCCACGACTACGTCGAGATCAAGCGCTTAGGCTATTTCGGGATCTACAGGTTCGTAATGCGGATGGGTATACAGTCCAAGGCACACACCAAACTTTCTGTTCCGCCATCACTCATGACGTCGCTGATGCCCTCCTTTTTCCCTTTTCCTGATCAGAGCTGACTGAATGCCACTCAGGAAAACGAGACGCTCTTCGGAATTTGGAAGTTTTCCATACAAGACGAAACACTTCATTCATCGTCAAACCGCCCCCGTTTGGCAATTGGCTTGCCCGTGATGCCAAGACGACTGCCTGCCCGGCGGCCGAAGAATGAATGCCATCAATCGTTCGGCGATGGAGCCCACGGCACAGATACAAAAGCCGCAGGTTGCAAAGGAGGCAGTTGTTTGTGGCGGTTCCTTGGGCGCGGTAAATAGGAAGCACGCGACGCCATGCTCCTTCCGCAATTCAGTTCTACCCCCTTCCTCGCTGAAACGGGGTTCCACAGCTGGCAGCTGCCGCCTCAACAACTTGCACAGGAGGTTCTTCGGAGGGAAAGGGTCTGCTTGAAAGCTGGAAATCGTAATCATCCAAATTTGGAAAAATCGGAGAGACCCGCGAGACCTATTTTTAAGCCCACGTATAGAGAGCTATTAATGTTACTTGCTAGCTGACAGCTTTGGCTAGTCTCGACTGCGGGCGTGAACGTTCTCCCTTTTGTGCCACGATTTCTGATATCAGCGGGGTCAGCTTGGCAAATGGCGGCGCTAGCGCGCTCGGCGTTGCACGTTGAGGCGGTTCCACCCCGAAAGGCACCAATAGGGAAGAGCAGCGACGAGATGAATGAATGTATCAGTAGCAATACCGTGGATGCAGAGGAGGCATTAATCCAAATACGGCGGATTGTATTGTTGGGCGCTGTACTTGAATTCACCACCACCGCGAAGGAAATCACGTTACGTCCAACCTCGGCGATGATATCAACCCCATACCCGGGCCTCGGCTTGCTATCCTACAGGCTTAGATTTTTACGTTGTAAACTTCCCCGGGGCGACAAGAAACGTGGATTTGCCCGAGGACTGAGCTTCATGCATGGGCACGGTGCGTTGTACCTTCCACGGACAACGCCGGTGCTTCCCTGGATATCCGTGCCCATATCTACAATTCTGCCGTTACGGACACACCCCCACATATACTCGATTAAGACTAAGTAGACAGTTTTTCTCGTGAAATTCGTTTCCAAGAGGGAAAGGTGTCGTTGTCTCCCGGGAGTCACCCCCATTGGACGGTCCACATCGGGAGTAGACTAGCCGTCGGGAGACGAGATGGTTGGCTCGCTGAAATCTCAGCCCTCTACCTCCCTGTCGGAACCTAAAGACGTAATCTACTCGAAATCTAGGAGTGCGAAGACTGGTATGCCGCTTTTGAACGCCTCTGGTGAATCGGCTGCGTCGCCGATGACAAATCGCTCCCCGAGCTCAACCACCCCCCCCTCAGACATAGATTTCCCGCCTTCACGACATCCTTTACACATTTACACCTACCGAGTAGCCTGTCCTTTCTAGCATTCCTCCTCGATTTCCATGTCGTCCAAAAGCGTTGATGTGGCATCGTCGACAAACAAAGCTGTCCCTCTTCGGAACTCTTCGCCTGTTGAGATACCCGAGATACCCGAGCGCGGCCAGATGCGAGGCCCAGAAGAACGGTTTATGTAAACTTTGAAGCGAAGAGTGGTTGAAAGATTTTTCTTCCTTTTTTTGTCTTTTGACAGACAAGACAGCCACCCCACACACACGGTGCTGCGTACCTGACTCGCTAGTTAACTTCACCGCCGTCACATCCTGCCAAGCGGTACACTTGACTACACTCTGAATATCGGAGTGTACGAAGTAGGCAGTTGGCCCGTAAAAAGAAGCGTATGGTTACTTATCTCCGGACTACCTCACAGACAGTACTCGTGCACACCAGGACCTGCGTTCGTTCATGTCTTGTTCATTCATCTCAACGCAAGTACAGCTCACCCGTGAAAAAACGTTCCGATGTCTCGCCTCTCTATCTGCACCCCTCCCATCCAAAACGAAAACGGTTTAGCGAGAGGTACGCGCAGCAAACCTTCGACGAGCAGAAAAGCAGATGTGCCTCGATGAGTCCCGCAGTCCATCAAGGGCAGATGAAAAAGTGGCAGAAAAGGAGGGGTGGCACGTTCGAAACGCGAGCAGGACTGCAAGCCTCCCCTTGCCAAAAGCCCCGAACCCCGAATCGACGTCGGTTCGGAGAGCCGTAGCGTGGTCCGATGTGTCGGGTCGAAGTCGCGGGATCCCGGGGAGCCGTGACCGTGCCTTGATTACGCAAGCACCCCGATTTGGCGATGTCGAGTCGAGTCCTCGGTGACGCGTTATTGCGAGCTCTGGATTGGATGAAAGGCTTCAGCGAAAATGGAGATAGAGGGTCGTCGGTCTACGCAAGGCCGGTTCGTGGGTGCGCCAAGACTTGCGTCTCGGCGACATCCCTGAACTCGGCTTCAGCCCAACGTCCACTATAACACTTGCCCCAAATTGAACGCTGGATTCTAAAAACGACTATTCTGGCATTGAGTTTTGTGTGCGTAAAGTCGACTTCGGCAGTGTTTCGGGCCTAGGCGCCACTGCTCCTGTCACCCTCGTACCTGACCAGGACCGCGTTAGGTTAACTGCTTTCCACCCATGATACGCACCACGGCCACTATCTCTATTGTTTCCGAACGCTGACGCTGATGGTTCAGCCCTTATCTGATCATCGTTCGCTTGTCATCAGGCACCTCCTATGGAGCTCGACAATGACCATCAGTTGTCAGTCTCCTCGGCCTCCGAAGAAGCACCGCAGGAAAAGGGGCAGTGCCACAGCAAAAAGGGCTGCTCAAGGATCAATTCACACGGGTCGACTCGGGATGTCATCCTACTTCATATCAGAAAGTGCCTTCTCGCCTGATAAGGTACAGCTTTGGAGCTTCTAGGCGTCGGGGCCTGATCATCACGAAGGTGATAGGAAGTAATTGAACGTTGGCGACTGAATGACAGAGCTGACATATAGGAGTTTAGAACCCTGCGCGACCCTCAACAGCAGGGATGCAAGATACCCAGAGGAGAGGATGAGACGTAGTCACGAAGCGTGTCAGGTTCTTCGTCAGTACAGGTTGGCCAAGATCAACGATTGGTCTGCTTGTTGAGAACTATAACAAAACCCACTAGATAAAGCTAGCCGTATAAGTACCAGGAAATAGAAATAGGGGTCGGGATGTAGATTCTCTGATGTCTAGAATGACTGAGGGGATTAAAAGAGTTTTCGCGGAAATACCTAGGTTACGAACATCGATCAGACGGACTGCTATAGATGAAAAAGAGCGACTGGTTGTCAGCACACCTCGGATGCTCTTGACAGACTGTGCGGCCTTCGAAACGACGACGCTGACATTCGAGAGACTGCCGATCGGCTTGACGACGAGGCGAAATAGCATATAATCTATCTTTAGCACCATTATTCTCCTCAAATATCTCACCTCGCTCCATGTCGCCTGTGCCGTGGCCTAAAGATGTCACGGCGCAAGGGTAAAAGGATACCCCTCCAGTACCCATCAGGGTACCACAGGAAACAAACCACGTCACTCCAAGAAATCAGGTACAAAGGGGAGCGTCTGTGTCATCCCATCGTTCTCGTGGGAGGCACGGGCTCACGTTACCGGTTGCGGTGACACAGCTAAATTGCCATTCGATGGTACAACATCCCGATAGACCAAACTAAAACGCAGAGATCAAAACGATGCATGAACTGAACATTGAAAATAGAACGCGAAGCGGAGCGAGAGTTGGTTTTCCTACTTCGATTGCCCGATCGAAGCTTCCAGATATCTCGACTCTCAGAAACGGTGAAGGTTTTGAAGTATCTCATACCTTCTGGGCCGAGTCATCCGAGCCATAAGAGTAGCCACGGGGATGGTTTGGCTGGGTGGGCTAATGTCGCATCAGCACAGATGAAAACAAAGGAGAGGAAGACAAAACCGTTTGATTTGACATACCATTAAGGCGTCGTATTCGGAGCGTAGCTCCTTGCCTTCGGAGCATACCCTTAAGGCCTTGCATTCGGAGTTTGGGGGACAGTCGGGGCAAATCCACCATGTATGGCTTTCATCACCGCATTTCGATTTGACATTTGTATTGTATTTGTCTTCTCTATCCTCGTAGGTGGGCTTTATATTAAGGGGTTTGAGATCCAAGACGAAGTCACGAAGGTAGTCGCATGTGGTTCGCAATCAATGCCAGGATATTGTTTTCGCAACCTTCCGCTAAACGATTCCTTTCTTAGGAGGGAGGCGAAAGGAGCTAGAAGTTTGCTCCCTGTCGAAGCACTAAGAGTTGGCGTCATTCTTGCAAGTGACAACAGATGCGATGGCTTACCAAACAGAGCCGCCCAGAGAGACCGACCAAAGATCAGAATAAATATGATGTCGAAGGAAGTGTAGAGACCCCTTGTGTTTCAAGGATCTAAGTTTCAGGTAAATGTCACCAAGCAGTCTCTGGTATCACGTACCAGTAATTGCCAATCCCGAAAGGACCGTGTACTCCAAATATTCTTCATATATCTCATCATTGTAGGCCCCGAACCCAGGATAAAACTTCAGTATCGTAAGCTGGGGACCTAGAGAGGCGGCAGCTCGGAAAACCGAAACTAGTAGAAACCAGAAGATATCATGTCAGGCTTGGCCAAGTAGACGGCCTCTGTGGAGCCGACACTCACGAATGGGATACGTAACAAAAACGTCTGGGGGCTGGTAATCCCAAATTAGTCGAGATTTAACGGGTAATAATAGAGCCTGGGAGAACGGACCTAGGCAACTCCGATGAGATCGAGAAACTGGGCTCGATTTGCATAAAACCTTCGCCGACCGACTTCGACTTGTACCGTTTGCCCTGTGGTAAAGTTAAACGTGACTCCATGCTTCCATTCCCGTGGAGCGATGTCCCAAGTGACTACGCAATTGAAATCCGATATCCCCCGACTGGGGGGACACTGAAAAATCTCGCGTTCAAGAATGGTCTTGCTGAGTAAGCCGAAGCATTCCAAACAACGGAGACATAAGGTCTGTCATCTGGTGCAGCTGCTGAAGTCCGAAATTCGAGGGTGTCTAGGGCGTATAGTCTAGCGTTCAGACAGTGGACGTAAGGCCGCGAGGTGCGATCAGTGGCAGTACTCACCCCAAATAGAGCCGCAGTCCCATCATGCTTCAATCTGCAGATACTCTTGATCTTGAATCCAATAGTCTAAATTTCCGTACTTTATTTGGCAAGCAGGCACTAGTTCGAATTCCTCGATGTGAGCCGTTGCTATGATGCAATCGAGCAAAGTGACCTCACCTTGACCTGTTGCCGGCTTTGTAAAGTTGGCCTGTATCCCACTACGTATGGAATCGCACATCTCCTGTGGCATTCAATCGTTTTGGGATGAAGGGAAAGTGGTGATTGGAGCACTATTCAGGACCTAAACAACCGAGTGAAGTGGCTACTTAGCTTCCCATATTTAGCGAAACGGTTACACCCACAATGAAACCAGATATATGCCCAAGCGTATCCGTGACCCGACTGTCCTTTGTAAGAGACTTCGTTGGAAGTCCCTTCGGAAGAGTGAATTGCCGTATAGGGTATATTACGCAGTTGAAGACAGCATAAGCAAGAACTATGATCCAAAAGAGCAGAACTAACACTCCTCTGAGTACGAAGTAGGATGTTGGCTCCGTGTCTCCGAATCGTCGAAACATTGTCGATCCTAGTAACCAACGTTTGAGGCCTGTCGGGATGGACTGGCTAGCAGCTAGCTGGTCGCCGGCTAGGAATACCGACGATTATCTGTCTTGGCAGGATATGCAGGTTATTTGGTGCTTTCGGTGGTAGCCATTGGAATCTTTGAGCATGCGAAAACCATACGATTGGGCGTTCTTTGTGATTTAGTGTAGCAGCTGTGCATAAAAATCCGGACCAGAGGAACGATATGACAAGGTCAGTGACCAGCCCCGCCACCGATAAGACAAACAAGACCATGCTGAGGGTAAGAAAGGGATCGTCATAAACACTCTGAAACATAGCTCTGAGTTTTGGCCAGAATCTCGTGCCCCCAAACAAAACAAGATCTACGCCGTGAAGTCCGTTAGCTCCGTCGCAGGCCGTCGACGCCCTAAGGTGTCAGATCCAGACACTCCAAACAGCCAAACGACCTCAAACCAAACTTGGGAAACAAAGCTTTTTTCACGGACTAGGTCGAAAAATGAGCTGGATAGAAACCAAGGACACTAGTCAGGTGGACGTGGGATAATACTTCTGAGTCGTTGAATGTCACCTACAAGAACGGTAGACCAGCTGAAACACCAGAATAGACCCAGAAAACGGTCCAAACGTCATGACCTGCGGATTCAAATATCGTCAAATGTCCGTAATTTCGTATACCGTAACTACTCACCTAGGAGTATATCCCAGCTACATGTATTGTCATATACAGTGACATACCACCAAGCGAAGAGAAATAGCGCATTGGCAAGCAGCTTGGGGCAAATTCCGCGCGTACGCCTCCTTCTCAGTGTTTCGCGATAAAGGCTATACGTTTCAGGCTGTAGATCAGGACATAGGGTCTGTCAGGTTGCGAGATCACCTACAATTTTTCCCCCTCGTTCAGATCCCCTCGAATCGCGGTAGTGAAGCGGCTAATGAAGTTCTCTGTCGATCGGTTCATCGCTATGGCGTGCCGCTTGTGTCACCCGATTGCCGATCGCCGACCACCGACCACCAATTGGCGATCACTTACCACCCACCTCTGAAATTCCCCGCTAGCGACTCAATAACTATTGAGATAGAGACTGTAAAATTAGCAATGGATTTGGGAACGATAAGCAAGCATAAATATAAGAACTGAGACTCGTTGAGGCATAAGTATCCCGAACAAACCCAGGGACAGGACCCTGGGGCGGCTGGACCCTGCGTCAGGGACTTCGAACGTTGAGTCCTCATCATCGACGGCGACGAAGGGCTTCAAAGCTGAGTACTTACAAGAAAATAACGCGTATCGTACTAAGTAATGAATAACTCATGTCCTAATTATCAGTGTTCCCACCGTAACCCCCTAAAGGATCGCACACCCCCAGTTGCAACACCTGGACATGCGTCGCCAAAAGTCCACTACCTTCTCACACATATGATATCTGTTGGAAGCTCATGTGTACAATAAACGTCGGCAAATCAAACCCATCGACGGTTGTTTGGACTTCGTTTGGTCCCTGACGCGGGCTGGTCGGTCCCTGAGTTTGTTCGCGATATTTCGTGCCTACTCAGTGAATCCTCCCGCCGCTGTTGTATTTTTATCATTTTCAAAACGATTACTTAGTTCATAGCTAACATCTACATAGTTACTGGGTCGTCAAACGGAAGTTCAGAGGTCGGTGGTAAGTGATCGCCAATCGGTGGTCGGTGGTCGGCGATCGGCAATCGGGTGACACAAACGGCACGCCATACATCGCGGAGGTTGCCGCACTTGAGAGCGAGTTTATGAGCAATCGGAGGATACCTTCGCTGTGAAACCTGAGAGCCAATACCTTAAAGAGATAGTTCTGTGGCTTAGGGGGGCGAGTGGGGTGTGATGCCCAATTTATATAGTGTTGACTGGTACGCAGTGGTCGAGGGGCGCTGAGAGTCGAGTACCATGCGGATCCAAGGTGAAACAAAATAAAAATAAACTAATCTTCTCTTCACTGGATAGATTGGCTTCACTCGATGAATGTATCTTCCAGCAAGTTGGCGAGCAGTTTTTGAGGCGCGGCGCTTGTATCTCTCGGTCTGACCAGCCTGCACGAGTGGCTTGACAAAAGATTCCGGACCGATCCAATCAACGTATTATCGCCCCAAAAGTAGATAGCTGGGGGGCTACGTGATCATCCACGCGTTCTTGTCATGTCAAATTTTCACCATCGAACCCTTGGGTCCCATTCATCTAGGGGCAAGGGTGGACATTCCATCCCATTCAAGGATGATGAACTCCCTAAGAGGTCAAGCTATTAAGAGTTCTCAAATGCAGTATCAGACCAGCCACCGGTTTAGTGGCGGCGCAGGCCTTATACAGCGTTAGCAGCTACGTTAGAGATGTGTTATTAATAAACCCAAGTTTGGGCATAATGAGGGCTGAATGGAACCGACAGCCAAAGTCGGATTGAGCATTACGTCTCGGTTTGCTGCATACAGCGTACGCAATGGGGTACCACACTGAGATCGCCCATCGAAAAGGACTAGTACTGCACAATGCACGGGTGTTCTGGGCGTGGGCGCTTGGGAAGCCAAGCCACGAACCCTTTCAAGCAAGAAGACCACAATCTAATACTCGCCGCTACCACGTGTTGGGCTGCCTGCTATCGACGCGGGCAAGCCCAAGACCGTTATGGTTGTCAAGTTGTGAACAAAACATAGAGACTGCGAACTGGTATAGAAAGCAACGTACGTACTCGAACCAGCCGAAATACTGGACCTACAAAGTGGGGGGACCGACAAACAAGAAATAGTACACATACATTTCAAGGTTGTTTTTAACACGTGGTCATAGCCTTGAACGAGGAAGAAGGGCTTCCAAGGTTTCGCAAAGCACGCCAGCGAAGTGCTGGTCACCGTTTGTGGTAGGATGGTCGTTAGTGATGTGGTTTGAGTCAAAAGAGTAGGGCCGTGAGCGAGGTACATACGGTTGAGCTTTACCCTTCTCCTTTGCGATGGCCCGATCCCCGGTCCTGGCGACTTCGTTCCAGTTGTCGAGAACGACCTGCAGCTGGGTTTACTTGATCGATTCGTGGATATGAGTAAATGGGCCGAAGAGTTCGGCAGTTACGACGGGAGGGTTGAAGATGGCAGGTGCAGATACGGGAAAGGGCTTGTGCCCGTGATGAAGGCACCGGGTTAGCGGATAGGTCAAACGATCGAAGATCAGTCAACAAACCCATCTCTAGTGAAGGAACCTCGTACTTCCCCGGCACCTGATAAATCGACTTGGGCGACACTCGAACAGGTCGGTTAGGGTACTTCCTCGCCGAGCAAGCCACTGAAGCCTCCGAAGCTGGAGGGTCATCATATCCCAGCCTAAATTCAGCATTCACACTTTATCCTACATGAGGCGTTTATTGCTTACTTTAGAAGGGAGGTACCATCCACCTCTTCGTCAGTCGCTGGGTGTTGCCCACGCTGTTCTGTAACTCGGACGCCCGACTTATCGCCCTGGAGCATCCTGATCGCATCCTGGGCGTCGCCATCTACTTTTATAAGTACAGTACAAGGATTGGCGCCGAGTATTCTCGGCCACGAGTTGTCGTAGAAAAGGGGTCCGAACTCACCGAGGACCTGTTCCGATCGTTATTGGTAAGACCAGCTACAGCTCAAATGCTGTATTCGAGGGCAAGCCTCAGGAGAAACTGGAACGAGAGCACTATCTCCCTCTTATCCTCATGTACAATCTCTGGCGACCCTTCGGGCACGTTGTCTTGCCAAAATATGCCGTAAACCCTTTTACACCTCAGCACTTACCAAGAACAGGCGGTGCCCAGCCAACGATGAAATTCCGTAAGAATAAAAGGGGGGTCCGAAGCAAATGGTTCCGTGACTCCGAAAGGGGGCTCGAGGTGCTATCAAATTGATAAGGGCGACGGGGACTTTCACAAGATTCGAGATGGGAGTCGCGGCTATTAGCCTTGATATCTCATCTCAACTTGGAAGAGTGGAATCTAGGTTAATGTCACCCCTAGTCACTTTGAAGGCTTTGAGGATCTGCTCACTTGTCATACATTTAGATTATCACCAACTAACTGCTTGGGAGGCACCTTTATAATTCATGGCATTCCTTTCTCCCAGGTTATAGCTAGTAACATCAAAGGCCCCTGTTTCGCACGGATAATCGATAGAAATCTATCTATCCGCAATCAATCTGATCTCTAATAAATATAGTATCAGTACAAACGTGCGATGTCCGAAATTCCCAAATCTCGGTCTGACCGCATCTTCCTAAGGTTAGTGTAGAATCACCTCGACCTTTACGGAAAAAATAAGTACTATACATACAACCATTGGGGATTAAGCGGTGTTTGCCTCCCTACGAATGGGGCTTGCTTCATGCCAAGGTTTGCTTTCGTGATGCATTGCTTGCAAGAGACCTCAGACTACCTGATATGCTTTGAGATCCAACAGACCTATATATAGGAGAGTGATTGGGTCGTTCAGTCCTCAGGCCCCCTGACCATCAGTCTTCACTTCAATCAGTTCACCTCCTCATCCCTTCTGATCCAGCTCTACTACTCAGACCATGTCCGATAAATACTCCCCCCCAACCAACACGATGCCTTCTGGGCCTTCCTCCACTGATACCACAACTTCCCCTCGCACCTTGACATATGGAAGCACAATCCCTATGACAATTACAGCACCAGGAGTTATAAATACTGAAGATGCAGAGGTCCGATCAATTTTTCAGCGGGCAGGGGATGCGCTGAGACTTCGCGGAGGATGCTCTTGTGGTCGAGTAGTAAGTTCCTCTTGGTGCTTTACTGGAGAAATGCACATTTCGCTTATGGCTGGGCGCTTAACCTTAGCGACACGACTCTGATCCCGATCCCCGTCCCCGGTTGGGACCTTGAACATCCTGGCAGTCCCATACCCGAATAGGGAGTGAGATACCCGTCATCGATACATCACTTAGTTAGCTCTCGAATAAAATGGCTCTGAAATGTAAAGGTTTTCGAAACAGAATTGGCCATGGTGGCTGGAGTGGCACTCCGGCCCCGGCATTTCTCTCTATGGCCACGCCTGTACCACACGACCTTCGCTGAAGTCCGAATTCACTGTACGAACGGCGACAAGGCAGAGGCGATTAACCCTTTATTGATGTCCTAAGAAGACTGGCGCATTTCTATTTGTTGCTCTTTGGTGCTCCGCGGGGACCAGCTCATTGGGTTCCAACCATTAGCCAGGTTTCTCCCTTCTTTCTTTTCCCCTTCCTCTCCCCTCAAAATTTGCCACCTCGTGTCAGTGGCTTGTAATATATATTGGCGCTTACCTTACGGAAGGTCTCCGTCAAATTTAGTCTAGTGGCTTGCATACGCCCACCAGCCAACACAAGGTTATGCCTTCGTTCCGCCATGACTTTCCGGTACACAGAACACGCATGCGACTGCCGCGTGCGTCTTTCCCCCGCTTCTGAGCCTGATTATAAGCTAAATTGAAGCCAATATGGATATATGAACACGTTCGTCGAATAAGCTTGCGGCTTCTGAACCTACTTGCGCCTGGGGGCAAAGTGGGATAGCGAGCTCTTAGTCCGATCCGTGAAAACTAGCAGCGAGAGGGACGCTGTAGCCGTTTTGGACGCGACGAGAACCGAGGTTCCCGCTGCAGGGGGCTCCGTCTTCCGATCATACGACCCATTACAATTAAATAATGTACCTCTTCAATAGAGGCTAGTTGCCCGCGTAATCAAACTCCCCAGGTCCCCAGGTGACACCCAATTCTACCCTTCGCTAGCACTCCTACCTACGGTTTAGACGATGTCGAAGTACATGGGTATGGACGAGGAAGACGAAGGGGACGCACGCTTTGTTGACTGCAGTTGGAGTTGATCTGTCCCCCACGCCAACCAGCGATAAGCCCCTGAACGATAGCCTAGCCCTTCGAAGGGCTCGTTGAAAGCGTCAGGTTGCTGCTCTTTGATGCAGATTGGGTAACAAACAAACATCCTCCACGCTCGCACCATTCCTGCTCGAGCAGCTCAGCAAGTCCTTATCGCCCGATTCCTGTTGGCAGAAGGCCGCGTCCAAGCCCAAGCCACCGTCCTCGAGGGTTCAGGCTCTCAGATTGTCCGACGGCGTGTTTGCACACGGACAATCACCCGCAACTGAATCCGGCCGTGCAGCCAAGCCTACAAAAGAGCATCTTTGTGATATATCCACATCAACGTAGTCTGTCATTCGCTAGTAGCATTTCGAACCATTCTCCACGTAAACTCAACCATGACATCAGCAGTGGTGGGAGTCTATTTTCAGAGCGGCTTGTTGGTGGTTTCCTACGGGGCCATTACCAGAGGCCTGCGCTATCGAATCTCGCTAAATCCTCGAGTCCTGCAGCCCTAGCTCAGACGTTCATTCAAATTTCGATGGGGTCATTTGATCCTCCGATTTCAAGCGACGGCGGTCTTTGGACGACCGACATAAGTTAGAATTACTATATTGCCTAGAACGCATTAGACTACAATAAGGTTCTCCAGGGAACGAAGACGAGAATGACACAGTAATCTGTAACTTCATCCGTGCGGCCAAGCCTCCAATTAGTATCTTCCTTGGTTGGCAATGCTTCCCTTCGGGGGTTGATAGATACGTCCCCCAACGTGGTCTGTCGCTCGCTGACAACGTTCCGAACCTTCGCCACCAATATTTGAAAAGAAACCCGCAGGTGAGAGTCTATTTCTGAGCGCATTCTGGGTGGATTCTAACAAGCCCCAAATATCAGATGACACTGAAGCCAGCACTGTCCAAGCTCGCCAGATCCTGGAGGCCAGCGGCCCTAGCTCAAATTATATCCCTTCGATCTTAGAGAGGGTCATAGGATCCTCCGGTTTCAAACGACAGCGGTCTTTGGACGACCGATGCAGTGGCGTTGGCAGAGGGCCGTCAAGCCATTGTCCTCAAGGGCCCAGACTCTCAGATTGGCCGACGACATATTAGCATCTCCAGATCCAGCCGTGCGTCCAAGCAGGACCCTTGTAACTGTTAATCAGATTAGGCAGGCGGCACACTCGACTCGACAGGGGGTCAGAGCGAGGCAAAAGCACGGAGTTCGCGTCAAGCTTCAAGTTAATCCGCTACCTAAATTGGACCAACGAGAGTTAAAACTTTGTTCCTTGGTCATACCTAAGGGTTTGCGGCCCAAGCATCATACGGCTAGTCACCGGCAAAAGACAATACAGAGGCCACCCAAGGACTTTGAGAAATGCTAGTTGGTAATACGGCCACAGAACCTGTGCTTCACACCTTCGTCCGTAACCTGGAACCATTCCACTCCCTCTGAAAGTAGGTTCGTCCGCAACAGGACTGCCATGCTCTCTACATTAGTCTGAAAGGCAACCAATACTCACCCCGATTCAGGTACAAAACATTTTCGACCTGACTAACCTCATATGAGTGGCAGGGGTCCTGGTTCTGCCTTCCCGTCGTTCCGAATCAGCCACCACTCTCCATTGCACATAACACACATGCGACAGGTGCGAGCATCGTCCCCTCGATTCCGGGCCTCTGATTAGTAACTTTAAAACCAATATGGATATATGGAAAACGTGTGCGTTGGTCACGCTTGTGGGTTTTGAACCTACTCGCGCTTGGAATCAAAGCGATAGCCTCTTGTCCGTGTCTTGCGTAAAACTGCCGAATTTGCATTTATTGGCTGGGATGCCGGCACGTGTCTCCCTCTGGTGCGAGTTAAATAGTTCGACAGCAACTCTTAACCAGACCGTCAAAGCCCAACAACGCCCCTTCTATCTCCCCCATGCTAGCAACCCATACAGAGTTACCTTCGAATCCATTGGTCACAGCCAGCGACCGGGAGCATATCCCATCCTTTCCTCCAGAGTTCGGCGGTGATAATGGAGAATTCTTAAAGCACTATGACAAGATTCAAAGGAAATTGGACAAAAAGATGTAAGCGTCCCCCCGCCCCTCCTTCGATATCATTTTTAATCACTCTCTTCATGCTGTACAGGGTTGAGAGGTTGAAAGACAGTCTCGATACAACCCTTATCTATGTATGCTACCACTTGTTGGAACGTCGTCGTTGTGCTTACAATCTGGTGAAGACAGGTCTATTTGCAAGCGTCAACTCGGCATTCATTGCCCTTACACTGGTTCTCATGCAGCCAGATCCACTTGATGATATCAGTACCCTTCTTCAACAACTCATACTTGGCTTCAAGTCTCCCACGTCCCTCCCGTCTATGACCTTCACTCCCTCTTTCCAAGCCTTCGCCATCAACGGCCTATTTTCCTTCAGTATGTCTTTGGCACTTTTTGTTGCATTTTTTGCGGTCATTGGGAGAGAATGGGTCAGGTCTTACGGCATAAGAAACGGAGGAGGAATTGAAGCGCAACGCTGGGAGAAATTGAGGCGATCAATGGGCGCCGAGCGCTGGGGACTTCATAACGTGCTCGAATTCGGGCTGCCGCTGCTCGTCCAAGTTGCGCTGGGCGTTTTCTCAACCGGCTTCGTGCTGCTTTTGAGAACGATGAGCCGCTCCCTGTCAAATTTCGTTCTTCTTCCGCTGCTCGTCGCCGTGTTCCTATTTCTACTCATGCTTGGATTGAGCATTTGGGATCGGTCCTGCCCATTCAGAACCGCACTCTCGGAGATCATAGTTGACATTCCACGGAGCCTATCAGCAATCGAATTTACGATTCCAAGGGTCCCATCAGGGATTTCCAGTGATACGCGGATGCTCAAGGTCAAGCTGCCGGAGTGGATGAGTAACCGACGCGCTCTCCGCAACCTAGAAACCAGCAAAGGAGATGGCGGCGCAGTGGTAGGAGAGGTCTGCAGCCGATACGACGAAGAAAAAGGGAATGTCGATACCGATGTCAAGGTTCGGAGCGTCCAGACGTCCCCGGTTTCCCAAGATGCTGGTCAACCCCGCCCGGGAAGGGAACGATTGAGATCGCTCGTGCGTACCACAATGTTGAGGAGACGTCAAGCGATGACGAACCCAAACGCAAGATTTTGGGGTCTAATTGAAGGGTTGCAGTGGGGAAAGAAGGCTAAAGAGGTGCGGGTTCTGCAGGTGGAGTCGATCATGCGCGTGATAAGGATCTCAGAGGACCCGAGCGCATTGTATCACGCCGCGTTAAACTTGCGATCCATCTCGGATCCAAAGCTGCTCGCGCTGGTCTGTGCTGACGAGACTTCAACCCGTGGTCTTCGCGAGTGCTACCTCGAAGCCCTCGAGGACCTTGATAAAAAGGTTCATTCTGCCACAGCTCTCACATTACGACTTCGTGAAACGCTCGGGTTTGGCACTGCTATATTCCACGTCGCCCTATCAGCCGATTCCTTCGACGATTTCATACAGACCATCGGGATCAGAGGCGCGTCCCTCCCACGAAGTACCTCGAAGATGTCGGCCGAGGCCTCTCGGGTGGCTGGAGAAATCTGTAGAAGCGCCGAAGCCTCGTTGCGGCTATTTATGAGTCTGCAACTGCGTCGGCTTGGGGCTCAACCAGTGGAGCTGACGTCCACCACACTGGCCGCCAGCGCACTTTGGTATGCTATCAATGGATTCCCTCACAGCCAGGACATTCTCTACGGATATAGATTTCGAGAGGCTCTCGGTACCAGCCAAGTATCTTGGGCTTGTCTTGGACTGTTGGCATGCGTTAGCAACATCCCCTGCCGGTTCCACGATGCCAGAAAGAAGAAGCCTTACGGAATGACCGAGATAAACTGGTGTCGTGAAGCATTTCTGCGAGTAAGAGATGCTTATCATTCGTAAGTGTCCTCCTTTCCAACGGGTCCTGCGACGGATGTGTCTCTAACGATTGTCGTCTTGCCAAGGTCTGAGCCGACACAAGAACTAGCCGCTGCAATTGGCCATTCTTTCAGCACAGGCAAAAACCTCGAAACCAATACAGCTCTATTCATATTTACCTGGAGGCTGTTTGCGAAGAATGACCACGGAAAGCCTGCCTTCGTCAAATTGGGGGAGAACGCACTCTCCGCTGGGAAACACCTCATCTGCACCATCGAGAAGTCAATTCGATCCTCAAAAAATGATGAAATTTATCGAAAACATGCAGAGCTTAGGGAAAGGTTTTTCAAAGTGATGATGGATTGTATGGGCCACAGAGACGGGGAAATTAAGTACGATGGTTCGCCCTGCCGCGGTTGTATGCTGAAGCTGATGTGTTGTGTGGTGTAGGGCTTTGAAAGGTGTACTGTGGAGGCACAGACTTACGCTTATTACGGCAACGGCTTACATGGAATACATCATGGGTCTTGAAGGGCCTGTTAACAAGAGAGAGAATGCACGTGCCGAAGAGTTTATGCAGAGAATTCGGGATGCGCAGATTCAAAACTTCCGAACCTCCCTCGCCATGGATCAAGATTATGCCGACGCAAGGCATGCGTTTGAGGGGGTCATTTCGAAATTTGGGGTTCATGATGGTGCAGCTTCAGTGATACTTGACGACAGGTCAGTGAATCATATATCTTTTAATTCAAGATTTCCACTAATCAAAAGAATGAATTCTTCCAAAGCGCGGCGATTGTTTCCATAGTCGACTCTCCTAATGATCTACGACCTTAAATACCCGACCCAAATGGAGGCGGCTCGTGATGTCGTTGGCCCGATATTCTCAAGTTTGATTCCCAATCCCTTTCCGCACTCGCTCCCAGCAACCTCGGAGCCTGATCTACCCATTGTATGAATCCAACCGCATCGTTCATGGTCATGCTGTCTCTATGTAATTTTGGTATGGATTTGTTTACTACTTTGTGAAGTTCAGCGAGCTATACTAGGTCGTCGGTATCAACTGCGTGGGTTTCACTCAGAGACGAACGCCATCCAGTTGTGCTACACTGAAATCGCCCCTTTCTACGTTAAGCCAATGCGACGGCCTGCCCAAGAGGATCAATACTGCCTCTGGAGGAATGCACCTATTCCCCTTTTTCGAAGCATGTGGGCTCCTTATTCGCGGAAGTCCTTGATGTCGAATTAATGCTTTTCGCCTCACTGACGGCAGCGGACTTGCGTGACGGCTCTCTGATTAAGCAACAGAACATGGTGGTCACCGGTATGGTGTTCCGGCTTTTCAGGGGAGATCCGGGAAAGTGGGTTCGGCAGGTTAGTCGAATTCGAGTTTGTTCGGAGGACCGTGTATGGCACTAAGAGACAGATATCGATTGACCGGCAATCTGTCAGCATGAGCGACCTGAGTCTCAAATGGGCAGTCGTCCTATAATATATCTTTCCCTAACCCAGAGCGAAGAGAGACAGGCCATCCCTTGATCACGAGCTAGACAGACGCATCTGCCGGGTAAAACTTGACGGGATTGCTGTCCGTCCCGTCTCGTCCACTTTGGAGATTTGACGTAACCATTAGAGAATCTACATAGATGAGATCGTGAATGGACAGGTTTCCTATCAACCATTTACCCTTCGTCTGCTGGTATGTTGGCGCTCTTATAACGGATCCGGACCAGTTTCATGGGGGCATGCTTCCGAACCGGCCGCGAGACCCGATTCTAAGATTAATGCAAGACTCGAGGCCAGTGGTATATCACGCCATACTCTGGATTTACTCCAACAATGGGTCCACGAAGCCTACACATACGTCGGTGCAACCTGCCGACAAATGCATCCGGGCGCCCAACCGCTCGTAGCAACAGTCTTTCTGGGTTGCTCTCTATGCCGATTAGCCTGAAGCAGTGGAGCAATTCAAACCTGAGTGAGAAAACGACCACCACAGCAGTCTCTGTAAGAACTCCGGGTGTGTGTCGCTCAGTAAACGGTCCCGAATGGCAGCAGGGGCTCACTTGGCTATAAGAGACCGAGGTCTCGGAGCCTATTACAAATTATAAATTTAAATTACACCCAGATATTCGGAGGCAGCAGAAAGGGCAATAAACTTGGTGGAAAGGGAGTGGAAGATCGTCCTGTGAGGATTTGGGACAGCCCGGAGCTGTTTACCGAACGGTTGCAAGTGCCGCACGACAAAACGAACCGCAGGCACCAGTAGGTTTAGATCAGACGCCGGCAAAGCCCACCAGGAGGCTTGTGGACAAGGTGTTGCTGCCGGAGCTGTTTACCGAATGGCTGCACTGTCCGCCCGACAAAAGGAACCGCAGGCACCACAGGTTTTCGGTCAGAGGCCGGTAACACCTACCGAGAAGAATTGAAACAAGGCGTTGCTGCCAGAGCTGTTTATGGAAAGGTCGCAAGGGACGCCCGACAAAAGGAACCGCAAGCACCACAAGGTTTCGGTCAGAGGCCGGTAGAACCCACCGAGAGGACTGGGAACAAGGGGTTGCTGCCGGAGCTGTTTACCGAATGATTATAAGTGTCGCCCAACGAAAAGAACTGCAAACAACGGGAGGTTTATGCTAGAAGTCGGGAGAACCCGCCGGGAAAACAAAGCGCAAGGTGAACTCCCCAGTAAAGGTATTGCGGTTTCTTGCATACGAAAAATCCTAACACAAGTAACGTTGAAAGACCTGCATGACCAAGAAACTGACAATGTAGGTTGTTTTGGATTATTCCCTTAGCCCATGGAACCCCGCCTCTGACTTGGATGATTGGTGGGGCTGTTTGTGGAGGCCCCCTTACTATGAGAGACCACAGTATATTACGCCGACCACCCCCAAAATATCATGCATTCTAATGGAGGATTTTAACGACCTATTTCTCAGCCGACCAGTCTATCCCGGGATCTATGAGAGCAGACACTCGGCGGGAAGTGCGAGCATACATGGCTGAGTAGATGCTTCGGCTCGCGCCGCTAGGCATCAGAACGCTCGACCGACGCGTGACGTCATGGTTGTCGATAGAGCTTTCCATACGCTAGTGACGGCGTTGGCGACAACGGGTCCGTATCGTCTTGTGGAATAATTAGGCCACACCCTAACGCCGTCGGAAACGCTAACTCCGACGTCCTACCCAATACAGCCAATTGGCAGCGCCATCTCTGACCGGAACGGCCCGGATCGTCCATTAATGCATGTACAATCCGCCAAACGCAGGTTTCCCTGGCGTTAGGGCCGTGGCTCTCGCGTTCGCTGCCGTCATATCCTAGAGCTGGCGTCGTTCTGAGCCAATTTGGGGGGCAATATATTCATTACATCCACTGAAATCACGTCGGTTAATGATGCCTAAAAGCTCCTTTAGCTCGTCCATCGGTCCTTCGAAGCGGCGGCCGAGACTGTAAGCGTCACCGTTCCTAATTACCGCAAGACGCGTCTTATAACCAATTTGGTGAAGATGGATGTCATAATTTCAAATGTGGTGGCGGTAAACCGGACTTTTGGGATTTTCGGCCGGGTGGACGCGCGCCTCGCATTGCGATCCGTTGGCCCGGTAAACCCTCCACCGACTGATATCGGGTTGTACAGTTTGCCACGCCGCAGCTTTAAATGTGCCTCCATGTGTTGGCACCCAGAAGATGTGTTGGAACGTATTCTGAATACACTAGCAAACTACCTTTTGTCATGGAGGGCATGGACCGCCATCAATTCTAAGTTCAGAACTGTTCTTCTCGGTTCAGCGAAACAATCCCAGATAATAGATATATGTGTTCTCATATCCGGCATAACCTTTCGAATGCGAAAGTCTTGAAGATCAGGAAAATTGAAATGATCAGCAATCTCTAGAATCCCCGTATTTAAGTTGAAGCGCCACCGTACTCCCACTCGCCTCACATCCCCCACGGCTTCAATGTGTAAAATCTATCAGGGTTTATAAGGAATAACGAAGGCAGGGCGTTGTTGGCTGGCGCTGTCAAGAGAGGGAATAACGTTTCGGCCCCTCGCAATTCAACGAAATGCCCCGATTGACCAAGTAAATTCCCAATATCGTAAACAAACATAGAGAAGAAACGTGAATAAAATTAGAGCTGTTTAAGGTATGATTCTCCGAATGAAGCCCCCCCGATGTTTAGATCCAGACCTAATTAAAGTTCTGAGGTATCCTATACAATCTTATCCGAGCTTCCCGTAGCATTTTTACGGATATAGGGAAGATTAGGCTGTGTGAACCATAGTTGCATTAGCGTAAGCGATCATTTAGCGTTAGATGTAGCATACCGGTGTTTTCTCAGTCGATTCGATATCGCTCTCCTTTGTTTGGTGGGAATATTCGTCGGGCTTTGGGGGGGCCTCAAGGGGCTTGAGGTTCAAGATGTAATCATGAAGGAATTCGCAAGTTGCCTCGGCTTTCAACTTAGGATCATTGCCAACGATACCGGGATATTTATCCCACAGCCCTTTGCGGAACGAGTCTCTTTGTACCACGGACGCCAATGCTCCGAAGGGGGAAATAGGTTTGCTCCCTTTCAAAATACCGACAGTCAGCTTTGTTCTTAAGAGATCCGATAGCTTACCGAACACTGCCGCCAAGAGCGACCGACCAAAAAGCAGAATATAGAGGACTTCAAAGGCACTGTAGATACCACCTGTGTTTTAAATGTCGGAACTTTAGGTGATATCTCTGAACGTCTCGCCATGATCACCTACCAGTCTTCGACACTCCCGAAATGACAGTGTGTTCCAAATACTCCTCGTATAATTCATCGTTGTATGCCCCAAACCCAGGATAAAAGTTGAACGTCGTAAGCTGGGGATCTGTAGAAGGATCTCCTGGGGGAAGCGAAACTAGAAGCCAGGGGTTAGAATGCGAGGATTGGCAAAGTAGACGGCCCTAGGCCAGACGCTTACGAATGGGATATGAAACAAAGACGTCCGGAAACGACGGAGACATAAGGCCTGATATCTGGTACAGATTCTGAAGTTCGAAATCCGGAAACGTCTTGTGCGTGTGGGGTGTTAGTCATCCAGTGGACTTTCCCCTTAAATGCGGAAGTGACCTACCCCAAATAGAACCACAATCCCACTCTGCTTCAATCTGCAGGAGATCCGGAGACTGAATCGGGAAAGGGTATGTATAGCACTCCACTTTACAAGTAGTCACTAGTTCGAATCCCTTGGCGTGAGCAGTTGCTAGGAGGCAAACCATCGAACCGACTTCACCTTGGCCTGTTGAGGGGTATGTAAAGCTCGCCTGGATCCCACTGCTTATAGAGTCACACATTTCCCATGGTATCCCTGAATCGACTTCGTAACGACGGGAACTGCGCCATTGGGACAACATCCAGGACCTGAACAACAAAGTGAAGGGGCTAGTTAGCTCCCATCGTCTGCAGCGACCGTTACACGCACGATAAATCCAGAGATAAAACCAAACGTGCTCGTAGGCCGACTATCCTTTGTTAGATACCTTGTTGGAAGGCCCTGTGGGAGAGTGAATTGACGTAGAGGGTTGATCGCGCAGTTGAAAATACCGCAAGCAAGAAGTATAGCCCAAAAGATCACAGCCATCCCTCCTCTGAGTAGACTGTGGGAGAGGGGCTCTGTTCCAATTCGTCGAAACATTGTTGAGTTCATGAGCCAATATGTGATGCCTTCCGGGATAGATTTAGTAGCTGGTGGCTCGCTGGCGGCCCCTAGGATGAGCTGGCCCGACCGGGGCCGAGGAATACTGCTGGTTGATCCTTGGTCTGAGAGCCATGGAAATTTTTGAGCATGTGAAAACCATATCCCCGGATGCTTTTTGTGATTGAGGGCAGCAGTTGCGCATAAAAATCCGGACCAGAGGAGCGATAGGAGGAGGTCAATGCCTAGCCCTGCTGCTGTTAAACCGTACAAGACCACGCTGACGGTAAGATAAGGATCATCGAAGTAAATCTGGGACCATTGTGTGAATGGTGGCCAAGATTGTGTCTGTTTGAAGATGAGATCTACGCTTACGAGGTCGGTTAGTTCTGTTAAAGCCGGCAGCAGTCGCCGACTTACAGCTGTCAAATCCCGACACCCCAAGCAACCAAACAGCTTCAAACCAAACTTGGGAAACGGGAACTCGTTCTCTAAGTAGGCCGAGGAAGCAGCTAGACGGGAACGGTCAGTTGGGCCTGGTGTATCGGTTCGCAGCGTACGGCCTACAAGAGAGGGAGACAACTGGAGATCCCCGCATATACAGAAAGATCAGCCCGAAGGGTACTACCTACGAGCCCAGGTACTTGTCAGCTATCCGTAAAAGATTAGTGCAACTCTACTCGCCTAAGAGTGTAGTCGACCAATAAGTGTAGTCACTTAAAGTCACAAATGACCAAGCGAAGAGAAATAGGATGTTGGCAAAAATCTTGAAGCAAATTACACGGGTGCGCCTTCTTCTTAGTGTCTTATTGTAGCGCCTATACGTTGAAAGTTGCACATTAGATCGATCGGCCCCTGCACGCTGCTGGGCAACCCACCGTCTCTCTTCGTCATCCGCAAATTCCCCTCGCATCTTGATAGTCAACTTTCCTGGCAACTCTCTCAAGTAGCGGAAGATCTTATTCTCTTTATTCTCCATAGACGGATTCATTGCGGAGGTGGCAGCTCTGGGAGCAAGTTTGTGAGTAGTTTGGAGATAGTGAAGATCGCGAGCTCGTACCTGGGTTTGGGGGGTTGGTACGACTCGGCGGCCTCAGGTACCTCTTATAAGCCTTAACTAGGCCGCAGAGCTCGGGAGCTCTGAGAGTCGAGTACAATGCGGGCTGGCGGATTTGATTTAGCAACAATAGCACTACCCTTTATTGCTTCCGCTAGACAAGTACCCATAGCGTACACATAGGTTACTGTTGCCGTGTACACATGTGATTTTTCTTTATACCTACATACTATGCCTAACGACCGTACAGGACTACATTGACCTCACTCGGTTACTTCTTTCGACATGAACGTATTATCGTCCCGAAAACAGGTAAAGTGATCATCCATGCCTTCTCGTCATGTCGATTCCTCACCATGGCACCCATGATTCCCGTACATCCAGGGGAAAGAGTGGACATTCCATCCCATTTTGAGAATTATCAACCCCAAGGGTCAAAGTTCCCAAATGCAGTATCAGAGTAGCCGTCGGCTAAGTGGTGCACGTGGCATAGGCCTTCTGCCAGGTGCACTTTTCCGATTCTGAATTCAAAGACGTGCCTATGATGGTCGTCGAGAGCCAATATTACAGGAGTATGTAGGAGTAAGTCACTACTCGGGGCTCTTCAAACACCCTGAATCTCGGGGCTTGTCCCGAAGGAGCAGCGAGGACGACGAGTATCGTATCTGGGCTTGAGTTTAGCTCGGAGTCCCCCACTAGTAGCGAAGGACTGGGTATGAAGCGTCATCGGTTCCTCCCAGTACGAACTCAGGATTGGCGAATTTTAAAGGTCGATTCATTGAGCTTGATTTAAACCCAAAACGTCTTAGGTCTCTGCGCCAGTTTCCTGCCATAAACTAGGATGACCGGATGATTTCTGACGGTCATTATCCGTAGAAGAAATTACCTGGAGTTTTCCATCTAGAGCTCGCTGCCTTGCCCGTCAATGGGAGAGGAGTCGAGAGGCGAGGATGTTACGATTCCATTCCGAATTCCCAGTCAAAAACAATCCATCACATCGGAGTAAGCTTTGCCGCGGTGCCTCGCCGCCTTTGTCTAATTTACACCAATTTATAATTACTTTAGCATCTAATGGACGACTTCCGTAGGGTTTCCTGGACACTCGACACCCCGGCACTTGCCTGCCTGGGGCGTTTTCCCTAATGACTTGCCTCGTGACGATGGGTGGCAAGCTGTAGCTTTCAGATTCACCCAAACCTGGGTCAACGATTTTCGACCTCCATCCTACCTCATCATCCGTCCAACTATTTTTGCATGCACGTAGAGGATGTTAGATAGCTCGTTTTACGGGTGCGCTTGTGTTACATTTGATGAGCGACGGGTGTCGGGGGTACGGCGGATTTGGCGGTGTTAAGGGAGTGTCATCGAGTCCAACGCCCAAATTCAGACTGCAAGGGGAGTGGGAGGCCTCCAACCACCAAATGCCAAGAATCAAAGGAACCAAGAGTCTTCAATTAATACTTCCAAGTTTTAGTTTTCCCTGAATAATCTGAAGTGAGATTAAGCATTGTGTCCCGATTTACTTACTGCAAGCGGCGTACACAATGGGATACCACGCAGAGATCGTCCATCGGAAAGGGCTGGCACCGCACAATACACGGGTGCTCTATAGGTACCCTCACCCTAACATGAGCGTGGACGCGGGCGCTTTGCAAAGCAACCCCAGCCACCCTACGACTCGTTTCAAGCAAGAAACGGATTCCAAGGAAGAAAACAATCTAATACCACGTTTGCTGGGTGAGTGCCTGCTATCGACGAGGGTACGCCAAGACCGGTAGGGTTGTCAAGTTGCAAACAAAAAAACATAAGATAACATAGAGGCTGCGAACTGGTATGTACGACAACGTACGTATTCGAACCAGCCGACATATCGTACCTACAAAGTGGGGAAGACCGATAAACAGGAAATAGTACACACACACTTCAATGTCCGTTTTATTAACTCGTTGTTCATAGACCTGAACGAGGAGGGAGAGCTTCCAAGATTTCGCAAAGCACATCGGCGAAGGTCACTGTTATGGTCAGATAATCGTCAGTGAGTCGGTTCGAGTCCAAAGGGTAGATCAAGGGGGAAGCTCCGGACGGTTGAGCTTTACCCTTGTCCTTTGCGATCGCCCACTCCTCGCATGGTTTGTAAGCAATAACGAAGGCAGGGCGCTGTTGGCTGGCACCGTCAAGAGACGGAATAACGTTTCGGCTCCTCGTGATTCAACGAAATGCCTTGATTGACCCAGTAAATTCCCAATATCGTATTTCTGCATAAACAAACATAGAGATGAAACGTGAATGGAATTAGAAATGCTTAAGGTACGATTCTCCAAATGAAGCCCCCCGATATTTAGATCCAGACCTAATGAAAGTTCTGAGTTATCCTATACAATGTTATCCGAGCTTCCCGTAGCATTTTTACGGATATAGGGAAGATTAGGCTATGTGAGCAAGGTTGCATCAGCGTAAGCGATCATTTGGCGTTTGATTTAGCATACCGGTGTTTTCTCAGCCGATTCGATATCGCTCCCCTTTGTTTGGCGGAAATATTCGTCGGGCTCTGGGGGGCGCTCAAGGGGCTTGAGGTCCAAGATGTAATCATGAAGGAATTCGCAAGTTGCCTCGGCTTTCAGCTTAGGATCATTGCCAACGATACCGGGATATTGATCCCACAACCCTTTGCGGAACGACTCTCTTTGTACCATGGACGCCAATGCTCCGAAGGGGGAAATATGTTTGCTCCCTTTCAACATACCGACAGTCAGCTTCGTTCTTCCAAGAGAGCCGATAGCTTACCGAACAGTGCTGCCAAGAGCGACCGACCAAAAAGCAGAATATAGATGACTTCAAAGGCACTGTAGAGACCACCTGTGTTTTAAATGTCGGAACCTTAGGTGATATCTCTGAACGTCTCGCCATGATCACCTACCAGTCGCTGACAATCCCGAAAGGACAGTGTGTTTCAAATACTCCTCGTATAATTCATCATTGTATGCCCCAAACCCAGGGTAAAAGTTGAACGTCGTAAGCTGAGGATCTGTAGAAGGTTCCCCTGGGACAAACGAAACTTGAAGCCAGGGGTTAGAATGCGAGGATTGGCAAACTAGACGGCCCTAGGCCAGACGCTTACGAATGGGATATGCAACAAAGACGTCTGGGGACTGATAGGCCGAGTATCAGGAACTCTGTACCGGAAACTGATACAACCAAAGAGAACGGACCCGATTAATACCGATGAGATCGAGAAACGTGGCTCGATTCGAATAAGTCCTTTGCCGACCGACGTTGACTCGCAGGGTTTGCCCTGCCGTAGAGTTAAACGTAACGCCATGTACAACTTCCCTCGGAGAGCTGCCGCCCACATATACAGAGTCGAAGTCCTCTGTTCCCCGAGTGGTGATGACGGTTGAAACTCCAGCGTTCAAGACCGGTCTTGTCGGATAAGCAGAAGAATTCCAAACGACGGAGACATAAGGTCTGATATCTGGCATAGATTCTGAAGTCCGAAACGCGGAAACGTCTTATGCGTGTGGGCTGTTAGTCATCCAATAGACTTGCCCGTAAATGCGGTAGTCACCTACCCCAAATAGAACCACAGTCCCACACTGCTTCAATCTGCAGGGAATCTCCAGGCTGAACCCCCAGAGTGTAATCATTACAACCCATTTTACAAGGAGTCACTAGTTCGAATCCCTTAACGTGAGCAGTTGCTAGGGGAAAACCATCGAACCGACTTCACCTTTGCCTGTCGATGGGTCTGTAAAGCTAGCCTGGATCCCACTCGCTATGGAATTGCACACTTCCGTTGGTATATTTTCGTTGTCGTCGTAATACGAGGGGAACTGCGTCACTGGGACAACATCTAGGGTCTGAACAACAAAGTGAAGGGGCTCGTTAGTCTCGCATCGTCTACGGCGGCCATTTACACCCACGATAAAACCAGAGATAGATCCAAACGTGCTCGTAGGCCGACTATCCTGTGTTAGGTACCTTGTTGGAAGGCCCTGTGGGAGAATGAATTGACGTATAGGGTTGATTACGCAGTTGAGGATACCGTAAGCAAGAACAGCGACCAAAATAATTAGAGCCAGCCCTCCTCTAAGTACACTGTGAGAGAGCGGCTCTGTTCCGATTCGTCGAAACATTGTTGAATTAAAGAGCCAAGATTTGACGCCATCTTGGATAGACTTGGCAGCTGGTGGATTGCTGGCGGCACCTAGAATGAGCTGGCTCCGGCGGGGCCGAGGAATCCCGCTAGTTGATCCTTGGTCTGAGAGCCATGGGAATTTTTGAACATGTGAAAACCATATTCCCGGATGCTTTTTGTGACTGAGTGCGGCAGTTGCGCATAAAAATCCGGACCAGAGGACCGATAGGAGGAAGTCAATGCCCAGTCCTGCCACTGTTAAACCATACAAGACCCTGCTGGTGGCGAGAAAAGGATCATTGTAGTAATGCTGCGACCAGGTTGAGAATGGTGGCCAGTATCGTGTTTGTCGCCAGATGAGAACTTCGCTCACGAGGTCGGTTATTTTCTGTCAAAGCCGGTAGAAGTCGCAGACTTACAGCCGTCAAATCCCGACACCCCAACCAACCAACCAACTTCAAACCAAACGTGGGAGACGAACACTCCCTCTCTAAGTAGGCCGAGGATGCAGCTAGATAGAACCCAAGGGCAACAGTCAGTTGGACCTGGGGGTAGAGGTTCGCAGCGTACAGCCTACAATAAAGGGAGACAGGCCGAGATTCCCGCATATACACCAAAATCGACCCAAAAGCTACCACCTATGAACCCGGGTACTGTCAGATATCCGGAAACGATTAGTGTAACTCTAATCACCTAAGAATATGCTCAACCTATAAGTATAAGGACTTAAAGTCACAAACGACCAAGCGAAGAGAAATAGGATGTTGGCGAAAATCTTGAAGCAAATTGCACGGGTGCGCCGTCTTTTTAGTGTTTCACGGTAGAACCTATACGTTAAAATTCCCACAAAGTTAGATCGATAGGTCCCTGCCCGTTGCGGGACAACCCACCGTCTCTCTTCGTCATTCAGAAATTCCCCTCGCATCCTGAGAGTCAGCTTTCTTGGAAGCTCTCTGACGTAGCGGAGAATCCTATTCCCCTTATTCTCCGTAGACGGGTCCATTGCGAGGGTGGCAGCTCTGAGAGCAGGTTGGTGAGTAGATCGGAGATAGTAAATGTCGCAGGCTTGTAGCTAGCGCTGAGGGTTCCGAACGACGAGGCAGCGTGAGGCTCGTCTTTATATATACAGCGTCACGAGGACGCCGGGATGGAAGAGATAGTCCTGCGGGCTTAGGGGGACGAGGGGGCGTGAGGCCCAGCTTATATAGCGTTGAGTGATACACAGTGGTCCGGGCGCGCTGAGAACCGGATGCCATCCTGATGCAACGTTCCTGAAGCAAAGATAAATATACAGACAAACGCACCTTCTATTCGGGGGACATAGGTTGATCTTCCTCGATGAGTGTCTCTTCCGGCCAGTTGGAGAGCAGTTTTTCCGAGGCGCGGCGCTTGTGTCTCCCGCTGGTCTTACCAGCTCCACGAGTGGCGTGACCAAAGGTTCCTGGCCGATTCCCTCGACATGAACGTATTATCGTCCCGAAAACATGTAATATGATTATCTATCCCTTCTCGTCCCATCGATTCCTCACCATCGCACCCCTGGTTCCTGTACATCCAGGGGTGAGGAGTAGACGAGTTACGGACCCCTAGATGTTCAAACCACCAGAAGTTCCCAAATGCGGTATCAAATTAGCCACCAGCTAAGTGGTGGCAAGCGCCCTCTTCTAAGCACTTCAAGTTACTCTTACGCGTTTTTTGATCCTGATCTCAAAGGCGTCCTTATGATGATCGTCAAAAGCCGGTGTTATACAGAGCCAATATCCCACTATTCGGAGGCTTCTCGGCCACCCTGAACATCGGCTTGTCTGACGGAAGCTGGCCAGGACGACGAGTGTTGTCTCCGGCTTGAGCGAAGGGCTGACGAAGAGGTGCCGTCCTCTCACTACGGTTTCAAGATTGCAGTATGTCAGAGGGCGGTGGCGTTGAGCTCGAGTTGGATCAAAATGTCTTAGGTCTTGCCGCTTGTTTGTCCCACAACTTATGCTGATGCTGATGGTCACAAAAAAACGGACCGGTCAATAGGAGATGAGTCGGCAGACCAGCGAAGGACGTGATGGTTCCAAGTCGATCAGATCGGACGGAGTTTTTGCCGCCGCACAGCCAGGGGAGCGTCGGGGCTGTTATGTTCAGGCCCCGAACCCGGCGCCTATGTGTGAGAAAGAGCGCTCGAGCTGCAGGCCATAATTCAGGATGCTTCCAGGGTCAAAATACCTACGCTAAGCTAATCGGCCTGATATCTGCCGAGAGAATCTTCCTAAATTTAGACATGCACTAGACACATATGGGCGCTCATGTCCTGCACATCCGTCGCATGTTCGGATTCAGGACATTACCGACCTCCTCCTAGGCCGCGGTCCTCGACTGATCCGTCTTATTCACATCAAATTAGAATCGCCTTGGCATATATTCGACTAGAGAGAACAATGCATACCTGGAGGAAGAGGAGACTGTGGGACACTTTCGAACTCCGAACACCATGCCCGGATTGCTCCGAATATGCACAGTCCTGCCCGCGATAAGAACCACTCCTGGTACCTTGTTCCCTTTGCGAGCGCCGATGATCAGTATCGTAGCCGCCGCTACTGGTGGTAATCTGGGGATCACCGAGATGAGACTCTATTTGTTTGACTGTGGCGCCGCGGCGTCTCCCGAAGGAGAACCCCCTGAAGGCGTCAGCAGCTTCTATTCGAGATAGTGATCGAACACTTTGAGACTTTCAACCCCTCGGCCCTGTTAATTCAGGGGGTAAGAGCGGACATTCTATCCCTTCCATGCAGGGCTCGCCGGCTGGTCCGTCAATGGAAGATGAGTCGACAGGGGAGGATCGATGTAATATTCCCAATCAAAACAATCACGTAATATTGAAGGCAGTGCACCGCCTGATTCGTCGAATTCACACCAGTTTAGCATTACTGGACGACTTCCCATAGGATTTCTGGGACACTTGACTCTCCGGCACTCGCGTGCCTAGCCATGGGGCTTTACCCCTGACTACTCGCCCGACCGTCGATAAGTGTCAAACCATAGCTTTCAGATTCACGTAAACCATTTTCGCCTTCAAGCCTATCCCATCATCATTCGAAATATTTTCGTATGTGCGTAGGAAATTTTGGGTGATTTTACTGGTGCGCCCGTGCTGTATTTGGTGGGCGATGGGTTCGCTTCGAGCCTCCGCTGTTCCTAAGTGCTTGGTTGTCCCGGTTGGGGTTGGTCAGGGAATTGGAACGAGGAAGTTAGCGGCGAGAAGGAGATGAAGCCGGTGTAGACGTACTACAAGACGGCGCGGAAGGTGTTGAAGGCGGTTTCGTTGATGTTCATGACAAGATGTTGTCGTCCATTAATGGAGAAGTGGTGCGCTGGAAAGTCGAAGTAGGGACGTCAGTCAAGTACTTCAATGTGGCGCGGAAGAGAACTCACCTGGAACATGAAGCCCTTCTTCTCTAACGGAAGCGGAATGCTTTGGGGGTCCTGGACACCGTCGCCATGGTCAAAGGTCATAGGCATAATGACGTGGACCCAGCAACTTGAAGCGTCGGGATATCCCTCTCGCTCGTCCTCCTCGACCTACTCGAGCTACTGCTCCCACTCCGTCCTCGTGGGGCGTTCTCACCACCGTTCTCCTTCGTCGGTGTCATTTCCAATTGTCCGCCAACGCGACCTTTCCCTGCCGAATCCCAGCACCAATGCCGACGCCCACTCTGGGTACGATCCCACTCTCCCGGTTTCGCACTTCAAACAAGTTCCGGGAAAGGGAGAGGTCCTTTGGAGGACATATCGATCAGTGTCCTCCTGGTTGGTCGAGGAAGTGCGACTGGCCATCGGGATTTCGTAGCCAGCAGTCTCATAGGCAGCAGTGGCAGGAGTAGTGGTTCGAGAGGGTGAAGCAGAAGAGGTGGCCCACTCCTTGACGGGACCAACGGTGGAGGAGATAGGGTCATCATGACGCTCGGTTGGAGTGGGATATCTGTGGGCTGCGTGGGCTCGGTGGGTAGATTTGGGCTTGGCTTCGGTGCCGGTGGTGTCAGCCAACGGACAATCTGCACTGATAGTGCTGCTGGATGATCGCTGCTGAAGTCGAGGCTCAACGGGAGTTGGAATGTCTGGGATTGTGTCTGCAGGAGGGGCGAGAGTTTCGCCGGAGGGTTTCGAAGGAGCGGCACTTCCTGAGGCGTCGGCCTTTTAATTCAAGAATTTTGAGTCAGTCTTGCGGTTGGCTGGATGTTGTGTCAGGGGATTAAGTTTTGAGAGTGTTGGATGTGGTGTGGCGATAGCGGGGAAAGCTAGTTTGATACGCACTCTGATTAGCGAGGGTGCCACATGAGCAGAAGGCGCCAAAGGCAGCAATGGGAGAGCGGACCTGGTACCGTCGGGCAGTTGAGTCGGGTGCGTACACCTTTGGTGCAAAGCCCACGAGAGAAGGGGGGAAAATGTGTGAGCCTCGCGCTCCAGGGAAGATGAGGCGAGCTGATCACAATCGGGTCGGAAGGGGCGCTAATTATATAATTGGCGGGCTTGCGTGACGCGTTCCCGAGGGCGTAATTAAGGGTCCTAGCCACCAAACACGGACCCCGTCATCACCGCTCAGGTCAGTCTAGTACGGTCGACTGACGCGTCGTCGTTGTTGATTGAGCTTTCCATACAATAGTGACGGCATTGGTGACGACGGGTCCGTATCGTCTTGTGGGATGGTGATGTCTGGCCCTAACTCCGCCGCCTGACGCGATACAGCCAATTAGCAGCGCCCTTTCTGGTTCCCGAACAATACACTTGACGGCATCCTACCCTATTTACACTACCACTAAAACCTGGTTCTTTAGTGTCCTAAGGGTTCAGCCTACTCTGCCTTTCTGACCAGGACGGGTCGTCCATTAAAATCCGCCAAACCTGGTGGTAAACCGGACTTTGGGGGGTTTAGGTCACGTGGACGCGCGTGCATCACGACCCATTGGCCCGGTAGACCTTCCACCAACCGATATCGGGTTGTACAGTTTGTCACGCCGCAGCTTTAAATCTATCTCCATGCTGCCACCCGGAAGACGTGCTGGAATGTATTCTGAATACACTAGCAAACTGCTTTTTGTCTTGGAGGGCATGAACCGCCATCAATTCCAAGTTCAGATAACAAAGATACGTATGTGTTCTCGAATCTGGCGTAACTGCTCAAATGCGAAAGCGTTGAAGAGTTGGAACATTGAAATGATCATCAACCTCTGGAATCCCGGTATTTTAGTTGAAGCGCGACCGCGTTCCACTTGCCTCGCAGTTCGTGCGGCTTCAATGTGTACAAACGGTCTGGGTTGCTAGGGGATAACGAAGGTAAGGCGTTGGTGGCTCGCACCATCCCCGGACCCCAGAGAGGGAATAACGTCTCGGCTCCTCACGATTCAACTAATCGTCCCGATTGACCAAGCTAATTTCAGATATACTATTTTTGCATATGGCAAACATAGAGATAAAACGCGAAATAGAATGAGCACTTTTTACGGTCCGATTCTCCGAACGAAGCCTCCCGATGTTTACTTCCCAGATCCTATGTCATCCTAGCTGAGCCTCCCGCAGTATTAGCACGGGCATAGAGAAGATTAGGCTGTGTGAACCATTGTCGTATCAGCCTAGACGATCATTTAGCGTTGGATTCAGCCTACCATTATCCCCCCAGCGAATTCGATATCGTTGTCATTTTGGATAGCGTCCGACCTGGAGTTTGGCTTTTCAGGATCATCGCTGGGCTCCTTGGGGGGCTCAAGAGGCTTGAGGTCCAAAATGAAGTCATGAAGGAATTCGCATGTTGCCTCGGCCTTCTCCTTAGGATTTTTGCCAAGAATACCGGGATATTGCTCGTTCAGCCCTTTGCAGAACGATTCTCTTTGTATCATGGACGCCAATGCTCCAAAGGGCGCTATAGGTTTCCCCCCTTTCCACATACCGAGAGTCAGCTATGTTCTTCCATGAGATGCGATAGCTTACCGAACAGCGCCGCCAAGAGAGACCGACCAAAAATCAGAATATATATGACATCAAAAGCACTGTAGAGACCACCTGTTTTTCAAAGGTCAGAGCTTTAGGTGGGGTTCCTGAAAGTGTCCCCATGATCACCTACCAGTCGCTGACAATCCCGAAAGGACAGTGTTTTCCAAATACTCCTCGTATAATTCATCATTGTAAGCCCCAAAACCAGGATAAAAGTTCAACGTTGAAAGCTCGGGAGCGGCAGAAGGTGCCCCTGGGACAAGCGAAACTAGAAGCCAGGGGTTAGAATGCGAGGGTTGGCAAAGTAGACGGCCCGACGCCCGACGCTTACGAATGGGATATGTAACATAGACGTCTGGAGACTAATGGGCCAAACATCAGAAGAGATGTACCGGAAACGAATCCATCCAAAGAGGACGAACCTGAGAAATACCGATGAGATCGAGAAACGTGGCCCGATTCATATAAATCCTTCGCCGACCGACGTCGACCCGTAGCGTTTGCCCTGCCGTAAAGTTAAACGTAACGCCGGCTACAAACTCCCTCGGTGAGTCGCTGACATTTGTTACAAAGTTGAAGTCCTCGGTTCCCCGAGTGGTGGGGACGGTTGAAACTCCAGCGTTCAATACCGGCCTTGCCGGATAAGCGGAAGAATTCCAAACGACGGAGACATATGGCCTAATATCTGGCATAGACTCTGAAGTTCGAAACGCGGAAGTGTCTTATGCGTGTGGGCTGTTAGTCATCCGGTGGGCTTTGCCCGTCGGGCCATAAATGCGGAATCGACCTACCCCAAATAGGACCACAGTCCCAGTCTGCTTCAATCTGCAGGGAATCCTGACTCTGAACCCCCAAAGGGTAGCCAAAGCACCTCAATTTACAAGTGGTCACTGTTTCGAACCCCTTGACATGAGCATTTGCTAAGAGGCGAGCCATTGAACCGACTTCACCTTGGCCTGTCGACGGGTATGTAAGGCTAGCCTGGATCCCACTCTGTATGGAATCACACATTTCCGACGGTATTTCTCCGTCATCGTAATACGAGGGGAATTGCGTCATTGGGACAACATTTAGGGCCTGAACAACAGATTGAACGGGATTAGTTAGCTTCCCATCGTCTGCGGCGACCATTTACACCTACGATGAAACCAGAAATAGATCCAAACGTGCTTGTAGGCCGACTATCCTGTGTTAGGAACCTTTTTGGAAGGCCCTCTAGAAGAGTGAATTGACGTATAGGGTTGATCACGCAGTTGAGAATACCGTAAGCAACAAGTACGGCCCAAAGAATCAGAGCCAGCCCTCCTCTGAGTAGACCGTGGGAGAGGGGTTCTGTTCCGGTTCGTCGAAACATTGTTGAATTCATGAGCCAAGATGTAACGCCATCTAGGACAGATTTGATAGTTGATGGCTGGTTGGTGTCCTCTGGAATACGGTCTGAGAGCCATGAGAATCTTTGAACATGTGAAAACCATATCCACGGATGCTTCCTTCGATTGAGTGCAGCAGTTGCGTATAAAAATCCGGACCAGAGGAGGGATAGGAGGAGGTCAATGGCCAGCCCTGCTATTGTTAAAACATACAAGACCACGCTGGTGGTAAGATAAGGATCGTCGAGATACTGCTGCGACCATTGCTTGAACAGTGGCCAAAATTGTGTCTGTTCGAAGATGAGATCTACGCTCACAAGGCCCGTTAGTTCTGTCAAAGACGGCAGTAGTCACCGACTTACAGCAGTCAAATCCTGACACCGCCCACAACCAATAAGCTTCAAATCGAAGTTGGGAAAAAAAGGGGATTCTTCCTCTACGTAGGCCAAGGATGCAGCTAGAAAGGAACCGAGGGCAATGGTCAGTCGGACCTGGGGTATCGGTTAACAGTGTACGGCGTACAACAGAGGGAGACAACACGAGATTCCCAGATATAGAGAAAAATTAAGCCAAAAGTTACCTATGAGCCCAAATATTGTCAGATATCTGTAACCGGTTGCTGTAACTCTACTCACCGGTACCTAAGACTTTAGTCCAGCCATAAGTGTGGTCGCTTAAAGTCACAAATGACAAAGCGAAGAGAAATAGCGCGTTGGCTAAAAGCTTGAGGACAATTACACGGGTGCGCCTTCGCTTTAGCATTTCACGGTATAACCTATACGTTCAAAGTTGCACATTAGATCGACGCGTCCCTGCCCGCAACGGGACAACCTACCGTCTCTCTTCGTCGTCCGCAAATTCCCCTCGCATCTTCATAGTCCACTTTCTTGGAAGCTCTCTCAAGGTTCTTGGCAACTCCCTCAAGCAGCGGAGAATCTTATTCTCTTGATTATTTGTTGAGGAATCCATTGCGTAGGTGGCAGCTCTGAGAGCAGGTTTGTGAGTAGATGGAGGTCGCAACGGTCGCAAACTCGTACCGAGCTTTGGGGGTTAGAGCGGCAAGGTGGTTTGAGGCCCAGTTTATATAGCGTTAACTGGTACGCAGTGGTCCGGGTGCGCTGAGAGTTGAATACGTACCATGCGGACCCAAGGTTCGCGAAGCAGAAAAAAGATAGAAATAACAAGATAGAAATCATCTAATCTTCTATTCGCTGGATATAGGTTGAGCTTGATCGATGAGTGTGTCTTCTCCAGCAAGTTGGGGAGCGGTCCTTCGAGGCGCGGCGCTTGTATCTCCCGATTCTATCGCCCTGCACAAGTGGCGTGATCAATATACTTGCTTGAAAGGCCGGTTTTATACATGAGCTAATATCGCAGGAGTATATCACTATTCGGAGGTTCTTCAGCCGCCCTGCATCTCGGGCGCTCGTCCCGAGGGAGCGGTCAGCATAACGAGTGTCGAGCTTGAACTTGCTCGGAGTCCCTCACTAGTAGCGAAGAAGGACTGGCCATGAAGTTCTGCCGGATCTTCCCAGTACAACTTCAGGCTCAGCGAATTTCAAAGTCGATAGCATTGAGCTCGAGGTAAACCAAAACGTCTGAGGTCACTGCACCTGCTTGGTGCCACGAACTAGGATGACCAGATGATGGCCGACGATCACTATCCGTAGAAGGAACTGCCTGGCGTTTCCCACGCGGGGCTCACTGGCTGGGCGTCAATGGTAGATGAGTCGAGAGGCGATGATGATGGTTCCATTCCGAATTCCCAATCAAAAACAATCCATCACATCGGGGTAAGATTTACTGCGGTGCCCCGCCTATTCCCACCAATTGAGAATTACTTTAGCATATTTTCAACTAGAAAAAACATGATAGGAAGAGCCAGAGACTTAGGAGCGATTCCGAACTCGGAACACTGTGCACATATTCGGTATTGAGAGAGGTCGATTTGGGCGCATTTAGAATCCGGATTCAGACGCTCCGATCATTCATTATCATGTCGCCCGCCCTCAATCAGGACGCCACCTTGTCTCTGTTGTAGGAGCAGATGACCAGTCTCGTAGCTGCCAAATCATACAAGACGCCTCCGGCGGCAATCTGGGGATCACCGAAATCAGACTCGAGTATCCTTTTGGCGTGTGAACCGGTGAAGCGCTAAATGCGGACGGAAAACTTTCCATAAAGCGTCAGCAGCTCTGTTGGAGATAGCAAAAGTTTGAGGCCACCAAATCCCAAGACCCCAAGGAGCCAATAGACTTCAATTAATAAACCCAAAACTGGTGACAATGGGTCTTCCCTGAATAATCTTAGGAGAGGACTGGATGGAAACCGACAGCCGAAGCTAGATTAAGCATTATGTCTTGGCTTAACTGCATGCAGCGTACGCAAAGGGATATCATGCCAAAATCGCCCATCAGAAAGTATTAGTACTGTACAATCCACGGGTGTTCTATGGGCACCCTTACCCTAACATGAGCGTAGACGGGAGGGCTCTGGGAAGCACCCCATCCCACGGACCCTTTCAAGCAAGAAACGGATGCCAAGAAAGACAACGATATAATAATTTACCGCTACAATACGTGTTAGACGAGTGCCTGCTGTCGACGAGGGCACGCCCAGACCGGTGGGGGTTGTCAAGTTGTGAACGAAAACATAAAATAACATAGAGACTGCGAACTGGTATGTACAGCAACGTACGTACTCGAACCGGCCGACATACCGTACCTACAACGTGGGGGGACTGATAAACAAGAAATAGTATACACACTTCTCATTGTCGGGTTCTTTTAACACGTTGTCCATAGACCTCAGGCTGAACGAGGAGGAAGAGCTTCCAAGATTTCGCGAAGCACACGAGCGAAGTGCTGGTCACTGTTTGGGGGGTAAGGTCATCATTAGTGATTTGATTCGACTCAAAACGGTGGAGTAAGGGACGAGGTACTTACGGTTGAGCTTTACCCTTCTCCTTTGCGATGGCCCAATCCTCGGTCTCAACGACTTCGTTCCAGTTGTCGATGACGACCTGCAGTTGTATTTGTTTGATAGAGTCGTGAATGCGAGTGAAGGCGCTGAGGAGTTCAGCAGTCGCAATTATAGTGTTGAAGATCGCGGTGTTGATATGAGAAAGGGCTTGTGCCTGTATCGACGGAACATGGCTAGTGGACAGGTCAAACAGAGCTGGGGCCAATGAACAAAACTGACCTCCAGTGAAGGAGCCGCGTAATCCCTCTCCACCTGGTAAATCGACTTGGGCGACAATGGCGCAGGTCGATTAGGGTACTTCCTCATGTACTCCCCAACAAGCATGTTTCGCGCTTCGAGTCTCCGCTGTTCCAAAGTGCTTGGTTGACCCGAGGACCATGAGACCATGAGACCTGGGTCAGGTTTGTTAGGAAATTGGAACGGGTAATTCAAAGGAGAGAAGAAAACGAAACCCGTGTAGACGTAGTACAAGAAGGCGCGGAAGGTGTTGAAGGAGGTATCGCTGATGTTCATGACGAAAATGTTGTCGGTCATCAGTGGAGAGGTGTTGCGCTGGACAGTCGAACTAGGGACGCCAGTCAAATACTACAATGTGGCGGGGAAGAAAACTCACCTGGGACATGAAGCCCTTTGTGTCTAACGGAAGGGAAATGCTCCGCGGGTCACCATAGAAAGAGCTCATAGGCGTAATAACCGTAGACCCGGCAAGCGTCGTGATATCCCTCTCACTCGTCCTCGACCGACTCGAGCTACCGCTCCCGCTCCGACCTCGCGGAGCATTCTCGCCATGCTCTTCGTCGGGGTCATCTCCACATCCGAATCGTCCGCCAACGCGCTCTTACCCTGTCCAACACACCACCGATACTGACGCCTACTCCGGGTGCGTCTGAAGGACGTATTGATTGGCGTAGAGGAGCGCTTGATTCCTTCATCCCCATCATTCTCGTCCGTTTTGAGAGCAATGCTAGGTGACCACAGGATGGCTTATGTCCGTTAAATCCGGTGAGCACGACCGATGGACCTGGTCTTAGTATTCCTCTCCCTGATCGCTGAATATAACCTGAGTCTGCAAACCGGCCAGTTGTTGCTCCATAGAAGGCTAGCCATTGCGGCTCGCGATCTTACTTACCCCCGACAGTAGCCACGGCGTCAGGGTGCAAGTTCATAGTTAGGAGTTCTGAAAGCTCTGGGGTTTCGAGTCTGTAAGGTGATTGCCGAGTCGGAGGGCACGGTCTTACGTTACCAGTCGCGGAGAGACTGTTGTATTGCCTTTCGAGGGAATAACATGTCGATCGACCAAACTAAAACCGAGAAACTAAAACTTTGCATAAACTGAACATAAGACATATGACGCAGAACGGAACGAGACCTGCTCTTCAACCTCGATTGCCCGATCGAAGCATCCAGATGTCTCGATTCTTAGTAACGGTGAAGGTTTTAAAGTATCTCATGCCCTCTGAGACGAGCCATTCGAGCCATTCAATATGTAAGGTCAGACTGGGCGACCTAGTAAAGTCGCTTCATTATAAGTGAAGACGAGAAAAAGGTTGGATTTGACTTACACCTGCGTCCTGCCCTCGTTCGAGATCATCCTTTTCACCATTGACTTCCGACTTAACATTTGTTTGGTCTTTGTCTTTGCTATCCTTTCTTTTGGGCTTGTAGGTGGGCTCTATATCAAGGGGGTTGAGATCCAACACGAAGTCACGAAGGTAGTCGCATGTGGCGTGGGATCTCTGTGCACGATCTTCGCCATCAATGCCAGGATAATCCTTCCGCAACCTTTTGCGAAATGATTCTTTCTGTACGATGGAGGCTAATGCTCCGAAAGGAGTTATATGTTTGCTCCCTGTCGAAGCGCTAAGAATTAGCTTCATCTTTCAAGTTACAACGCATTCGATAACGTACCAAACAGAGCGGCCAAGAGAGATCGACCAAAGATAAGAATAAATAGGACGTCAAAGGAAGTGTAGAGACCACCTGTGTTTGGAGGGTCTATGCTTGAGGTAAATGCCACCAAGAAGTCTCTGTTATCACGTACCAGTAGTTGACAATCCCGAAAGGACCGTGTGCTCCAAATATTCTTCATATATCTCATCATTGTAGGCCCCAAACCCAGGATAAAAGTTCAATGTCGTAAGCTGGGGACTTGTAGAGGCAGCATCTCGGACAAGCGAAACTAGGAGCCAGGCGATATCGTGTCAGGGCTGGCCACGTTCTAGGGGACGACCTCTGTGGAGTCGACACTCACGAATGGGATACGTAACAAAAACGTCTGGGGACTTTAATCCGCATATCAGTCGAAATAAGATGGGTAATAATACACCCAGAGAGAGCGGACCTGGGCAATTCCGATGAGATCGAGAAACGTGGCTCGATTTGCATAAATCCGTCGCCGACCGACTTCGATCCGTGCCGTTTGCCCCGTTGTAAAGTTAAAAGTAACACCACGCTTCCAGTCTCGAGGGGAGACGCCCCAGGTAACTACGCTGTTGAAATCCTTTACACCACGACTGGTGGGGACACTGAAAAATCCTGCGTTCAAGACTGGTCGCGCTGGGTAAGCCGAAGCATTCCAAACAACGGAGACATAAGGTCTGTCATCGGGCGCAGCTTCTGAAGTCCGAAATCCGAGGGTGTCTAAGGCGCATAGATGGCGTTTAGACAGTGGACTTGAGGCCGCGAGGTGCGATCAATGGCAATACGCACCCCAAATGGACCCGCAGTCCCACCATGCTTCAAGCTGCAGATACTCTTGATACGGATCCCAGTAGTCTACCGTTCCACAATCTACCTGGCAAGCAGCCGCTAGTTCGAATTCTCGATGTGAGCCGTTGCTAAGAGGTAATCGAGTAAAGTGACCCACCTTGACCTGTTGCCGGGTTTGTAAAGTTGGCCTGGATCCCACTACGGATAGAATCGCACGTCTCCTGGAGCATTAACTGGCTGTTGGATGAAAGGAAATTGGTGGCTGGTACGCTATTCAGGACCTAAACGACAGAGTGGAGGGGCTGTTAGGTTCCGGATCCCATCTTTAGCGAAACGGTTACACCCACGATGAAACCAGATATATGCCCAAACGTATCTGTGACCCGACTGTCCTGGGTAAGAGAATTTGTTGGGAGTCCTTTCGGAAGAGTGAATTGGCGTATAGGGTTGATTACGCAGTTGAGGATAGCATAAGCAAGAAGTATAATCCAAAAGAGCAGAGCTACCCCTCCTCTGAGTAAACAGTACGATAACGGCTCCAAGTCCCCGAATCGTCGAAACATTGTAGAGTCTATTAACCAATCTTTGAGGCCTGTCGGAATGGACTGCCTAGGTGGTGGCTCGATCGGAGTACCGACGATTCGTTGGCGGGGCAACTCGAAACGTAGGTTATCTGGCGCTTTTCGGGATAGCCATTGGAACTTTTGAGCATGCGAGAGCCATATCCCTCCGTGGTTGCGGTGATTTATTGCAGCGGCTGTGCATAAAAATCCGGCCCAGAAGAGCGATAGGGCGAGGTCAATGACCAGCCCCACCACCGTTAAAACATACAAGACGACGCTGATGGTAAGATAGGGATCGTCATAAGTGCTTTGAGCCATCTCTTTGAATGGTGGCCAGAATCTTGTCTGTCGCGAAACAAGATCTACGGCGTGAAGTCAATTAGTTCCGCCGCAGGCCGCGATAGTCGACGGCGGACTTACAGCCGTCAAATCCCGACACTGCAAACAGCCAAGCGACCTCAAACCAAACTTGGGAAACGAGGATCTTGTCTCGGAGTAGGCCGAGGAAGGAGCTTGATAGACACTAGTCAGGTGGGCGTGGGATAATACTTCGCTGCATGCCACCTACAAGAATGGGAGACCAACTGAAACACCAAAGTAGACCCAGAAATCTAGCCAAACGTTACGACCTGTGGATCCAAGTATCGTTACTTGTACGTAATTACTTGTATTATACCCACCCACCTAGGAGTGTATCCCAGCTATACGTATTGTCATTTAAAGAGACAAACAGCCAAGCGAAGAGAAACAGCGCATTGGCAAACAGCTTGATGCAGACTATGCGCGTACGCCTCCTCCTTAGTGTCTCGCGATAAGAGCTATAACGTTCGGGGTCGTATATCAGGGCATTATCTGTCGTGTCGCGAGATCACGTACAGTTTTTTCTCCTCGTCCGGATCCCCTCGAATCTTGGTGGTAAACTTTTTGAGGAAACGGGTAACGACATTTCCCTGGCTCTCCGTAGATTGGGCCATCGCCGAGGCTGCTGCGCTTGAGAGCAGGTTTATGAGTAATCGGAAGATACCTTAGCCGTGAAACCTGAGAGCCAATACCTTGGAGAGATAGCTTTGCGGGCTTAGGGAGAAGAGACGGTGTGAGTTCCAGTTTATATCGTGTTAACTGGTACACAGTGGTCCGGGCGCGCTGAGAGTTGAACACATACGTGTACCATGCGGGATCCAACTTTCTCGCAGCACCGAAAAGATAGAAATAACAAGATAGAATACTCTAATATTCTATTCGGTGATCTAGATTGACCTTGATCGATGAGTATGCCTTCTTCAGCAAGTTGGGGAGCGCTTCTTTGACGCACAGCACTTCTATCTCCCGACCCTACCAGCCCGGGTGAGTCCCATGACAAAAGGTTCCCGGCGGCCGATTCCTTCGACACTAGGCCCTCTGCCCAGGGCCCTAAGTTACCCTTACACATTCTTCAATTGTGACAGCAAAGACGGGCTTATGATGGTCGCCGAAAGCCGGTTTTATACATGAGTCAATATTGCAGGAGTATGTCACTATTCGGAGGTTCTTCAGCTGCCCTGCATCTTGGGCGCTCGTCCCGAGGGAGCGGCCAGGATAACGAGTGTCGTACCTGAGCTTGAATTTGCTCGGAGTCCATCACTAGTAGCGAAGGACTGGCTACGAAGCGCCGCCGGATCCTCCCAGTACGACTTCAGACTTAGCGAGTTTCAAAAGTCGATAGCATTGGGCTCGAGGTAAACCAAAACGTCGTAGGTCTCTGCACCCGCTTGGTGCCACAAACTAGGATGACCAGATGATTGCCGACGATCACTATCCGTAGAAGAAACTGCCTGGCGTTCTCCATGCGGGGCTCACTGGCTGGCGCGTTAATGGTAGATGAGTCGAGAGGTGATGATGATGGTTCCATTCCGAATTCCCAATCAAAAACAATCCATCACATCGGAGTAAGATTTGCTGCGGTGGCCCGCCTATTTCATCCAATTCACACCAATTGAGAATTACTTTAACATATTTTCAACTAGATAAAACATGGTTAGAAGAAGGAGAGACTTAGGGGCGAATCCGAGTTCGGAGCAGTGTGTACGTATTCGTGTTGAAAGAGGTGGATTTGGGCGCATTTAGATTCCGGATTCAGACGCCCCGAGCATTCGTTACCATGTTGCCCGCTCTCAATCAGGGAACCAACTTGTCCCTGTTGTAGGGGCAGATGCCCAGTCATGTAGCCGCCAAAGCGTACAAGACGCTACCGGCGGCAATCTGGGGATCACCGAAAGCAGACTCGGGTATCCATTTGACGTGTGAACAGCTGAAGTGCCGAATGCGGACGGAGAACTTTCCATACAGCGTCAGCAGCTCTGTTGGATGCAGCGATCGCAAAAATTTGAGGCCGCCAAATCCCCCCAAGAAACCAAGAGACTTCAATTAATAAACCTAAATTTGGGCACAATGAGTTTTACCTGAATAATACAAGGAGAGGGCTGGATGGAAACCGACGGCCGAAGTCAGATAAACATGATGACTTGGTAAATTGCATCCGGCGTACGCAATGGGATACCACGCCGAGATCGGTCACCCCAAAGGACTAGTGCTGTACAATGCACGAGCATTCTCCGAGTACCCTTAGCCTAACACGAGTGCGGACGCGGGGCTTTGGGAAGCACCCTGGGCAAGCTACAAACTCTTTCAAGGAAGAAACGGATGCCAAGGAAGACAATAACCTAATAATAACCGCTACCATGCGTTTTGAGCGAGTGGCTACGATCGTCGACGGCATGGCAAGACCGCTAGGGTTATCAAGGGACAATTCTAAGATCCAACAACCCCTCGGAAATGACCTCGCCCGAACAATCCCCCAAGGGTCTCAGGGTTCGTACCCCCTGAGACTGTCACCTCACCGTCAGGGACCATACAGTATATGGTACTTTCGACCGACGCGTCATTGTCGTCGTCAACTCGGACGGCTGAGACATTCACTTGCCGCTGCTCACATACTCGACTTATACTAATCATTGTTGTCTATGGACTACTGCAATATATATATATTTCAAATGCTCTGATTAGCTATGGAGACGACGTAAGTGACGCACCCTGGTCCCTCACGACGGCGAGCGGTCCCGGGGAGGAAGGGCTTCCAAGATTTCGCAAAGCACGCCAGCGCAGGACTGGTAGCCGTTTGCGGTTGAATGATCGTCAGTGATGTTGTCAACGGTAGAGTAAAGGAGGAGGTGCGCACGGTTGAGCTTTACCCTTCTCCTTCGCGATGGCCTAATCCTGAGTCTTGACGACTGCGTTCCAGTTGTCGATGACGACTTGCAGTTGGGTTTGCTTGATCGATTCGTGGATACAGTTAAAATTGCTGGAGAGTTCGGCAGTTGCGATGAGAGGGTTGAAGATGGCAGTGTTGATGCGAGAACGGGCTTGTGCTTGTGTTGAAGGAACCGGGTTAGCGAACAGGTCAAACGAACTAAGACCAGGAAACAAAACTAACCTCCAGCGAAGGAACCTCGTACTTCCTCGCCGCCTGATAAATCGACTTGGGCGACACCGGCACAGGTCGGTTTCGGGTACTCCTCAACTCTCCTACAAGCGGATTTCTCCCTTCGAGCCTCCGCTGTTCCAAAGTGCTTTGATTGTCCTGGTGACCATGGGTCAAGTTGGTCAGGGAGTTGGAAATTAACGGAGAGGGGATGAAGCCGGTGTAGAGGTATTATAAGAAGGCACGAAAGGTGTTGAAGGAGGTTTCGTGATGTTCATGACGAAGATGTTGTCGTCCATTAGTGGGGAGGTGGTGTGCTGTATAGTCGAAGCAAGAGCGTTGGTCAAGGACCGCAATACGATGTGGAATTCGGTGGTCTCAGCAGATTCGGGCTTGGCTTCGGGGACGGTATTGTCAACCGATGACGATCTGCATTGGTAGTGGTGCTGGATAGTCGCTGGTTGGGATATTCGGAAGGATCGTCGAACGGCAAAAGCGAGCGGACTCCTTTGGCCTCCTGCTGCCCCAGACTCCGATGACAAGGTGATTGTCGGTTTTTAATACGTTCAGAATGACCCGCGGGGCTTTCGGTACAGGTTTCACCGTTTCTGACGTACGTGAAAGGTTGAGCTCGGGCCAGGATGGAATGGTCCCTGAACAAACAATCCATCTTGTTGTGGTACACGGTCTACGTTATCCCCGCGAGAGGGCTGGCTTGACAACTGTCCGATTCCAGTCCACTTCACTTGACAGTTGCTTTAGTGTATGTATATAATGACCAGAAATAAACCGCTTCCGGATTGCTGACTAATTGGCTGCCTTGCGTGACGCGTTCCCGAGGTCCTAGCCAGCATCGCCGCTGTCAGCCGTCAGAACGGTCGACTGACGCGTGGCGATAGTTACGGCGTTGGAGATAACGCATCCGTATCGTCTTGCGGGATGGTTAGGCCAGACCTTAACTTCGTTAGGAACGCCACTTCCGACGCCTTACTACCCCAAACAGCCGATTGGCAGCGCCCTTCTGACCGGAACGGGTCGTCAATTAAAATCCGCCAAACGCAGGTGTCCCTGGCGTTTGGGGAAATGGGCGTGGCTCTCGCGTCGTACTCTGGAGCTCGCGTCGTCCTAGACCAATTTGGGGGATAACATATTCATTACACCCAATGAATTCACACCATCTACATATAAACGATGCCCAGATGTTCCTTTAGCTCGTCCATCGGCCTTTTGAAGCGGCGGCCAGGATCGTAAGCTTCACCGTCCTTGATTACCGCAACATGCGTTTTATTACCAATTTGGTGAATATGGAGACTTATAATTATAAACGTGGTGTGGTAAGCTGGACTTTGGGGATTTTCGGCCAGGTGGGCGCACGCCTTGCGTCTCTTCCACCATATGTATCACCTGAGACGGTCCATGAATGGCACCCACCTTCAACTGGTTCGCAACAGTGGCCGAAAATCTGACTCGTCGATAAATTCTATACTGCTCAAACATCCTATTGGAGAGGTGCGGTCTGCGTTTCCTACCTCCCCATAAAGACCGTTGGTCCGGCCGATAGACCTTCCACCGACTGATATCGGGTTGTACAGTCTGCCGCGCCGTAGCGTTAAATGTACCTTGCTGCCACCCATAATATATGCTGGAATGGACTCTGAGTACGCTAGCAGACTGCCTTTTGTCTTTGAGAGCATAGACGCTGGTAGTGCGTTGTTGGCTGGCATCGTCGAGTTTGCCTCTGCGCCGCCTCCAGACCCAAGAGAGGGAATAAGGTTTCGGCCCCTCACGATTCAGCGAAATGCTCCGATTAACCAAGGCCCAAGTTAATTCCAGGATAGTATTTTTACATAAGGCAGACATAAAGTTCAAACGCGAAATGGAAACAGAACTGTTTAAGGTCCGATTCTCCGAACGAAGCCCCCCGACGTTTAGGTTCCAGACCTGATCGAAGTTCTAAGGTATCCTATGCAGTATTGGCTGAGCTACCCGCAGTATCGTTGCGGACACGGGGAGGAATAAGCTGTGTGAACCAGTGTCGCGTTAGCCTACGCGATCATTTAGCGTTGGATTTAGCATACCATTGTTAATTCGACATCGTCCTCATCATCAATAACGCCCGAACCGGCCTTCTTTTGGTCGGAGTTTTTGCTGGGCTTCTTGTGGGGCTCAAGAAGCCGGAGGTCCAAAATGAAATCATGAAGGAATTCACATGTTGCCTCGGCCTTCATCTTAGGATCATTGCCAACAATGCCGGGATATTGATCAAGCAACCGTTTACGAAACGTTTCTCTTGAACCATAGACCCCAATGCTCCAAAGGGCGATATAGGTTTGCGCCCTTTCAGCATACCGAGAGTCAGCTGTGTTCTTCCAAGAGATACGATAGCTTACCGGACAGTGCCGCCAAGAGAGACCGACCAAAGATCAGAATATATATGACACCGAGAGCGCTGTAGAGACCACCTGTGTTTCAAAGGTCAGAGCTTTAGGTGGGGTCCCTGAACGTGTCTCCAGGATCATGCACCAGTCGCTGACAATCCCGAAAGGACAGTGTGCTCCAAATACTCCTCGTATAATTCGTCATTATAAGTCCCAAAACCAGGATAAAAGTTCAACGTCGTAAGCTCGGGAGCTGTAGAGGAAGCCCCTGGGACAAGCGAAACTAGAAGCCAGGGGTTAGGATGCGAGGATCGGCAAAGTAGACGGCCCGACGCCCGACGCTTACGAATGGGATATGCAACAAAGACGTCCGGAGACTGATAGGCCGAGTATAAGGAGAGATGTACCGGAGACTGATGTAACCAAACAGAACGAACCTGAGGAATACCGATGAGATCGAGGAACGTAGCCCGATTCTTATAAAACCTTCGCCGACCGACGTCGACTCGTATCGTTTGCCCTGTCGTAAAGTTAAACGTGACGCCGGATACAAAATCTCTTGGGGAGTTGCCGGAGGTTAATACAAAGCTGAATTCAGATGTGTCTTGAGCGGGAGCGATGGTTGAAACTCCAGCTTTCAAGACCGGTCCTGCCGGGTAAGCGGAAGAATTCCAAACGACGGAAACGTAAGGTCTAATATCTGGTACAGATTCTGAAGTTCGAAACGCGGAAAGGTCTTATACGTGTGGACAATTAGCCATCTAGTAGACTTTGCCCGTATATGCGGGAGTGACCTACCCCAAATAGGACCACAATCCCACACTGCTTCGATCCGCCGGAAATCCGGAGCTCGAGAACTCGACAGGTAAGTATCGGCGCTCGATGTACAACTGGTCACTAGCTCGAATCCCTTGAAGTGAGTAATTGCTGGGAGGTAACCCATTGAATCAACTTCACCTTGGCCTGTCGATGGGTTCGTAAAGCTAGCATGTATCCCACTGTCTATAGAGTTGAGCATTGCCGATGGTATTCCATTGACTGGTGGTACTCCTGGCGTCAATGCGATGGCATCTAGGGCCTGAAAAACAAAGCGAAGGGGCGAGTTAGCTTCCCATCGTCTGCAGCGAACGTTTACACCCACGATAAACCCAGAGATAGATCCAAACGTGCTCGTAGCCCGACTATCCTTTGTTAGGTACCTTTCTGGAAGGCCCTGTGGGAGAGTGAATTGAAGTATGGGGTAGATCGCGCAGTTTAGAATACCATAAGCAAGAATTATGACCCAAAGGATAAGAGCCAGCCCTCCTCTGAGTAGACTGTGGGAGATGGGCTCGGTTTCAATTCGTCGAAACATTGTTGAATTCGTAATCCAATATGTGATGCCTTCTGGGATAGATTTGGTAGGTGGTGGCTCGCTGGCAGCCCCGAGAATGAGCTGGCGCCAGTGCGGCGGAGGAATATCGCTAGTGGATCTTTTGTCTGAGAGCCATGGGAAGTTTTGAGCATGTGAAATCCATATACGCGGATACTTGCTTTCATTGACTTTGGCAGTTGTGCATAAAAATCCGGACCAGAGGAGCGACAGGAGGAGGTCAATGGCCAGCCCTGCCGCTGTTAAAACGTACAGGACCACGCTGGCGGTAAGATAAGGTTCGTCGTGGTAGATCATAGACCAGTATGTGAATGGTGGCCAAACCTGTGTCTGCCGGTAAATGAGACCTACGCTCACAAGGTCGGTTAGTTCTGTCAAAGACGGCAGCACGTGGTCACCGGCTTACCAGCGTCAGTTCCCGACACGAAGAACAACCAACCAACCTCAAACCAAACTTGGGAAAAGATAATTCTCTCTCTACATACGCCAAGGAAGCAACTAGACATGAACCGAGAGCAATGGTCAGTTGGACCTGAGTTACCGTTCGCAGGGTACGGCCTACAAGAGAGGAAGACAACCGGAGATCCCCGCATATACAGAGAAATCAACCCAAAAGTTACCACCTACGAGCTCAAGTATTTGTCTTATATCCTTAAACAATCAGTGTAGCTCTACTCACCTAAGAGTGTAGTCGAGCTCCAAGTTTGGTCACTTAACTTCACAAATGACCAAGCGAAGAGAAATAGCGCGTTGGCCAAAAGCTTGAGGACAACTACACGGGTGCGCCTTCTTCTCAGCGTTTCCCTGTAGAGCCTATACGTTAAAAGCTGCACATCAGGTCCATGGGTCCCTGCCCGCTGCGGGACAACCGACCGTCTCTCTTCGTCGTCCGCAAATTCCCCTCGCATCTTGATAGTCCACTTTACCAGCAGCTCCCTCAACTGTACTAACAGCTCTCTCAAACCGCGGAGAGTCCTGTTCTTCCTATCTTTCGTAGACGGATCCATTGCAAGGGTGGCAGCTCTGAAAGCAAGTTTGCGGGTAGTTCGGAGGTGGTAAGTTGCAAGCCCGTACCTAGCTTTGAGGGTTTAGAGCGACGAGGCGGCGTCAGGCTTCTCTTATATATATAGCGTTTACTAGGGGGCAGGGATGCCGGCCGCCGAGAGTTGAATGCGATGCAGGTGCAACGTTCAAGAAGCAAAGACATAGAAAGAAGCTAACCTGCAATTTGGTGGATCCGACATAGATGACCCCACCCGATGACTCTTTCGACATTACGTATCATCGTCCCGAATACAGGTAAAGTGATCATTCATGCCTTATCGTCATGTCGATTCCTCACCATCGCACCTCTGGTTCCCGTACATCCAGGGGGAAAGAGTGGACGTTCCATCCCAATTTTGAGAATTATGAACCCTAAGATTTGCTGGAAAAGAGAGGAATGTGACGGAATTTTATGCTTCTGAACACGCATCTAATACTAGCAAGATAGATATATATATTCTGCATTAGAATTCAAATTTATTGTGTAGTTGAACCGGCCCAAGGGTCAGCGTGTGAGGGAGTCTCAGAGTCTCAGCCTGCCTGTCCTCCCGTTCGGGCCTTTTCATCCAGGCAGTCTGAGACATACCCACTGCCTCAGGGGGAGCACGAAGTCGGCTCTCAGAAGGGGTTCGGCACATGTTCGGCACAGGGTGATGTTGGGTCCCGTTCTACTTTTGCGTCAGGACGCGACCCGAGGCTCGCCCAATGTCCCAGTCATTGTGATTTTCTCCCGTACATCATAGACACAATAAATCGAAGAAGATCGTTCCAAGCACTTCACCAACAGCCTGAGGCTCACTCGTCGGACTCTGAATTGGCGGTTTTCACTGATGCCGCTGACGAAGAACCTGAAGACATTGGGGATCGCTTTTGCCTGGACGAAAGTGCCCGAACAGGAGCTCGAGGACAGGGAGGCTGAGACTCTGAAAGTAGGTGTGAGGAGCGGTGGGCAGGATATTCGAAAATCTTTCACACGTGTGTGGTCTTTCACGCGGATGGTTGTAGTTATCGTAAAAGTTCTGAGACACGTGGGGCTGTGCTTCCTCGAGTGACTGTCGTAACCATAAAAGCTCCGAGACATCCAACCACCAGATCCCGTTAATACTCCAAGGTACCAAGAGACTTCAATTAATAAACTCAAGTTTGGGCATGATGAAATTTTCAATGAAAGGGCTGGATGGAAACCGACAGCCGAAGTCAGATTAAGCAGTCTTCTGTGAGTATCATTACCCTAACACAAGGGTGGACATGGGGGCTTTGGGAACCACTTCGGGCAAGCTAGGAACCCTTTCAAGCAAGAAACGGATGCCAAGGAAGACAATCACAATCTAATAATAACCGCAGCCATGCGTTTAGGGCGAATGGCTACTATCGGCGAGGGCACGCCAAGACCGGTGGGGGTGTCAAGTTGAGAACAAAAACATAACATAACATAGAGACTGCGAACTGGTATGTACAGCAATGTACGTACTCGAACCAGCCGACATACTGTACCTACAAAGTGGGGGGACTGATAAAGAAATAGTACACACACACACTTCAATGTCGTTTTTTAACACGTTGTTCATAGACTTCAACTGAGGCTGAACGAAGAGGGGGAGCTTCCAGGATTTCGCAAAGCACGTCAGCGAGTACTGGTCACTGTTTGTGGTCGGAGGATCGTTAGTGGTGTGGTTCGGGTTAAAAGGGTAGGGTAAGGGGTGGGGTACGTACGGTTGAGCTTTACCCTTCTCCTTTGCGGTGGCCCAATCTTCGGTCTTGACGACTTCGTTCCAGTTGTCGATTACGACCTGGATTTGGGATTGCTTGATCGAGTCGTGAACGCGAGTGAAAGCGCTGAAGAGTTCGGTAGTTGCGGCGAGATTGTTGAAGATGGCGGTGTTAATACGAGAAAGGGCTTGTGCCTGTATCGACGGCACATGGTTAGTGGACGGGTAAAACAGAGCTAGGACCAGTTAATAGAACCCACCTCCAGTGAAGGAACCTCGTATTTCCTCGCCGCCTGATAAATCGACTTGGGCGATACCGCTACGGGTCGATTCAGGTACTTCCTCATGTACTCCCAAAAGCGTGTTTCACGCTTCGAATCTTCGCTGTTCCAAGGTGATCGGTTGGCCGGGGGACCATAGGTCGGGTTGGTCAGGGAATTGGAACGAGGATGTTAACGGAGAGAAGATAAAGCCGGTGTAGAGGTAGTACAAGAATGCGCGGAAGATGTTGAAGGAGGTTTCGTTGATGTTCATGACGAAGAAGTTGTCGTTCATTAACGGGGAGGTGGTGCGCTAGATATTCGAAGCAGGAACGTTAGTCAAGAACAGCAATGCGACCTAACAGAACACGTTCTACTCACCTAGAACATGAAGCCCTTTGTGTCCAGCGGAAGTGGAATAATATCCTGGACACCATCGCCATGGACAGAGGTCATAGGCGTAATGACCGTGGACCCAGCAAGCGTCGTGATATACCCTCTCGCTCGTTCTCCTCGACCGACTAGAACCACTGCTTCCACTCCGTCCTCGTGAAGCATTCTCCTCATTCTCCTTCGTCGGGGTCATCTCCACGTCCGAATCGTCCGCCAACGCGCTCTTGCCCTGTCCAATGCCAGCACCAATGCCGACACCCACTCCGGGTACAATCTCGCTCCCCCTGTTTCGCACCTCAAACAAGTTCCGGAAAAACGGAGAAGCTCTTTGAAGGACATATCGATCGGCGTAGAGGTGCTTGCGGTCTGGGAAGCAGAAGACGACGTCGTGTCCTCCCGGTTGGTCGAGGGAGTGCGCGAGGGCCTCGATGGCAGCTGGTTTCAGGGATGACCGAGGGGATGTAGTCGAAGGAGGTTTGTTTGGGTGCGGGAGGTGCGGTGGTGATGACGAGAGAGATCATGATCGAGGGTTGCACGTGAGGGCCATGGAATGCGGAATTCGGCACTGGTGACAAAGAAATGGCAGCTTTGAGGGATTCCGACGAGCAAAGACACTCACGCGCCAGCAGTATCTCGGAATCGGCTGAAGTTCGGCCTGCTAGTATCGAATTGATTGAATATTTTCAAATCCAAAGTCGCCGGGTATCCAGAATGATCTTGATTCCGCTATCTCCATGAGTGTACTCGGAAGCACACGTGATCGTGCTCTGGTTCCCGTTCGCCTGGCGCCAACGACGGAGGTAGGAAAGTGCCCGTGAAGGGGGACGAGCTCGTTTTTGGAGTTTACTACCAAGTTAAGCGGCCAGTCGGTATCAAGGGTCCTTCGAACCGCAACGGAAGACCTGATGGACCAAGGGGAGGGAGTTGGACTGGCCATCGGGGTTTCGTAGCCGGCGATCTCATAGGCAGCATTGGCATGAGTAGCGGTTAGAGAGGGTGAAGCAGAAGAGGTGGCCGACTCATGGATGGGACCGTCGGTGGGGAGTTATTTTGATGGGGTTATCATGATGCTCGGTGGGAGTGCGATTTCCGTGGGCTGCGTGGGCTCCGTGGTCTCAGGGCCCAGGGAAGGTACATTGGCAACTAATGGACGATCTGCGTTGGTAGTGGTGATGGATGGTCGCTGGTGAGGATGTGTCTCGACGGAAGTTGGGATATTTGGAAGGATTGTTGAACCGCAAAATGGACCGGACTCCTTTGGCCCCAGACTCTGAGGACAAGGTGACCGCTCGGAAATAACCGGGGCTTTCGGTACAGGTCTGACCGTTTCTGACGTGAAAGGTGGAGCTGATCGAAGGAGTTCCCAGACCAGGATGGAATGGTCCCTGAACAAACAATCTATCTTGTTGTGGGCAAGGAGAGGGCTGGCTTGACAACTGTCCGTTTCCAATCAACTCCACTTGACAGTTGCTTTAGAGTATGGGATATATATACAGTAATGACCAGAAGCTTCGGATTGCTGACTAATTGTATGTCTTGCGTGACGCGTTCCCGAGGGCGTAAGGGTCGTATCCATCAACACGCTGTCACGGGCCAGAACGGTCGACTGACGCGTGGTCGTTAATTTGTCGATAGGGCTTTCCGTACGATAGTGACGGCGTTGGCGACAACGGGTCCTTATCGTCTTGTGGGATGCTTAGGCCGGACCCTAACATCGTCGGGAACGCTACCTCCGACATGTTACCCATACAGCCACTTGGCAGCGTCCTTTCCGTCCGGAACGGGTCGTCCACTAAAATCCGCCAAGCGCAGGTGTCCCTAGCATGAAGGTCGTGGCTTTCGAGTTCGCTCGCGTCGTACCCTGGAGCTCGCATCGTTCTGGGCCAATTTGTGGGATAGGATATTCACGAAATCAATGATGTCTAGATGTTCCTCTAGCTCGTCCAACGGCCTTTCGAAGCGGCGGCGGAGAATGTAAGCTACACCGTCCCTGATGGCCGCAAGAGGAGTCTGATTAACAGTTTAGTGAATACGAAGACTCATAATTTCAAACGTCGTCGTAGTAAGCCGGACCTTTGGGATTTCCGGCCAGGCGGAGGCGCGCAAGGCGCGCGTCTCTCCCATCATATCGCTTGAGAAGGTCCATGAATGGCGCCCACCTGCAACTGGTTTGCAACATTTGCCGAAGATCTGACCAGTCGATAAATTCTATGCTTGCTCAAACTTCATCCCATTGGGGAGGTGCGTTCTGCTTTCCCACCCCTCCATTAGCGACCCGTTGGTTTGGGAGACCTTCCACCGACTGATATCGGGTTTTACGGTTTGCCACGCCGCGGGGTTATACTTACCTCCATACTGCTGCCCATAAAATGTGCTGGGATGTACTCTGAGTATGCTATCAAACTGCTGTTTGTCTTAGAAGCCTTTGACCGCCACCAATCCTGAGTTCAGAACTGCTATTCTCGGTTCAGGGAAACAATCCCCGATAACAAAGATACGCGTTCTCGTATCCGGCGTAACCTCTCAAATGCAGAGCCTTGAGTATCTGAAACGTTGAAATAATCATCAATCTCTAGAATCCCTGTATTTAAGTTGAAGCACGACCACACTCTCACTCACCTCACGTCCCGCGCGGCTTCATATGTAAAAATTATCAGGGCCTCTAGGGAATAAAGACGATAGGGCGTTGTTGGCTGGCGCCGTCGGATTGGCTTGAGTTGCCTCTGAGCCATCTCCGGACCCAAGAGAGAGCATAATGTTTCGGCTCCTCACGATTCAACTAAACTTCCTGTTTGACCAAATTAATGCCAGAGATAATATTCTAGCATAAGGCAGACATAGACATCAAACGCGAAATGGAATGAGCACTTTTCTAGCTCTCCAAACGAAGCTCCTCCATATTTAGATCCTAAACCTGACCGAAGTTCTAATCTATCCTATTACATCTTAGCTGAGCTTCCCGCAGCAGTATTACGGACACAGGGTGGATTAGGCTGTGTGAACCATTGTCGCCGTCAGCCTACGCGATCATTTAGCGTGATTTAGCATACCGTTGTTATCTCAGCTAATTCGACATCGTTCTCAACATCACTAACGCCCGACCTGACCTGTGTTTGGTTGGAATCTTTGCTGGGTTTCTTGGGGGGCTCAAGAAGCTTGAGGTCCAAAATGAAATCATGAAGGAATTTACATGTTGCCTCGGCCTGCATCTTCGGATCATCGCCAACAATACCGGGATATTGAAGAAGCAACCCTTTGCGGAACGATTCTCTTTGTAAAATGGACGCCAATGCTCCAAAGGGCGCTATAGGTTTGCCCCCTTTTCAACATACTGAGGGTCAGCTGTGTTGCTCCAAGAGATCCGATACTAGTAGCTTACCGAACAGTGCGGCCAAGAGAGACCGACCGAAAATCAGAGTATATATGAGATCAAAAGCAGTGTAGAGACCACCTGTGTTTCAAGGATCAGAGCTTTAGATGAGGCCCCTGAACGTGTCTCCATGACAACCTACCAGTCGCTGACAATCCCAAAACGACAGTGTGTTCCAAATATTCCTCGTATAACTCATCATTGTAGGCTCCAAATCCAGGATGAAAGTTCAACATCGTAAGCTCGGGATTAGTAGAAGGAGTCCCCGGGACAAGCGAAACTAGAAAACAGGGGTTAGGATGCGAAGATTGGTAAAGTAGACGAGCCTAGACCCGACGCTTACGAATGGGATATGCAACAAAGACGCCAGGAGACTAATAAACTGAGTATCAGGGGGTATTTACTACTGATATAGTCAAAGAGGACTGACCCGAGGAATACCGATGAGATCGAGAAACGTGGCCTGATTCGAATAAATCCTTCGCCGACCGACGTCGACTCTTAGCGTTTGCCCTGCCGTAAAGTTAAACGTAACGCCGGGCACCCAGTCTCTTGGGGAGTTGCTTGCCGCTCGTACATCGTTGGAGCCAGTTCCGTCTTCAGTGATAGCGATGGTTGAAACTCCAGCGTTCAAGACCGGTCTCGACTGGAAAGCCGAAGAATTCCAAACAACGGAGACATAAGGTCTCATATCTGGTACAGATTCTGAAGTTCGGAATGCAGAAACGTCTTATGCGTGTGGGCTGTTAGTCATCCAGTGGACCTTGCCCGTAAATGCGGTAGTGACCTACCCCAGATAGGACCACAGTCCCACTCTGCTTCAATCTGTAGGAAATACTCAGTCTGAGTCTTCAGAGAGTAGAGATTGCACTCGGAGTTACAAGTGGTCACTAGTTCGAATCCCTTGAAGTGAGCAGTTGCTACGAGGCAACCCATTAAACCAACTTCATCTTGGCCTGTCGATGGGTTCGTAAGGTTAGCCTGTATCCCACTGGCTATCGATTCACACATTGCCTCCAGTACTATTCCGTACGCTGTAATCACTGGGTCCTGCGTCAGAGGGACGACATCTAGGACCTGAACAACAAAGCGAAGGGGCTAGTTAGCTTCCCATCCTCTGCAGCGAACGTTTGCACCCACGATAAATCCAGAGATCGATGCAAACTTGCTCGTACGACGACTATCCTTTGTTAGGTACCTTGTTGGAAGGCCCTGTGGGTGAGTGAATTGAAGTATAGGGTAGATCGCGCAGTTGAGAATCCCGTAAGCAACCATTATGACCCAAAGGATCACAGCCAGCCCTCCTCTGAGTAGACTGTGGGAGAGGGGCTCTGTTCCAATTTGTCGAAACATTGTTGAGTTCGTGATCCAATATGCGATGCCTTCGGGGATGGATTTGGTAGGTGGTGGCTCACTGGCAGCCCCGAGAATGAACTGGGTCTAGTGGGGCTGAGGAGTATCGCTAGTGGATCTTTTATCTGAGAGCCATGGGAAGTCTTGAGCATGTGAAACCCATATCCGCGGATACTTGATTTTATTGAATTTAGCAGTTGCGCCCAAAAATCCGGACCAGAAGAGGGATAGGAGGAGGTCAACGGCCAGCCCTGCCACTGTTAAACCGTACAAGACCGCGCTGGCGGTAATATAAGGATTGTCGTAGTAAGGCTCCGACACGTCTGTGAGTGGTACCAAGAATGTTGTCTGTCGGACGATGAGAACTACGCTCACAAGGTCGGTTAGTTCTGTCAAAAACGGCAGTAATCACCGACTTACAGCAGTCAAATCCAAACACCCCAAACAACCAAACCATTTCAAACCAAACTTGAGAAACGGGAGCTCTCTCTCTAATTAGCCCAAGGAAGCAGCTAGACAAGAACCAAGGGCAATGCTCAGTTGGACCTGGAGTATCGATTCGCAGCGTACGGCCTACAAGAGGGGGAGACAACCGGAGATCCCCGCATATACAGAGAAATCAACCCAGAAGTTGCCACCTATGAGCCCAAGTATTTGTCAGATGTCCCTAAACGATTAGTGGAACTCTACTCACCTAGGAATGTGTCATATGTGAATGCCTGCGTGTGGTCACTTAAATTCACATATGACCAAGCGAAGAGATATAGCGCGTTGGCCAAAAGCTTGAAGCAAATGACACGCGTGCGCCTTCTTCTTAGCGTTTCCCTGTAGCGCCTATCCGTTCAAAGTTGCACATTAGATCGATGGGCGCTTGCCCGCTGCGGGACAACCCACCGTCTCTCTTCGTCATCCACGAATTCCCCTCGCATCTTGATAGTCCACTTTCCTGGGAACTCTCTCAAGCGGTGGATAATCTTATTCTCCTTATTCTTTGTAGACGGATCCATTGCGGAGGTGGCAGCCCTGAGAGCAAGTTTGCGAGTGGTTCGGAGGTGGTAAGTTGCAAGGTCGTACCTAGCTTTGAGGGTTAGAACGACGAGGCGGTGTGAGGCTTGTCTTCTATATATAGCGTTACCCGGAGGCAGGGATGCCGGCCTCGAGCTGAATGCGATGCAGATACAATGTTTCAAGAAGCAAAGATAAAGATAGAAAGATAGAAAGCAGCTAACCTTCTATTTGGTGGTTAGATAGATGACCCCCGGCGATCCCACCCCGATGACTCTTTCGACCGGAACGTATTATCGTCCCGAATACGCGTAAAGTGATCATCCATGCCCTCTCGTCATGTCGATTCCTCACTATCGCATTTCTGGTTCCCATACATCCAGGGGAAAGAATGGACATTCCATCCCCATGGGCCCATTTGAGAATTATGAACCCCTCGGATCTGTTGGAAAAGAGAGGAATTGTGACGGGCTTTTATGCTTCTCAACACGCTTCTAATACTACCAAAATAGATATATACATTCTACAGCAGAATTCAAATTACTGTCTAATTTATACAGCTCAAGGGTCGACATGTGAGGAGCGCAGGACAGTCGAAAATCTTTCGCCCGGGTACCGGTGTGGTCTTTCACGCGGGTGTGAATGACTGTAGTTATCGTAAAAGTTCCGAATCCAACCACCAAATCCCCTTAATACACCAAATTACCAAGAGACTTCAATTAATAAACTCAGGCCTGGGCATGATGAGTTTTTCAATGAAAGGGTTGGATTGAAACCGACAGCCGAAGTCAGATTAAGCAGTGTTCTATGAGTATCCTTACCCTAACACGAGGGTAGACGTGGGGACTAAATTTTAGAACCACTTCGGGCAAGCTACGAATCCTTTCAAGCAAGAAACGGATGCCAAGGAAGACAATCGCAATCTAATAATAACCGCTACCGCGCTTATTGAGTGGGGGCCTTGTCAAGTTGCGAACAAAAACATAAGATAACATAGAGACTGCGAACTGGTAAGTACAGCAACGTACGTACTCGAACCAGCCGACATACTGTACCTACAAAGTGGGGGAGGACTGACAAACAAAGAAATAGTACACAGACACACTTCAATGTCGGTTTTTTTCAACACGTTGTTCAGAGACCTCAGGCTGAACGAGGAGGGAGAGCTTCCAGGATTTCGCAAAGCACGCCAGCGAAGTATTGATCCCTATTTGAGGACGAATTATCATTAGTAATCCAGGCCGGAGAGTAGAGCAGTGGATGAGGTACGTACGGTTGAGCTTTACCCTTCTCCTTTGCAACGCGAGTGAAGGCGCTGAGGAGTTCAGCGGTTGCGACGAGAGGGTTGAAGATGGCGGTGCTGATACGAGAAAGGGCTTGTGCCTATAATGAAGGAACTCGGTTAGCGGACGGTCGAATGATCTAGGACCTGTCAACAAAACCCACCTCCAGCGAAGGAATCTCATACTTCTTCGTCACCTGTTAAATCGACTTGGCGACACTGGCACAGGTCGGTTAGGATACTTCCTCATGTATATCCCGACAAGCGTGTTTCTCGCTTCGAGTCTTCGCTGTTCCAAGGTACTTGGTTGGCCGGGGGACCATGGGTCGGGTTGGTCAGGGAATTGGAAGGAGGGCGTTAACGGCGAAAAGGAGGTGAAGGCGGTGTAGAGGTAGTATAAAAAGGCGCGGAAGGTGTTGAAGGAGGTTTCGTTGATGTTCATGACGAAGATGTTGTCGTCCATCAGTGGGGAGGTGGTGCGCTAGAAAGTCGAAGGAGGAGCGTGAGTGAAATACTGCAATGCGACCTAAAAGAACACGTTCTACTCACTTGGAACATGAGGCCCTTCGTGTCCAACGGAAGTGAAATGTTGTCCTGGACACCTTCGCCATGGACAGAGGTCATAGGCGTAATTACCGTGGATCCAGCAAGCGTCGTGATATCCCCTCCCACTCGTTCTGCTCGACCGGGTCGAACCACTGCTCCCGCTCTGTCGTCGTGGAGCATTCTCCCCTTCGTCGGGATCATCTCCACATCCGAATCGTCCGCCAACGCGCTCTTGCCCTGTCCAACCCCAGCACCGATGCCGACGCCCACTCCGGGTACGATCCCGCTCTCCTGGTTCCGCACCTCAAAAAAATTCCGGAAAGATGGAGAAGCCCTTTGGAGGACATCTCGATCTGCGTAGCGGTCTGGGAAGCAGAAGACGACGTCGTGTCCTCCCGATTGGTCGAGGAAGTGCGCGAGGGCCTAGATGGCAGCTAGTTTCGGGGACGACCGAAAGGATGTAGTCGAAGGAGGTTTGTTTGGGTGCGGGAGGTGCGGTGGTGATGACGAGAGAGACCGTGATCGAGGGTTGCACGCGAGGGCCCGTTAGGACTCTGAGGAAGCGCCATGGAATGCGGAGTTCAGGACTGGTGACAGGGAAATGTCAGCTTTGAGGGATTCCGACGAGCACTGATACTCACGCATCAGCAGTATCACGGAACCGGCTGAAGATTGGCTTGCTAACATCGAATTGATCGAAGATTTTAAAATCTAGAAGTCGCCGGGTATCCGAGATTTAGAATGATCGTGATTCCGCTATCCACATTCGTACTCGGAAGCACACGTGATGGTGCTCTGGTCCCCTTCGCCTGGTGCCAACGACGGAGTTAGGAACGTATGCGTGAAAGGGACGAGCTCGTTTTTGGAGTTGACTGCCAAGTTGAGTGGCCAGTCGATATTGAGGGTCCTTCGAACTGCAGCACCGAGGGAAGGCCTGATGGACCGAGGGAGGGAGTGCGACTGGCCATCGGGGTTTCGTAGCCGGCCGTTTCATAGGCAGTAGTTGCAGGAGTAGCGGTTCGCGAGGGTGAAGCTGAAGAGGTGGCCGACTCTCGTTGACGGGATCCGGGACCGACGGTGGGGTGTTGTTTTGATGGGTTCAGCATGGCGCTCGATGGGAGTACGATGTCCGGTGGCTGCGTGGGCTCGGGGGTCTCAGCAGATTCGGGCTTGGCTTCAGGCAAGGTGCATTAGCAACCAATCGATAATTTGCATTGGTACTGGATGGTCGCTGGTGAGGATGTGTCTCGACGGGAGTTGGGATATTCGGAAGGATCGTCGAACTGCAAAAAGCCACCGGGCTTCTTTGGCCCTTTGCTGCCCCAGCCTCCGATGACAAGGTGACTGTCGGTTTTTGATACGCTGAGAATGATCGGGGCTTTCGGTACAGGTTTCAGCGTTTCTGACGTGAAAGGTCGAGCTGATGAAAGGAGTTCTCAGACCAGGATGGAATGGTCCCTGAACAAACAATCTATCATAGGCCTGTTGTGGGTCAGTTATCCCCGCGAGAGGCTTGACAACTGTCCATTTCCAATCCACTCCACTTGACAGTAGCTTTAGTGTATGTATATAATGACCAGAAAAGTCGCTTCGGATTGCTGACTAATTGGCTGTCTTGCGTGACGCGTTCCCGAGGGCGTAAAGGTCCTACCCATCAACGGTCGACTGAGGCGTCGTCGCTGGTATGCCGATAGATCTTTCCATACGCTAGTGACGGCGTTGGCAACAACGGGTCCGTATCGTCTTGTGGGATGCTTAGGCCGGACCCTCGGGCACGCTAAATCCGACGTGTTACGAGACGTCCACTAAAATCCGCCAAGGGCAGGTGTCCCTAGCGTCGGGGCCGTGGCTCTCGCGTTGTATACTACGCCGGAGCTCGCATCTTAGTATCAATCTGGTGAATATAAAGACTCATAATTTCAAACGTCGTGGTGGTAAGCCGGACCTTTGGGTTTCCGGCCAGGCGGACGCACGCCTTGCGTCTCCCATCATATCGCTTGAGACGGTCCATGAATGACGCCCACCTGTAGCTAGCTCGTAATAGCTGCTGAAGATCTGACTCGTCGGTAAATTCTATTCTGCTCAAACTTCGTCCCATTGGGGAGGTGCGCTCCGCGTTGCCTACCTCTCCATTAGCGACCCGTTGGTACAGTAGACCTTCCACATACTGATATCGGGGTTTACGGTCTGCCACGCCACAGGGTTAAATGTAACACCATGCTGCTGCCCGTAGGATGTGTTGGGATGTACTCTGAATACGTTATCAAACTGCTATTTGTCTTAGACGACATGGACCGCCACCAATTCTGAGTACTGCTATTCTCGGTTCAGCGAGAAGATCCCAGATAGGAGAGATATGCTTTCGCTTATTCGGGGTAACCTCTCAACTACAAAAACCTTATGTATCTGAAACATTGAAATAATCATCAATCTCTGCAATCCCTGTAGTTAAGTCGAAGCGCGACTACACTCTCACTCACCTCACGTCCCGCGCGGCTTCATGTGTACAGGCTATCAGGTCTTCTAGGGAATGACGAAGATAAGGTGTTGTTGGCTGGCGCCGTCGGATTGGCTCGAGTTGGCCTCTGAGCCGTCTCCAGACCCAAGAGAGGGGATAACGTTTCGGCTCCTCACGACTCAACGAAACTTCTCAATTAACCAACTTAATGCCAGAGATAATATTCTTGCATAAGGAAAACATAGACACAGACATCAAACGCGAAATGGAATGCACTTTTCTAGCTCTCCGAACGTCCTATTCCGTCCTGGCTGAGCTACCCGCGGCATCATTATGAATACAGGGAGGATTAGGCTGTGTGAACCATTGTCGCCGTCAGCGTACGCGATCATTTAGCGTGAGATTTAGCATACCGTCGTTATCTCAGCTAATTCAACATCGTTCTCAACATCACTAACGCTCGAACTGGCCTTTGTTTGGTCGGAATCTTTGCTGGGTTTCTTGGGGGGGTCAAGAATCTTGAGTTCCAAAATGAAATCATGAAGGAATTTACATGTTGCCTCGGCCTGCTTCTTCGGATCATCGCCAACAATACCGGGATATTGATTCAGCAACCCTTTGCGGAACGATTCTCTTTGTAAAATGGACGCCAATGCTCCAAAGGGCGCTATTGGTTTGCCCCCTTTCAACATACCGACGGTCAGCTGTGTTCCTCCAAGAGATCCGATAGCTTACCGAACAGTGCGGCCAAGAGAGACCGGCCAAAAATCAGAATATATATGACATCAAAAGCAGTGTAGAGACCACCTGTGTTTCAAAGGTCAGAGCTTTAGGTGGAGTCCCTGAACGTGTCTCCATGATCACCTACCAGTCGCTGACAATCCCGAAACGACAGTGTAGTCCAAGTATTCCTCATATAATTCATCATTGTAAGCCCCAAACCCAGGATAAAAGATCAACGTCGTAAGCTCGGGAGTTGTAGAAGGAGCCACTTGGACAGCTGAAACTAGAAACCAGGGGTTAGGATGCGAAGATTGGCATAGTAGTAGACGACCCTAGGCCCAACGCTTACGAATGGGATATGTAACAAAGACTTGCGGAGGCTATTAAGTTGAGTATCAGTACCGAAATCTGATATAATCACGAGAACGAACCCGAGCAATACCGATCAGATCGAGAAACGTGGCCCGATTCGCATAAATCCTTCGCCGACCGACGTCGGCTCGTATCGTTTGCCCTGCCGTAAAGTTAAACGTAAGGCCGGGTTCTGGGGAGTTGCCGTCCCCCATTATAAAGTCGAATTCAGGTCCATATGTGGTCTCATCGATAATGATTGTTGAAACTCCAGCGATCAAGACCGGTCTTGCCGGATAAGCGGAGGAATTCCAAACGACGGAGACATAAGGTCTGATATCTGGTACATGTTGTGAAGCTTGAAACCCGGAATTCTCTAACACGTGTGGGCTGTTAGTCGTCCAGAGACTTTGCCTGTAAATGCGGTAATGACCTACCCCAAATAGAACTACAATTCCACATTGCTTCAATCTGCCAGGGGTCCAGAGTCAAATTCCCCGTCGGTTGAAGAACGCATTCCGAACGACAATGAGTCACTAACTCGGATCCTTTGAAGTGAGCAGTTGCTAGGAGGCAAACCATCGAACCAACTTCACCTTGGCCCGTCGATGGGTATGTCACGTTAGCCCGGATACCACTCAGTATAGGATTGCACATTTCCAGATATCCTTCGTCGGAAGATGGGGGGAGCTGCGTGACATCTAGGAGCTGAACAACAAAGTGAGGGGGCTCGTTAGCTTCGCATCGTCTGCGGCGACCGTTTACACGTACGATAAAACCAAAGATAGATCCAAACGTGCTCGGAGGCCGACTATCCTGTGCTAGGTACCTTCTGGGAAGGCCCTGTGGGAGATTGAATTGACGTATGGGGTAGATCGCGCAGTTGAGAATACCGTAAGCAAGAAGTATGACCCAAAGGATCACAGCCAGCCCTCCTCTGAGTAGGCTGTGGGAGAGGGGCTCTGTTCCAATTCGTCGAAACATTGTTGAATTCGTAATCCAATATGTGATGCCTTCTGGGATGGATTTGGTAGGTGGTGGCTCGCTCGCAGCCCCGAGAATGAGCTGGTGCCAGTGGGGCCGAGGAATATCGCTAGTGGTTCTGTTGTCTGAGAGCCATGGGAAGTTTTGAGCATGGGAAACCCATATCCACGGATACTTGCTTTCATTGAGTTTAGCGGTTGCGCATAAAAATCCGGACCAGAGGAGCGACAGGAGGAGGTCAATGGCCAGCCCGGCCGCTGTTAAACCGTACAAGACTGCGGTGGCGGTCACATCAGGATCGTCGAACCTACCCTGCGACAATTCTGTTGGTGGTAGCTTTATTACCTGCCGGCAGATGAGAACTACGCTCACAAGGTCGGTTAGTTCTGTTAAAGCCAGCAGTAATCACCGACTTACAGCCGTCAAATCCCATCACCCAGAACAACCAAATCACTTCAAACCAAACTTGAGAAATGGGAGTTCCCTCTCTAAGAAGGCCAAAGAAGCAGCTAGATAGGACCGAGAGCAATGGTCAGTTGGGCCTGGGGTATCGGTTCGCAGCGTATGGCCTACAAGAGTGGGAGACAACCGGAGATCCCCGCATATACAGAGAAACCAACCCAAAAGCTACCACCTATGAGCCCAAGTATTTGTCAGATGTCCATAAACGATTAGTGTAACTCTACTCACCTAACGGGGGAAACCAACCTTCAAGGGTGGACGTCGATTCCCTTAAAGTCACAAATGACCAAGCGAAGAGATATAGCGCGTTGGCCAAAAGCTTGAAGCAAATGACACGGGTGCGCCTTCTTCTTAGTGTTTCCCTGTAGCGCCTATCCGTTCAAAGTTGCACATTAGATCGATGGGCCCTGACCCGCTGCGGGACAACCCACCGTCTCTCTTCGTCATCCGCGAATTCCCCTCGCATCTTGATAGTCCACTTTCCTGGCAGCTCTCTCAGCTTTCCTGGTAGCTCTCTCAAGTAGCGGAAAATCTTATTCTCCTTATTCTCCGTTGAGGAATCCATTGCGGGGGTGGCAGCTCTGAGAGCAAGTTTGTGAATAGTTTGGAGGTCGCAACGGTCGCAAGGTCGTACCTAGCTCTGGGGGTTTAGAGAGACGAGGTGGTGTGAGGCCGTTTATATAGCGTTAACTGGTACACAGTGGCCTGGGCACGCCGAGAGTTAAATATACAGTATACCATGCGGATCCACGGTTCGCGAAGCAGAAAAATAGATAGAAAAAAAAAGATAGAAAAAGAGCGAATCTTCCATTTGCTGGATATAGACTGACCTTGATCGATGAGCGTGTTATCTTCAGCAAATTGGGGAGTGGTTCTTCGAGGCGCGGCGCTTGTATCTCCCGATTCTATCGCCCTGCATAAGTGGCGTGATCAATATACTTGCTCGAAAGGCCGGTTTTATACATGAGCTAATATCGCAGGAGTGTGTGATTATACGGAGGTTCTTCAGCTGCCGGTCCTGCATCTTGGGCGCCTGTCCCGAGGGAGCGGCGAGGACGACGAGTGTTGTACAGTATCTGGGCTTGAGTTTTGCTCGACGTCCCCCACTAGTAGCGAAGAAGGATTGGCTATGAAGTACCATCAGATCCTTCCAATACGCCCTCGGGATTAGCGAATTTCGAGGTAAATCAAAACGTCTTAGGTCTCTGCACCTGTTTCCACAAACTAGGATGACCGGACGGTCACTATTCTGTACAAAAAAAAACTACCCGGCGTTTTCCATGCGGGGCTCGTGGTCTGGCTCGTCAATGGCAGATGAATCGGGAGGCAAGGATGCGATGGTTCCCATTCTCAAATTCCCAATCAAACCAATCCATCCCAGTAAGATTTGTCCCGGTGCCCTACCTGTTTCGTCTAATTCGCACCAACTTAGAGTTACTTTGGCATATATTCAACTAGAGAGAACATGACCGGAAGAAGACGATACTTAGGTGCGGTTCTGTACTCGGAACACTGTGCACGTATTTTGGGGTGCGATTTGGGCGCGTTTAAATTTCGGAATCAGACGTCCCGAATTATAATGTCGCCCGCCCTCAATCAAGACGCCACCTTGTCCTTGTTGTAGGGGCCGACGGCCGGTCTCGTCGCCGCTAAAGCATATAAGACGCTGCCAGTGGCAATCTGGGAATTACGGAGATCAGACTCGGGTATTTTTTTGACGTATGCTGGGCCGGCGAAGCGCCGAATTCGAATCCGGACGGAGAACTTTCCTGACAGCGTCAGCAGTTCTGTTGGAAATAGCGCTCGCAAAAGTTTGACGCCACCAAATCCCGGGACTCCGAGGAACCAAGAAGCTTCAATCAACAAACCCAAATTTGGGCACAATGAAATAATTCTGTGAAGGAGCTGCATGGAAGGCAGATAAGCGCCATGTTCTGGTTTACAACATCCGGCGTACGTAATGGCATATCACGCCGAGATCGCTCATCGGAAAGGACTAGAACTGGACAATGCACAAGTTTTCGATGGGTACCGTTAACCTAACATGGGCGTGGACGCGGGGCTTCGGGAAGCATCCCCAGCCGGGCGCCAAGGAAGACAACGATCTAATAATAACCCCTGCTATGCGTTTTGGCCGAATGCCTACTCTCGGCGCCGATGGGGTTGTCAAATTGCGAACAAAAACATAAGATAACATAGAGACTGCGAACTGGTAGGTACAGCAACGTACGTACTCGAACCAGCCGACATACTGTACCTACAAAGTGGGGAGGGACTGATAAACAAAGAAATAGTACACACACACACACTTCAATGTCGGTTTTTTTAACACGTTGTTCATGGACCTCAGGCCGAACGAGGAAGAAGAACTTCCAAGATTTCGCAAAGCACGCCAGCGAAGTATTGATCCCTATTTGAGGACGAATTATCATTAGTAATCCAGGCCAAAGGGTAGAGCAGTAGAGGAGGCACGTACGGTTGAGCTTTACCCTTCTCCTTTGCGATGGCCCAGTCTTCGGTCTTGACGACTTCGTTCCAGTTGTCGATGACGACCTGGATTTGGGATTGTTTGATTGACTCGTGGACGCGAGTGAAAGCGCTGAAGAGTTCAGCGGTTGCGACGAGAGGGTTGAAGATAGCTGTGCTGATACGAGAAAGGGCTTGTGCCTGTATCGACGGAACTCAGTTAGCGGACGGTCGAATGATCTAGGACCTGTCAACAAAACCCACCTCCAGTGAAGGAACCTCGTACTTTCTCGCCACCTGATAAGTTGACTTGGGCGATACCGGTACGGGTCGATTCGGATACTTCCTCATGTACTCCCCGACAAGCGTGTTTCTCGCTTCGAGTCTTCGCTGTTCCAGGGTACTTGGCTGGCCGGGGGACCATAGGCCGGATTGATCGGGGACTTGGAACGATGTTCATGACGAAGATGTTGTCGTCCAATGATGGGAAGGTGGTGCGCTGGATCGTCGGAGCAGATTGGTCAGTCAAGTACCGCAATGCGGTGTGGAATACGTCTGCTCACCTGGAACATGAAGCCCTTCGTGTCCAACGGAAGCGGAATATTGTCCGGCACACCGTCGCCATGGACAGAGGTCATAGGCGTAATGACCGTGGATCCAGCAAGCGTCGTAATATCCCGCTCGCTCGCTCGTCCTCCTCGACCGGCTCGAGTCACTGCTCCCACTCCGTCCTCGTGGAGCATTCTCATCGTTATCCTTCGTCGGGGTCATCTCCACGTCCGAATCGTCCGCCAACACGCTCTTGCCCTGTCCAATCCCAGCACCGATACCGACGCCTACTCCGGGTACGATCCCGCTCTCCCGGTTTCGCAGCTCAAACAGGTTCCGGAGAAACGGAGAGGCGCTTTGAAGGACGTATCGGTCGGCGTAGAGGTGCTTGCGGTCTGGGAAGCAGAAGACGACGTCGTGTCCTCCTGGTTATGCGCGAGGGCCTCGATGGCAGCTGGAGAGGTGGTTTCGGAGACGACCGGAGGGATGTAGTCGAAGGAGCTTGTTTGGGTGCGGGAGGTGCGGTGGTAACGAGGAGGGAGATCATGATCGAGGGTTGCACGTGAGGGCCCGTTAGGACTCTGAGGAAGCGCCATGGAATGCGGAATTCGGGACTGGTGACAAAGAAATGTCAGCTTTGAGGGATTCCGACGAGCAAAGACACTCACGCACCAGCAGTATCACGGAACCGGCTGAAGATCGGCCTGCTATCATCGAATTGATTGAAGATTTTCAAATCCAAAGTCGCCGGGTATCCGAGGTCTAGCGTGATCTTGATTTCTGTACTTGGAAGCACACGTGATCGTGCTCTGGTCCCCGTCGCCTGGCCCCAACGACGGAGTGAGGAAAGTGTGCGTGAAAGGGACGAGCTCGTTTTGGGAGTTGACTACCAAATTGAGCGGCCAGTGATATCGAGGGTCCTTCGAACTGCAGCACCGAGGGAAGGCCTGATGGACCGAGGGGAGGAGTACGACTGGCCATCGGGGTTTCGTAGCCGGCGATCTCATAGGCGGCAGTAGCATGAGTAGCGGTTCGGGAGCGTGAAGTAGAAGAGGTGGCCGACTCGTTGACGGGATCCGGACCGACGGTGGGGAGTTGTTTTGATGGGGTCATCATGGCGCTCGGTGGGAGTGCGATTTCCGGGAGCTGCGTGGTCTGGAAGGTACATTAGCAACCAATGGGCGATCTGCATAATTAGTGGTGCTGGATGGTCGCATGGTGAGACTGTGTTGGGATATTCGGAAGGATTGTTGAACCACAAAAAAGCGACCGGACTCCTTTGGTACCTTGCTGCCTCATACTCCTATGACGAAGTGACTGTCGGTTTTTAACACGCTCGGAATAACCGGGGCTTCCGGTACAAGTTTCATCGTTTCTAACGTGAAAGGTCGAGCGCGGGCCAAGATCGAATGGTCCCTAAACAAACAATCTATCTTGTTGTGGGTAAGGAAAGGGCTGGCTTGACAACTGTCCGTTTCCAATCCACTCCACTTGACAGTAGCTTTAGTGTATAGATATAATGACCAGAAGCTTAGGATTGCTGAATAACTGTATGTCTTGCGTGACGCGTTCCCGGGGGCGTAAGGGTCTTACCTATCAACACGCTGTCAACACTGTGAAGGCCCCGCGCCGGAGGAAGGTACGGGTGGACGGATTAAACGCGCGGACTACCAGCCTCCCTAGAGAGACCCGGGGTTGTGTTTTCTCTTATGAACGCGCTCGGCAATTTCGAAGAACTACGGGTCCGGCAAACCCGGAGTTCAGACTCATCAGGGTCTGGGAAGATACACGATATTTTAAATACCCGAGCTCAAGTGACCGAATTACAGAAAAAGGGGGGTAAACAAAATGGGTAGTCGGCATATGAGAAAAGGGGAAGGAATCGGAAGCTCTATTCTTCATCGACAAATTCGGCATTCTCCATTGCACCTTGTCTCCTCACAAAAACCCATTTATCACGATCCAAGATCCTTCCAACCAGTGCCCGGAGGCAAGTGCCATCAATAATCTCTGAGTACCGGAATGTCGAATACTCGTAGAACCCAAAGGGATCTCGTTCTGTGTTGCAGAGTTTCACGTCCAACAAGACCAATGGCTCCGGCTCCAGAATCCCCATTGCCTGATTAGGAAGAACCTCGCAGACAATAATCCTATCCAGCCGGCCGAAGAAAGTTTGAGTCTCCATGTCAACCTCCCGCCTTCGCCAACGAGCATTCCGGTCCACCTGTTGCTCGTATTGTATGAAGGTCGCATTCCTTCGGTTCTCCTTTTGCCTAGGGTAGCCAATATGTGAGTGGACGACGTCAGCATCCTTGATCCTTGCTCTGCCCCACTGGACTACGGTTGCAGGGACGGCTGTCATGGCGACTGCAACTGAAACGCTGTGAGTGGTGGCAAGGTGAACGGCGATTCGTCGCCGAAGGTCATTGAGATCATCACGGGCGAAGGAAAGGGTGCGTTTAGGGTGTAGGAGCGTAAGCTCATCATATCGATCCGCATCGTGATAGGTCTCTGGCGGCTCAGAAACGAACATCGTCGAGGAGGGAGGTATTCGGTCACCAAGATTGTAGGCATGGCGAATGGCGTGCAAAGTTTGTAGTTCGAGGATCCGGCGGTTGAGTGAAGAATAGGGGTACTTGCGCGAACTCACGGCACGAACGAGCTTGCCGCAGAACCGCTCCATGACCCAGCACCAATAGGACCAGAGGGGTCCGGATTGCTCCATGATATCGACAAGGTGGAGCCAGGCATGAACGGTTTGGACGCAAGTCGGCAATCGCTCGGTCTTGTACTGGTAGAAGATCCTAATTTTGGCAATCACATCAGCATTCTGAACCAGAACATCTAGCAACGCCATAATTGCGAGAAAAATACATACCGCTCGTACTCTGTATACCACTCACGGATATCGTGGCGGAGCTGAAGACGCTCAGCAGCATTAGAGCTGAATCCGATACAACGCTCCACAATAGATATGAACTTGCGCCAGTGGAGATAGTATCGATTGTGCATGAAACGGCCTCGAAGCAGAATCGGAGCGTACATGGTTCCCCAAACAAGGTGGCTTTCAGCAGTCATGTATGCGCGTTCTTCGGCGATGTTTGGAATGCTGCGCCCAAAGCTGGACGGGATGGTCGCGTTCGCTTTGGCTGTTGCTGTGCCGATCTCTGCCCAGATATGAGGGGCGATGCTGAAGGGCTCGGACCCATCACCCAGGCGCTTGAAGTCGCCGGCAAAAAGACTGATATAGTTTTTGAACATATTCTCGAGGAGGTGCATGAAATCGAATGGGAATGACCATGGAAAGGTGATGCCAGGGATGCGACTACTGATCGGGGTGTGGTTGATCCCATAGAGCTGGGCGAGTCGTCGGCGCTCCGTGAGGGTTCGTGCTTGGTCGACCTCCTTAGCTTGCGCAAGGTACTGAGTGTGAGAGCGATTAGGGAGGGTTTCGAGGGTGTAAGCGAGAGGAGGATATTCGGGAGGACGTGTGATCGGGAGGTAGTAGCTCTGGTTGTTGCTGTCGATGATTCGGATCCCCTCTATCGGACAAACACGGCAAGGATGTTCAGCACCAGGGTGCTTACCGCCACTGTAGGCGGACGCCACTGCTGGCATGTTGCCGCACTTGAGCGGACAGTAGACCCGTAGTGTGAACATGCATTGATCAACTGCATCGTACGCGCGAGTACCAATCACTGCTTTGGCAAGATCTTCGGCGACAACGTACATAAAGCTGTCATGCTCCTTTGGTTTCCGTGGTCCAGGGATGAGACCAGCACAGATGACGTTCCAGGTTTTGTACCGTTGGGCAGGTGAGAGGTTGTTGTTGACGAAGAGAAGTGGCCAGGCGGTGTGCTTTCCCTTTTTGAAGAGCTGGAAACCGTCGGTCATTCCCGTTAGGTACACATCTCGGGGGTCTTGGAAGTACTTGTATGGGAAGGTGCGGCCGTTGACAGTGACAAACGAGTCCCGGAGTGTTTTGTATGGGTTGCCGTCATAGATGTCGGAGATGTATTCTTGACCCTCGTCATCTTCCAGGCAGTTGTCATGGTGTTTGGACCGGTATCGCATCTGGGTCGCGGAGATAGCGCCCGCATAGAGAGCCTTGATCTGAGGCAGGATGGGCAGATAGTGGAATAACTTGGTGGGTTTGCCGTTGGGTTTGAAGCGAGGAGCAGAACAGTGATGACAGCTCTCGGCATTTGCGTATGCTCCAACATAGCATATGCAAGAGTTGCAGCAGCAATGGTAGGTGATAGGTGCTATACCAGTGAGGTCGGCCATCTTTCGGCGCAAAACTTGAAGCGACGGAAGGTTCAAGTGCGGAAATGCGCAACGAAATTTCTGGTAGGCGTTGTGACCAAGGTTCACCTCCATCTGTAACTTGTACATCTTGAAAAGCATCCAGTCTTCTGAGTCCTCCGGCATGCCGTGCTCATTTCCTGATGAATGGAGGGTGATTAGTCAAAATTAAACATGGTCGAGAACAATCTTGGACTCACGTGCATTTGCGGCAAGTATCTCCGCTTCATCGTCCAAGTCCAAACCAGGAGGGATGTCGAACTCGTCATCACTTGCAGATGATCTTGAGGATGGTTGGGAAAGTAGGTCGTCATCAGGGTTGACACGACCATCGTCCTCCTCGCCGTCCACAGCAACACCATAACGAGCGTACCGATAGATCTCCTCCAGGGTGGGTGGCCGATGAGCGGTACGGATGTTGAGAATATCCTCGTCGATCTCCTTGGCAGTCAGAGTCGGCGCTTCAACATCCATCATGTTGATATCAGGCGGGGAACCGGGGGTATCGTCGACAGCTGTGGGATGCGGATCAGGTTGGGGGAGAGAAGCTGCCGGAACAGGAGGGGGAGGAGAAGGGTGATTGTCGTTGATACCAATCTCGCTGAGATGTAAAGATGAGAGTGCGGCCTCAGACATGGTGATTGAGACGTTGTCGGGGGAGTTGGAGGGTTGGTCATGGTGAAAATCGGCCTGCAGATCAACGCTAGCATTGAATGCTTCATCTTGTAGTGCTTGTCGTAATTGGAGGACTTCTTGCTGATGGCGCCAGAGGGTTGTGCGCCCGACGTCCGTCCCGCAATGCGCACAATAGTACAAGTCGCGATCAGTGCCTCTCGGAGGCATTCATCCGATTCAAGTAAGAGTCGAGGAAATGTGGATCAAGGTGTTGGTGTTGAGTAGAGTCATCAGTGAAGAGATAGCGATTTATAGGCGAAAGGATGGTGGGTCGTGGGTGATGGGCACATCGAGTCAGGAATGGGTGGAGGGCACGTCGAGTTGGAAACAGGTGGTGGGTGGAGGACAAGTTGAGTTGCAATGTGTGAACGTGTGAACTTTAAAGCTGGACTAGACGCCTGAAATATCGAACTCAAGTCTCCACACTTGAACCATATTCTGGTCTAGGAGGTTGTATCAGGCAAGACGCATATATCAATCAAACGAGTGACAGAAAAGAGCGACAAATGAGAACGGGAACTAATGCGGGAGATGGAGGACAGGACACTACTAAGGTAGGACATCGGTGAAGACTTCTAATATTCACTAGACCCCTTCATATGAACGTCACGATCGGATCTAGCGGATGAGTAGAGGGTCGAGGTACTACGCTTTGCCACTTCCTTCCCAAAACTCCTCTCCTCAAACTTAGCTGCGATACGGCGCGCTTCTGCAGCTTCTGCAGGGGTCCATGATCCGTAGCTCGTGTCGGAAGAGCCAGAGGACTGACGGGCTAGAGTAGGAAGAGGCTGACGTTGCCTCGATGAACCAGCAATGGAGAAATTGCCTGTCAATTTGCCTCCGGGAGCTTCAGCGGGAATTGGAAGTTGGGTCCGAGTCGGAGGGGACGAAAGTGGCTCTCCTGAGATCATAACGAGAGTTGTTAGTGCTTAGCAAGTGTGATATAGGCAGTAAAGACCTTGCCTTTCCCTGCGATTGGAGCCTTGGGTGGGGGACTTGGAGGTGGAACCGTCTGGCGGGAAGGACGTTGCCAGCTACTGGCGTCGATCGTGAGGCTGGCAATGCGTCGTGTAACTACAAATGAAGGTTTGAGTTTGACGTCTGCAGGTCACAGAGCTAACGTTTGTACTGACCTGCAGTGTGGGTCTGCACTGAAGGCTTCTCCGGGGTTGATGGCATTCGAGGTTCTTCATTGAAGGGCGTTGGCTGCGTGATAGGGGTCACAGGCACAATACTATCAACATACTCAAGCTCGTCATCCGAGTCCTCCGTCCGAAGCTGAAGTCCAGAAGCATTTTCAGTTATGGTCTCGGGTGCAGGATGCAGGAGCGGGCAGAAGTATGCCAAATGACGAGCACAAGCCAAGTTACCATCAAGCAGGGTAATTGCCGCCTCTGCTTGGGCTCGACCGCACATCACACAAGGTCCTGCAGGAGGTGCAGCCAACGAGAACGAAAGGGCACGGATATGCTGTGTCCGGTGTTGCGATGTAGGAGCGGAACGCGTTGCTGCAGCTTGGGATGGCGGCGCTACAGGGATATGGCATTAGTCAGAATTGGAATCGCTGAGGGATGGGTGGACTCAACCAAAGGGAAGTGAAACGGGGGCTGGAGCACCGTCACCCAGAGGGTAGGACTTGATCACCATTTGAGACGATGCTGGAGAATAGAGGGGACATGGAGGTCGACAACTTAAAGGATTGGAGGGCGGGAATGTGGGGAGAGATGCGAAGTCCAAAGGCGAACAATTGCCCCATCGACGTGGGATTGAGGTCATGAAGGTGTTGATCTTTACGTCCACTTCCCTTAACACTCTGGCTTGACTCAAGCTCCGATGACATATAAATCGCCCTCGAAATCGCCCTCGAACACAGTTTGCAGCATCCGTTCTTCATCTCCCCTTGTCTTCCATGCCATCAACGCCCGCAGCACCCTTGTCGCCGTCCATCTCCCTGGATTACCCTGCAATGCCCGGGTCCCGATTTCATACCTCCCCCGGGATACCCGTATGTTGCCATCCAAAAATGGGTTCACCCGTTTTTCACTGACTCAAAAGTCCACAGCGACAACGTGTATCAGGCTTGACACTGCCCAGCTTCCACCCCCATGACCAAGATGAAGATTCAGATGCAAGCTCCGACTGGCTGGCCGACCCGCCGAGCCCATTTTCCTTGACTTCATCGTTACGTGCGCTTTCACCAATCTCCGACTCTGCAAGCATTTGGGCCGAATTGGAACGGGAGTGCGACACGGAGACGCCCGCTAATGCGGAGGTTTGCAAGCCATCCGTTCAAGAATGCGTTGCAGGCCCAAGCT
>WSUB01000059.1:149815-221703 GCA_019633425.1 Tulasnella sp. 424 | reverse complement strand
CTGGAATCCGATCTTGCCAAACCCCCGAACCTCCTGAGCTCAGACTCATCCGTGTGACTCCGCGACTTGGCCATTGGAAAGTCACACCAACCGTGGGACGTCGAAGTACCGGCATCTTGAATTTACTTGCAAGGTCGCTGGAGGAGCGACGAGGGGGTTGCTCGCCGCTAATCGCTCTTTGCTACCCAATCACTCCTAAGCGGATGTCCAAGCGACCTCCCGATGAAGGCATCGAGTTCGCTGACCGGCTGCACCGGCCGCCGAGACTCTCCTCCTTCGCTCCCGAAGTCATTAGACTGTGTGTGAGCGATATTAATGCAATGGTAAGGCTTTGCTGTAATCAGGTTGGATAGGAGTTTCATCAAACTTGCGCACAGCCTTAGCAAGGAGAGTTTGTCCGCCACAGACATTAGATCATTGTGACACATGTATATTTAACCGGACATACATGTCTCCTACTTTGTCCACTGGATCCTGCATGGCTTTGGGATTGTAAATACTGAGAACTACTCTCACTGGGATCATCATTCTATAAAGTCACACCAACCGTGGGACGTAGATGCAGCGGCTTTTTGGATTTACGAGGCGGGTGGATAGGGACCTGCAACGTAGCTGGAGGAGCTACAAGGGGGTTGCTCGTTGCTATGATGCAGACCCGACGATGAATCGTAAGTGATTCAAATGTCTTTATTACCCCAATCATCCCATCCCCCACAAAAGGACGCCCCAGCGACAGATGAAGGCATCGAGTTTGCCGATTGGCGGAGCCGGTTGCCGAGACTCTCCTCCTTCGCTGCCGAAGTCAGTAGACCGTGTGTGAAACCTATAACCCCTTGGCAAGAAGGGTGATGTCATGACCATATTCCAGCTCACTGATTCTGTTCCACGGATCTCCGTGTTAACTCCGGGGTCACATGATCCAGAGCCAATAGGGAGGGAAGACGACGTAACTCAATACCACTGGTCGAAGGACTACCCCCATTAGGACACAGTATAAGATATACCGAGCCCAACTCCTTTCAGTAGCGGGATGGTGATGCCATGCATCGACTCAGTCAGCATGTGGAACCTTGTCTTCTGTCTCACTCGGCCGCAGCCTGTATTACTCATCCCTCACTTCTCGTATTACTCATGTGCTACACAATCGTCCAGTTATAGTAAAGGCCACGTCAGCGTTTCGGACGTCTTATGCTGTGGTCGCCCTGTATATAAACCTATGGCGTTGGAGACTGATGAACTCCAACGCAGCAATAATATTCAATATCCACCAGCAGCCTAGTCCTCTCAGCTCCCAGCATCCACCCTCATAGCGCTTCTCTGACTTCCAGCCGCATGGAGTCTTGAGTCCCTTCTCTCACTACCCTAGTTGCGACATTTTGCTGCGTTCCTACGTGGCTCACCACTCCACCCTGGAGCCCGACAATAACCCTTCCTTCACCATTATCAACCCTGATTTCTCCCTCCACCTTGTCATTTATCAGAAACCCATCCCTAGCAAAACGACCAAGAAGAAAGCCAGACTCAGCAAGAAAGTGACGAGAACCTCCAGAGCGTTCAAACTCAGTGACACAAATTGACAAAGGGTTTACCAGCAAATCAACCCGGATCAGGCCGACTGGACTCGTGTAGGACACAGCAAGGTTAAGAACGAAAATTGGTCTGCACCCGTCAGTTGGAACAAATCCACACTCGACCCCATCGTCAGATGTCACCCCCTCCAGCACAGCCGTCAACTCACCGACGCCCGTTGGCACCTGCTCCGACAGAAATACACACCCAACTCTACCCCCCTCCACCAGTAATTCACCGTGGCGTACCCTTCGATCCTACGTGGGGGAACTCAAGCCCTGGATACGGACTTGCTATCAGCTGTGGAAACAAACATAAACGTTTCAGAAAGACCCAACCAACCAACTGCCCCTACTGCCCAGACGGGAAGTGCCTGGAAGCCAAGAAGACCCTCAAGGCCCAGATCGAACATCAGGTCCCCAAGTGGCACGCCTGCTTCTGCCGTTGTTGGAAGATCCATCCTACCTATCGGAAGAAGGAGTCGGAGCAAAGGGAAGATCAGAACAGCCGGTCCCATCGCTTGCCAAACGACCTCGACCTTCCACCCTGTCCCCAGGCAAGCTCGTCTTGACCAAGTCTTCCTGCCCCTGTACCCAATCGATCTCGCGCTTCTCCCTGGGCCCTATCGTGACAGGCACGACAAGAACCACCCCAGCTATAAGAGGTTTGTGCACGACTGCTGAAGAACCCTTAAGGAGGAGAACATTTGGGACTGGTGTTACGAAAACAGAAGGGAGGACAATTATATAAACACGGACTTTCTAGGTAGACACGAGTTAGGGGTGCTACAGTGACTCTTTCCCCTTTCTTACTTCATTCATCATCATCACCACCTGTACATCCCTTACAAGCCTCTATCCTTCCAGATTATCGTTTTCCAGGAGTTGGACGCGTTTCCAAGTTGGACAGGGGCTAACATAGTAAAAGAAAAAATCATCGGAATAACAAAGGAGATCCAGTACTGAAGAGGCACGCATTTCATGAGCAGGCCGCCCATAACTCAGCCACACGACCTGTTCAACTTCACTGAAAGCAACGACGAAAGGCACGAATGAACCATTCAACAATTACAACAACATCAACAAAACCAAATGAACCGAGGAGGATCGGGAACCACTACTCAAACCCTGGGGGAACACCATACTCCAGCACCACCTGGGGGGTTCCACCCTCACCTAATATCGCAACCAGCCCGGTCCCCATCGACTATCATACCATCGGAAGACCTAAAACCACCACAGGATCGCCCAAAGTCACCAGAAGGGGAAAGTTCGCGACAAGCCATCGAGTGCGAAAAAAGGGAGGAAGAGGAAAGGGGAATAGAACTTATACACCAACGGCGCTTGCAGCAAGCAATCAAAAGGGATGAAGAAAATGAGCATCAATATCGGGAGGAGCACAGTAGACGGAAGGAACGGACTGACGAAGTTTCCGAAGGCAAATCCAAACCCACTACTGCGAAGGCCAAAGGGAAATGAAGGCAGATAGTGCAACGATCCTACGAACCCGATTATTCCCCAGATACCTATGGGTCGGATGAGGATGACGAATCTTCCAGTATAGACACAGTGGATACTAAAACATTCCAAGGGAAAACCAAGGAGGAACAAGCCGAGGTCATTGCCCAGCTAAACGCAAAAGTCGAGTCCACGCTCACCCGGAAGATGATAGCGCACAGGACTGTCGATCCAGAAGTGGTCCAGGAAGGGATGGCTCAAGGAGCTTGCATGACAGCGCTCTGTTTTGGGACACGACCAAGTGTCCCTCCGTTGTTTGGGGCCCCTACCAACAGTAATCACCAGTACAACCCGGCAGTATGGAACCCAATAAGGCCAGGTGGCGGAGGACTAGGAGGACCAGGCGGCGGAGGACCAGGAGGACTCGGCAGTGGAGGAGGACCAGGAGGACCAGGCGGCGGAGGACCACCAGGAGGACCAGGCGTGGCGCCAAATCAACCTCAAGTACCAGGACAATATGCTTGGTTCCGTTGAGGAGACCGGAACCCTATCCGGGGAGTTTTCCGAAGGTCGTTTCATGATGGTATTGCCCCACCAGGACCAGACATGAAGCTCGCCAAACCTCCCAAATATGATGGAACAAAAAGAAACGAGACAGCCCAGATGTGGATTCAGCAAGTCGAAAGGCATTTTTACCTCCAGCCACACCTTTACCTGAACGATGAAAGAGGGGTCGTGTGGGCAACGGGGTTTTTATAAGGAGCAGCCTACGAATGGTTTATGCCCTACTGGCAGACAGTCGGAACGACAGACCACCCAACTATGAACCGATGGGCCGCCTTCGTACATGTGTTCATCGCCCACTTCCGTGATCCTCAGGCTGAAGCAAAAGCTGAAGCAAAGCTTAAATCATCCAGCAAAGGACGGCGGTCACAGAATACATAGCCAAGTTCAATATTCTTCAGGCAAAAGTACGGTGGGACGAAGTATCCTTGATATTCCACTTCAAGAATGGTCTTAAACCCAATGTCATACGCTTCGGGAGTACCATGGGGTGGCCAGGGACACTGGAAGGAGTAAAACAGATGGCAGTACAGATCGACGAAGGACTAATGCAGGCCCGGGGAGCGGAACGACACAACACCTATCAAACTTACTGCCCCCCTTACAAGCCCCATTCACAATGAGTCCAAGGAAATTTGGCAGAGGCCATGCCGGGAACTGAAGGGAATGTAGGAACCATTTACCAAAGTAAGAAACGGGGACCGCTTCAACCAGAAGAAAAGACAAGAAGACAAAGGGAAGGATTATGCTTGTATTGCTAGGGAGCAAATCATATCGCCGAAAATTGTCAAGTGGCAAAAGCAAGGAAGAATAAGTGATTTGAAGCAAAAACGGGGGAAGCATTGACAAATGAAGAAGGCGACTATGTCGACCCCTTTGCAGGAAAAGGACAGAACCAGTAGAGGAAGCCGTTACTTTACTGGGAGTAGAGGGATTCGTAACCGAACTAAGTAAGGAACCGGAATCATGTACAATAGATTTGGGAAAAGGACCTGTCGTAGGACAGGACAGCCACGTGCGAGGAATGGGGCACCTGGTAACTGAACCACTTGAATTATTAGTAAAATGGGACGATGTACAGTTAACGGCACTATACGATTCCGGAGCAACAATGACATTAATACACAAAAACCAGACAGAAAAGCATGGTTGGAAACCGGACTGGTCAAAAGGAGTGAAGCTCATAAACATTGATGGGATGATGGGACAGGAAACCTTGGGATGACTAACGGGAACAATGGACATAGGAGGGTACGTGTCCAAAGAGGACGCGTTGGTCAGAAACATAGGATGACACGAAATGGTTATTGGTCACAATTTCATGAGAAAACACAACCCTCAAGTACAGTGGAGAAACGATAGACCGGATGAAGTACAAATCGGAAACGTCATGGTACAAGGAATAAGGAAAACGGAGGGACTGGCTGCCGAGTCCCGATTAGCACAGATTGCCGAAAAACATAAAAAGGAAGAGAAACCGATTGAACAGGCAGTCCCACAAGAATTCCACAAGTTCCTAGACGTATTCTCCGAAAAACTGGCTGCCGAACTCCCCCCTCACAAATCTTACGACTGTAGCATCGAACTACTAGAAGGAAGACAGCCACCAAAGGGAGGAATATACCGCCTATCGCCCTTAGAATCAGAGGAGCTGAAGAAGCAACTAGATGACATGATGAAGAAAGGATGGATAAGGAAGTCCACTTCCCCGGCAGGAGCGGGAGTTATGTTCCAGATGAAGAAAGACAGGAAACTACAACTTTGCATTGACTACCGAGGATTAAACGCGGTCACAAAAAAGAATTCAGTGGTTCTGCCACTACCAGACGAATTAATCGAGACACTGAAAGACGCCAAATACTTCTGCACTTTGGATGTCGCAAATGCATACCACCAAATTCGATTCAAAGACGGCGATGAATGGAAGACAGCCTTTAACACCAAATATGGACACTATGAATATCTGGTCATGCCCTTCGGACTCACAAATGCACCCACCGTTTTTCAAGAATTGATGAACGATATATTCCACGATCTGCTGGACGTCATGGTAGTGATTTACCTTGATGACATCGTCGTCTTTGGGAAAACGAGGGAGGAAACCATCAAAGCAACCAAGGTGGTACTAGGACGATTACGCGACAACGGGCTTTATTGCAAGGCAAAGAAATGCGAATTCCTAGTGGAAGAAATTGACTTTCTGGGTTTCCACATCACAAAAAAAGGAGTCACAATGGATAAACACAAAGTGGAAGCAATCACGGAATGGCCCACGCCGAAATCAGTAAAGGACATTCAGACATTCATGGGATTCTGCAACTTCTACCGAAGATTCATCAAAGGGTTTAGCCGAATTGCCACACCAATGAACAAACTACTACAAAAAGACGTCGGTTGGCAATGGGGAGACGAACAACAAGAAGCATTCGACACACTGAAAACAAGATTTACAAGTGCCCCCCTACTCATTTGGCCGGACTACAGTCAAGATTATATTCTAGAAGCTGACGCATCGGATTACACTTATGGAGCGATCCTTTCCCAAGAGAAAGACAGAAGAAAGTACCCAATCGCGTTCATATCAAAAGCACTTAGCAAAGAACAAAGAAATTACGACATATGGGACAAAGAACTACTAGCCATCGTATTCGCCTTCCTAACATGGAGATACCTACTCTGGGAAAAAAGACAAAAGTAATCACAGACCACCTAAACCTACGAACATACGCAACAAAGACCATACCAATATGAAGACAATGAAGATGGTTGGGGATATTGGAACAGTTTGATTATGAGATCCACTACCAACCAGGGAAACTATCAAGACTGGACGCCCTATCAAGGAGACCTGATCACCAGCCAAAGGACAGGGCAGGAAACTCCATTCCAGGCATCATCCCGGTAGAAAAATTCAAAAACTTCCCAGTAGAAGGACTCGCAGCGACACCAACAGACCTCTCCATAGAGCAAGAAATCGAGGAACTATCACAAAAAGACCCTGAATTGAACGAGATATTCGCGGTATTAGAAAAGAACGGGAACAGGATATTAAGGAAATCCATCAAAGAAGATTATCGAATAACGGGAAACACAGTAATATGGCGAGACAGGGTCTACGTACCGAATAACGAGGGCATAAAAAAGAAGATACTATACTCAAGACATGACTCAGAACTCGCTGGACACCCAGGAAGACTCAGAACAAACGAATTGATACAACGAGACTATTACTGGTCTGGGATGACAAAGTTCATCAACAACTATGTGGATTCATGCGACCAACGTCAACGGACGAAGAAAGACACAGGAAAACTTCAAGGAGAACTACAACCACTACCTGCACCTGAAGGACCATGGACAGACATTACCTGCGATTTAATCGTCGGGTCGCCAAAAACACCACGAGGACACAATAGCATACTCAATGTAGTGGATCAATACACGAAACGGGGACACTTCATTGCAACCACAGAAACCGTCGATGCAATAGGGACTGCTGAGCTATTCAAGAACCACGTATGGAAAGATCACGGATTACCACAAAGAACAATATCCGATAGAGGACCCCAGTTTAATTCAGAATTCCTGAAAGCCCTATACAAAGAACTTAACATCGAACCGTGATATTCTACGGCCTATCACCCCCAAACAGATGGACAGAGCGAAAGGGTCAACCAATTCATAGAACAGTTCCTGCACTTATACACCAACTATCAACAGAATGACTGGGATAGATTCCTAGATATGGCCAAATTCGCATACAACAACACTCACAACACAAGTATAAAAACAACCCCTTTCTTCGCCGATACCAGACGACACCCGAGCTACACTCTGCGCCGACTAAACCGACAAGGGCAAGAGGTGCCCATTACCCAAGCCTATTTAGAACAACAGAGAGTCCCTTCTCTCACTACCCTAGTTGCGACAGGTGACCTACTGCACAGCTCAGTCATGATCAGGTTTCAATTCAAAGCAAGGTTTATAAGGGGAGTTTCATCAAACACACATTATTGGCGAGGAGAGCTTGTCACCATGAATGGTAGATCATCATGGCATATACTCAGATGCACGTATCCTAGTTTATGTATTTGTTGGATGCTCATCAGAATGATTTAGGGAGTGTAACTACTGGTAATCTTGTCCGTTGGGCTCTCGACTCTCTGTAAAATCACACCAACCGTGGGACATAGAAGCACGGCGTTTTGGTTTTATGAGGCAGGTGGATAGGGGTTGATGAGCAACCCAACGAGACAGTGCATCATTGAACCAGTCCTTGTCCTCCATCATTGTCTGGATCAGTATTGTGACATCTCAACGCAAGATTATTGTCTTGGTGAGGTCTCACATCAGATGTTTAATTGCCTGGCATGCCAAGGGTTGACTGGGCATTTCATTGTCCATGCGATTTCCCTCCTCCCATCTGCTTTGAACGCCTGCTGTATCCTAGGTTAGACTGTGGACGCACGTACCTTGCAAATAAGTCCAAGGCTTATTTCCCAAGTTGCTTTATTAAAGGTCACTTTGCTTGTCTCTTTCCTCTTGGCTTATACCTGCCTCCAACCGAGTACTAATTTCAGTGCGGACCGCCTTCACTTCCCCCACTACACCCACCCCCAGCCCCACACCCTCTCATCCATCTGTACATATAGAACCATCTTTACCACCCAGGCCTATGAAAGCTCCGCTTGCTGCTCTTGCAGCACCCCTAAAGGGTTTCAATGACCTTGATTGTGCACTCATTCATGTCATCTGTTCCATCATACCCACCTATATCGAACAGAATATCCAAGATATCTGTGGACCCTCCACACATATGTTTTGTATATGGAGTGGTAGGGTCAGGTAAGTATTTATTTCGGATATTGTGGTGCCTCCACATAGCCAAGCCCTGAATGATATTTGGACCAAATTATTTGCTTTTTTCAATTAAATATGGGGGCTTTTGGGTCTCTTTGTATGTTTCTGTCAATGTCCACTTAAGTGATAGGGAGGAATGAAAAAAACAAGGTGCCATGCAGGGTGGGAGCCTGGGACCTGAAAGAATATTATCCTGAATTTCTCTTTCTGTGGCCCTGCCTGAATCAAGCCAAAAGGGGCACTGCTTGTATAGTCTCATCCCTTCCATCCTCATACATTAGAATAGCCGAAAGGTCTCTAAATTCAAAGATATAAATGTCACAGAACTCTGGACTTCCCCAGACACCTCTCACAGTGGAGGGGACCAGACAAACCACATTGCGGACTACTCCGCGTAAATTTAGTGTGGACTACTCCAGCTAGATTTAGTGCGGACCATGCCATACAAAAATGGTGTGGACCCTGCCACATGCAGTTTAGTGTGGACTGGTCCAGACAAATTCAACGCGGATCCCTCTAGTTAATCTCGGATGTGTGAAAGGATGATAGGCTGACTAATTACGTGATATAGACGCCGAGGAGAACTCCGGGCGCTTGTTCCTAAAAGCGCAATCAGGGACCATCCCACACCTAGGTCATCTCCACAAAATGCCCACCCCTCTCTGCAATATTTCCTCCGCCCATATCTCCTCCATTCCTGCAGCTTTTTCGATCGTTTAAAGTGCATATGGAAGCTATACTTATTTATATTGCATGCGAACACTGAAATATACATAATACACGTGTTTCCGAACCCTGAGAGTGTAAACACAATCTAGCCCAGAATTCCTGAAACTCGGACATTAGATTAAGCATTCTATGCATATAAAGCCTTTAGAATTGCTTATGGTAGTTGGGTAAATATATTAAATGCGCATTAATGGCCCTAAACCCCAGAAACATAGTGCAAAAGCCTAATTACCTCCAATAAGATAGTACAAGTAGTGGACCTCATATTAACATAGGTTTCAGAATATTTCTGCGTATAGATGGTCGTATATAACCTATAATCCGAATGGAACTCACCGGACCTAACTTGGCCCATGGGAAATGGTCAAATGGGCTTCAGGGGCTTATTACCCCTCCATCCCTGGCACTACTGGAGGAAAACTAAGCATGGGATGGGTATATCCACAAATAGAACTTTAATCTGTTGGATAGTTCCAACCCAGATGGTTAAAAATGTTTTAGGGAAGGAGTGGTTCAAGTTTTGACCATGTTACATTGGACACTGAGGCAATTCTAACAGAATACATCATAACATCATCACCAGAAAGAATAACCCAACCCAACCTTTTTTAACATGTTTATAATTGTATTTATAATTGTATTTAGGTCTGATTGAGCCTTTTATAAAGCTTCAGCGAAGGGAAAAACGAAAAATAGCGGGATAATTATGAGAAAGGTCGGCTTGAGAAGTGAATAGTGACCATAATCCCATCAAGATTCTCAGGTAGGTAGACCCATACGTCTAGAACGGTCGTACAAACCTCTAGGCTTATCAGCTCTAGGGATGTGGAGATATCGGCTCAGGAAAGCCCTGGCTGATAAGCCCTCAGAGGCCTAATTGCTAATCCCATTGCCTTCTAGCGCACGGATCGCTGACCATCATCGTACCCAATTCATCTACCGAACAAGAACAAGCTCCCCCCCCCCCCGCGGAAAACATCGACCGCAGACGAAGATTACCTTAGCGGGAATACCGACAGCGAGAGGTATCCTCATATGCTCGGTCGTAGCCGGTGGCGACTCGGACTCTGGTCCCAGGGCAGGGGGAACATGCGAGGTTAATGAAGCAATACACGCGTCGGTGGGGAGCGAGGACGCCCGTAAGCCTAAACAAGACACTGCTCGCTCCATTCTCGAAGAGCCAAACCGAACTTAACCTGGGGGAGCGGGAAACCGAAATACGCCGCACACTCCGTCATCCAGCTTCACCTAGCTCGAGCAGCCACAGGTCTCAAGATTTCCAAGAGCATACTACTACGGCTTAATTCTGCGGTGTGCTCCCAAGCTGGCGAGCGAATGGGTCGCGACAGGTCCGACTCGTCGTGGAACATCCGCAGCCCGTCGTTCGTGCGCCTGAAGATCCCAGCCCAATTTCTCCTCCGCCACAGTTTAACCGCGATACTCTTATCTTCTCTACATGAACCGACACAGAAAACCTCGCACCCCGGCCTCCGCGTTTGTCCAGGTTCCGGCCGCGACGACACCTCGATCTCCTGCTACCTCTCCGCGTCCCCTCCGGCTTGCGAGTGTAGTGAGCTACGGTTCGTCAATCTCGAGCGTTAACGACTTCTCTGGAGTCGCCGGTCCGTTGTCCGAAAGGAAGTGCGCGTTTGGATCTAGCCTTGCTTACGACCCACAACTGCCCAAAGGAGGGCTTTTAAAATCAGAGGACCTTTACAAACAATATGTAGCTCCACCTCTACCACGTCCTGGAACCGCTCCAGTCGCGGTGACCTACAGCACGGGTCCTGCGGGAAACCACCCGCAGAGCCGCCAAGCCCACAGAGCTTCGGAACGGGGGCAGGATTATTTTCTTCGGATGCCTTCAGGAGATTGCGCTAGTGGAAGGTCGGGCGATGCTCCTACAACGTGGACGCGAACGAACAATGGCCTAGCTAGTCCGACTGATTCTCAGCACACCCACGCGCGGCAGGATAATCATGCCGGGGAACGCCAACGATCACACCGAAGATCAGCACGCACTTCAGTGCTACAGCAGCGGGCGGCTGAAGAGTGAAAATCCCTTATGGTTATCATACCTCTTCCCCACCTTCGCCGTACCCAGTTCTGTCAGTAGTACCGGTACCTATTCCACCTCCCCAGACGACCTGGTGTAGCGAGGATGGAAGCTACCGATTCTGCTGGGACGGTCTTCCTGATATCCCAAACTCGCATAGATAGTGGCACTTCGGTGAAAGTCGTACCCGTGGACAAGGTCACATCTCCAGCCTCCCCAGCTTCGACCACCGCTCGACAAAGACAAGCGAGCCGAGGAATCGTCGGTGCGAAGAGGTTCACTCCGGTCCCGACTTGGTCGTAGGAATCCGCTACGGTCCCTACCTCGGAAGGCAAAGGATGGGTCCTGGCCAACGTCGAACCGAGTTGGATGGTGAGTTTGGGTGCTGCTGTGGTTGCGATGGGCGCTGTCGCCGCCAACGCGATGGTGCAAAATCGTTCGACGTCGAGCTGTCCCGCAACGCAACGGGATGGTTACGGAGGGAACGATGGAGTCGCCTTTGAAGACATTCTCTCGTCGCCAGCATGTTCGAGACAACACTGTCGATACGATTAATTCGCCTGTTGATCAGCACGCTGGGACTAAGGTCTCCACGGCGATATCGTCTTTTACGAGGCGTAAAGACAGTTTGAAGAAGCAGTAACGTCCTGGATCGAACGACGACTGTCAAGAGAAGAAGCGGGAGTGGATCATCCAAGTGCATGAGAAGATGGTTTCCGAGCCAATTGCACAAATGGGGATGTACACCGAGGAACCAACTGGAGAACGCGGAGAGTTCGAAGTCTCGTCGTCGCCGGTTTCGGACGATGGGTTGGGATGGGGGGGACGATTCTACGGGTGCTGTTGATTGTGTAAAGAAGTCGACCCGGCGACGTGTAAGAGATCTCAAGCCTCCGGCTTGTTGGCGGTTGAGTGAGGAAGTGGCCACAATGAGTGGCTATTCCTCGCCTTCTAGGACACTCTTCTTTCCTTGATGATCTATCACTCATGTTCACCGGCGTGGACACTCCGAAATCCCCCCTGTCTCGGAATTTGTCTCTTTCCATTATTTCCCCCTGGACTTTCTCTTGGACTTCTTTTACTTCCATCGTCATCCGATTTTATCGCACTCCCATGTTTGGTTCAATATCTCTATAGTCCCAAGATTCTCGAGTATCCAGTGCATCGGCGAATTGCCTTTGCTGGATTTTTTCTCTCTCACATTTGCCGCTCTACATGTACTTCATGGTGTGTGTTTCATGTCTCCGCTTTCTTAGACGGATTTACCTTGGTGCTATTTTCTTCTGCTTGGGCATGGATGGTCGAGGAAGTGAACAGAGTTGAGATATGCATGAGGAAGAGGTTACAAGTCCTGGAAACGAAATCGACACAGCCCGAGAAAGCTTAGAGAGGCAACGTGTAAGGAGCAAAGCTATTGGTGGATAATGGGAGTAGTTCGCGAATGGAGGAATCGTCAATGAGGTTGTGCAGAGACAGGGTGTTAGAGGGTAAACCAGGGCATCACATTGTCGGAAGCTGCCAACCAAGCTTCGACTAACAACTTTCATTCAAAATAACGCTCGGTAAAGAGGTACTCTCTTTCGTTTAGAGCCGTCGTGGACGAAGTGCCGGTGTGTTGGTGCCCATGCGGCAGCTGAGCAACCGTAGGCGCGGGAAAGGGTCGGTGTTTGGTCAGAACGTCCCGGTTGTGCAGGAAAGGGAATAGGAAGCCAGAACAAAGCGAATCAAACTACAATCTCCATCCGGACCAAAGTTGATCTGGGTAGAGTTGCTTGCGTGGTTTGGCAACTTAACTCGTCTTATCTTGCAACCGTTTGTTTGTGCGAGATGTTGACGCACGCGGCCGAACCTTATCGTTGCCCGAAGAACAAGGTCTAGACACTCTCTGCAGCAGACCTCCTACCCTCATGATCCTTCATCCCGATCAGGACGATATATTGGGATGTCTTTTTATACCCTCTTGCCACCCCCATCCCCTCGACTCGTCTCCCTCCCCTCCGGCGAGCTCCTTCCTACCGTAGCCTCATACACATAATCAACGCCACCCCACCCATCGTTTGATGCAAGGAAACGAAACCCACGAGGCCGACCCTCAGACGTCCGGGTCAGGTCAAGATCCCCATCGTGAGTTCCAGCTTAGCGCTAAGCTAGTACGTTCAGTCCGGGTCTCGATAGGTGGCTGCAGCAAATCGCTGACAGGGTTTGGTGTTTGTAGCAGGCCAAGCTCGAGAGCCTTGCCCAGTGGCGACTCGATCCCTCGTTGATCGAATTCCCTGGAGACGCCCACAAGTTTCGTGGAGGATACGCAACGGTTTCACAGGCGCATCTGGCTTCGCCTCCCGGTGGTCAAAGCTCCGAGCCAAAGGTTGTGTGGCAACAACCTCCTCATCGCCAGCAGAGCTAATGGCTGACCGAGTCGTCTGGTCCAACAGGTTGTGGCCGTCAAGATGCTGAAGGTAGAACGTGAGGCGGATCTGGAACGAGTATTAGGGGTAAGAATCCCTCCCCCGATTGCAGACCCTGATCGAAATACTAACTTCTCTCTCAGTTGGCACTCAGAGAATCGAAATTCGTGGCCGAGCTTTCGCATCCCAACGTTGTTAGGCTAGAAGGATTCGTTGAAGATGCGTCCAAGCAGACGATATGGTTGGTCTTTCCATGGGAAGAAAACGGGAACTTGAGAGACTTTCTTGCATCTGGAGAATGGGAAATTCCTGAGCGAATCTCACTGGTACGATCAGCCTCTTTTTCTTTGGCTCTCAGCTAAGAAGTCAATATTACAGATTGATGACGTGGTGAAAGGGGTCGAATACCTCCATGGCCAAACACCGCCCATATATCATGGTGACCTTAAATCGGTAGGCGTGCCCCCTCGAAATTCTGCCTTGGCGGTCTGGCTAATCGCGAATACCTGCAGCTCAACATATTGATTAATTCAGACTATTACGCTGTGATTACAGATTTCGGCTCTGCCCGCCGCCTAGGGACCGAGGAGTTTCACCAGAAAGCGATGAAACCTTGCCCGCAGCCACGGCCTGAGCAAGCCACGGGCGAGAGCATCACTCTCCAAGCAGTGTACTCTGTCTCCACCAACACAATAACCCTCACCGGCGACAAGTTCACCCTTCGCTGGGCCGCTCCTGAGCTGCTGAGGGACGACCCACCGACCCTTGCATGCGATATCTGGGCACTCGGCTGGATCGCTTATGAGGTACGACGAACCACGACGATCAATTACCGTCGATGCTCATAGACTTGCGCTGGAATAGGTGATGACCAACACGATTCCATTTCACGATGTCAAAAGGGACGTGGCCGTAGTCAGTCGGGTCGTTCAAGGAGACCTTCCGTCCATCACCGACCATACCCGCATGTCGCTCATTCAGGCGCTTTGTTCACTCATGGCCCAATGTTGGAGCATTAGCCCTGAAAAGCGACCGACGGCAGCTGGTTGTCTGAAATTACTCCGTTATATGGTGAGTGAGCCGCGCTAGTAACGGGTCGGTGTCCTTCCTGTTTCGGTGTGGTTGACCCGACATCCACTCGATACAGCCGATGATCGTGCCAGCACGTACCCAAGCCGGAGACCCAGAGGCTTCTCAGGCTCGCTATGCTGGACTTCTCCTTCAACTTGGAAAAATGTACAGACTGCAAAGCGACATTGCCCATGCATTGGACTGCTTCACCAAGGCATTGGGTATTTGCACCGCCACCAAGGACATCCGCCAAAAGGCTGACGCTCTGCGGGGCCTTGCTGATGTGTATCGGTTTCAATCCGAGTACAGCAAGGCCGCAAGTTTCTACTCCGAAGCCCTGCAGATTTATACCAAGATCAGCAGCCACAGTTGGAGAGCCTATACTCTATCGGGTCTCGGTGAGGTGCACCGAGGCCTAGGCGAGTACACCGAAGCCTCCACGTCGTTCTCCGAGGCCCTGGAAATTTCTACCGGCATTGGCGATCATGGCGGGAGAGGTAACGCTCTTTTGGGCCTCGCTCATATCCATAAGTCGCGAAGGGAGTATGACGAGGCTATCAGATTGTACTCCGAAGCCCTCCAAATACGTACGGAAATCGGACATAGCGTAGGGAGAGCCAGCGTTTTGAGGAGTCTTGGTGAAGTTCATCGATCTCGAGGGGAGTACAGCGAGGCCATCAAGTTCTACTCCGAATCCCTCCAGATATACACGGAAATGGGCCACAGAAAAGGAATGGCCGCGGCTCTCTGGGAGCTCGCTTCGGTCCATCTATCTCGGGAGGAGTACGACGATGCCGCTTCGTTCTACTCCGAAGCCCTGCAGATTTATACCGACATTGGCGATAAAGTCTGGAGAGCCCACTCTCTGCTTGGTCTTGCTGAAACACACGATCAGCAGGGCCACCGTAGTGAAGCGATATCTTGCTACACGGAAGCCTCTGAAGCCTTTCGAGAGGTTGGAGACTCCCAAAATGTAGCCTGGGCTGTGAAGAAGACTGCTGATCTCCGCGCCGAAGAGGCCGCATGATGGGTTAATGGATGAATTGGAGATTAAACTGAACTTTTGTTTTCGTTGGAGTAAAATTTCGTTGTATGGGTGAAGTCTAAAACTTCCATGTACTACGTTTCATTAGCCACAGCGCCTGTACTATGTAGTCCGTTTTTTGTCATCCGTTAGCCACCCCTGCCTGGTGTAGAAGAAATCAACGGTCTCTCGTACCATAGTTCAGGTATACTAAGTATTTCTGTACTTTCTTGGGCACGATCAACCCAGCCAATTTGAGTAACCGTCCGCGAGGAACGTCACGGTAAAGCCTGAAGGATCAAGCTGGCGTTATCTGTACGGCGCTAGCTTTTCTGTAGCACTCAACTTCAGCATCAGCTTCAAGCGCCGCCACTTGGCTTAGGGCACAGCATTCGCCAAACTCGGTAATGAAGGCATCTTTTCAAAGGGATGCCCGGCAGAGAGGTTTGTCTCGTCCCATTGAAGCGTCGGGTGCAACTTCAGCGGCACCAGTAACCACCTGAAGGCGCGGACAAGCGTCGAAGTTCGGTTGGGCTTCTGACAGTGCCTCGTTGCAGTGATGTCGCGGTCAATTCAAAATGGGTCAGTCAATTGGGGTCAAAATGGGTCAGTTCGATAGGTCAATTGGGCAGCGAACTTCGGTGGAGGTCAAAAAGAGGTCAGTGCCTGGCTATTAGATAACCGAAAATGTCCGAGTCGGGATGTTTTGGGAAGGAGGAAGCGGTATACGGGTCGAGACGCACAAATACGGGAGACGAAGATAAATAGTAATTTCTCACTGCATAGATTGATACATAGCCTGAGCTTTACTGGGGGATCGGCGTGTCGAGTCAGAGCTTTGGTGGGGGTCAAAATGGGGTCAAAAAGGGTCAAAACGGGGGTCAGTTCGGTCAATTGAAACCCCCTCTGACCCCATCCATTTGACTGACCGGTAATTACCGGGTCAATGACAACACTGCCTCGTTGAACTGTCCTCGTCCTCCGCCTCGAAACCCCCCCCCCCCTTCTGGACGTCTCATCCCTCTTGCTTGTCTTTTCACCCCTACGTGCTTACGTATGTTTGTACCTAAGGGTCTCAGTCTTGCCAGGTCTTAACGCCCTTAAGGCCGTTTGTTGTGGTCAAATCGAGATTCTCTCTCTCTCTGTCCTTGTCCTCCATCGTTGTCTGGATCATTCACATGACCATGACATCGTCAATGCAGATGTTGTCTTGTTGGTGAGTTCCCACTTTCACAGGGGACGTCTAATCGCCTGGCACGCCAAAAGTTGACTTGGGCACTTTGTTGTCCATGCCATTTCTCTCCTTCCCTCCGCCGGATCGGCCACCGTATCCCAAGTCAGACCATGGACGCAAAAACCTCACAAACAAGTCCAAGGTTTCTTTTCCAAGTTGACTCGCTCAAGCTCGCTTTGCTTGTCTCTCTATTCTCGGCATACCTGCATTCAACCTAGTACTAATATCAGTCCGGACCGTCTTCATTTCCCCCACTCCGCCCACCCCTGACCTACACCCTCTCATCCACCCGTACGTATAGAAGCATCTCCACCACCCAGGCTTATGAATCTCCGCTTACTGCTCTCTCACCACCGCTAAAGGGTTTCAGTGACTTTGATTGTATACTTCTTCACGTCGTTTTGTTCCATCGTCCCCGCCGCAATCAATTCCCAGGTCAAGCACCTCAACCCTCAAGACCATTCCGCTACCAATATTAATATCTTAAATCGAGTTTCGAACGCTTCAAAAGCTCAACATGCGTCCCAAATTCTCCCACCGACTTCGCAAACCCAACCTGCACGTGGTGGATGGGCAGATGGACTTGCATACGATCCCAATCTGACACCGCCAACGGCTCCTGACGCTCCTATGACGCGTTACGCAAGCATCGTCTCGCCAACCGGGCTTAGTGGGAGTCTTCCCTTCCGCTTCCTTCGTACGCGTGTCTCATCCTCCCGACCCTCGTACCAGCGCCTCTCCGGTCGTCCTCATCCTCAACCGGCCCCGATTCAACACCCTCGCCACTTCTGTCGAACTTTTCTCCCATGGTCATCCGGATCGACTCCACATTCCGACGCGTCATCAAACGCCCCCAACTCATGCAGACGTACCTCGACGATGAGTTGCACATCACTACCAACGCACCCGATGTCGAGAGCGTACTCCCTCGGAGTCCTCTTTTGAACCATGGACGAGGAGAGACTTGTGGAAATCGACCAAGCGGTGCAGAGAAACGAAGAGATGGCGGCCGACGACGAGAGCCCCGATGCAGACGCCGACTCATACCCACCAGCGTCCAACGACCAGCATCGTACCCAATTCATCTACCGAACAAGAACAAGCTCCCCCCCCCCCGGGCGCGGAAAACATCGATTTCAGACGAGGATTACCTTAGCGGGAAGACCGGCAGCGAGAGGTATCCTCATATGCTCGGTCGTAGCCGATGGCGACTCGGACTCTGGTCCTAGGGCAGGGGAACGTGCGAGGTTAATTAAGCAATACATGCGTCGATGGGGAGAAAGGACGCCCGTAAGCCTAAACAAGACACTGCTCGCTTCATTCTCGAAGAGCCAAACCGAACTTAACCTCGGGGAGCGGGAAACCGAAATACGCCGTACACTCCGTCATCCAGCTTCACCTAGCTCGAGCAGCCACAGGCCTCAAGCTTTCCAAGAGCATACTACTACGGCTTAATTCCGCGGTGTGCTCCCAAGCTGGCGAGCGAATGGGTCGCGACAGGTCCGACTCGTCGTGGAACGTCCGCAGCCTCGTTCGTGCGCCTGAAGATCCCAACCCAATTTCTCCTCCGCCACCTTTAAAACCACGATAATCGTATCTTCTCTACATGAACCGACACAGAAAACCCTGCACCCTCGGCCTCCGCGTTTGTCCGGGTTCCCGCCGCGACGACACGTAGACCTCCCTACTACCTCTCCGCGTCCCCTCCGGCTTGCGAGCTTCAGTTCGTCAATCTCGAGCTTCAACGACTTTCCTGGAGTCATCGGTCCGCTGTCCGAAAGGAAGTACGCGTTTGGATCTAGCCGTGTTCCACGACCCACAACCGGCCAAAGGAGGGCATCCAGAATCAGAGTACCTTTACAAGCAATATTTACCTCCACCTCTACCACGTCCTGGAACCGCTCCAGTCGCGGTGATCTACCGCACGGTTCCTGCGACAAACCACCCCCAGAGCCGCCAAGCTCGCAGAGCCTCGGAACGGGTGAAGGGTTATTGCCTTCCGATGCCTTTAGGGAGATTGCGTTAGTGGAAGGTCGGGGGACGTTCCTGCGACGTGGACGGGAACGAACAGTGGCGTAACTAGTCCGACGGATTCTCAGCTCACCCACACGCGGCAGGATCATCATGCTCGGGAACGCCAATGATCACACCGAGGATAACGCGCACCTCAGTGCTACAGCAGCGGACGGCTGAGGAGCGAAAACGTTTATGGTTATCTTACCTCCTCCTTCCCTTCGACGTACCCGGTTCCGCCGGCAGCACCGATACCTATTCCACCTGCCGAGACGACCTGGTGCAGCGAGGATGGAAACTGCCGCTTCAGCTGGGACGGGTCCTCCTGATATCCCAGACTCGCATAGATACTGGTACTTCGGTGAAAGTCGTACCCGTGGACAAGGCCACATCTCCAGCCTCCCCAGCTTCGAACCACGGCTCGACAAAGACAAGCGAGCCGAGGAACCGTCGGTGCGAAGAAGTTCGCTCCGGTCCTGACTTGTTCGTAGGAATCCGCTAAGGTCCCCACCTCGGAAGGCAGAGGAAGGGTCCTGGTTAAAGTCGAACCGAGCCGGATGGCGAGCTTGGGTGCGGCTGTGCTTGCGATGCCGCCAACGCGATGGTACGGAATCGTTCGACGTCCAGCAGTCCCGCGATGAACAACGCCAGGATGGTTACGGAGGGAACGATGGAGTCGCCTTTGAAGACGTTTTCTCGTCCCCGGCATGTTCGAGTCAACACTTTCGATACGATTACTTCGTCTGTTGATCAGCACGCTGGGACGAAGGTCTCCACGGCGATATCGTCTTTGACGAGGCGTGAAGACAGTTTGAAGAAGTAGTAACGTTCTGGATTGAGCGACGACTAGCAAGAGAAGCAGCGGGAGTGGATCATCGGGGTCGAAGGGCGTGCATAAGAAGATGGCTTCCGAGCCGATTGCACAAATGGGGATGTACACCGAGGAACCAACTGGAGAACGCGGAGAGTTTGAAGTCTCGTCGCCGGTTTCGTATGATCGGTTCGATGAGAGGGACGATTCTGTGGGTGCTGTCGATGGTGTAGAGAACATAACTCATGGTTAGGAGTTGACGATGGTGTATGGGCTCCTCGTTCCTTTTCGTGCTCGCTAGTCAGCATTCGGGTACTACTACTACGGGCGGATCACTTGTGGATTTTCTGTGGCGGAAGGTATTGGTTCATTGGCCAGCTTGTATCCTGGTAGCTGATCGCAAATACACTTACTAATGGAGGGCAAGGACGCGTTGAGGTATTAATTATTCGCGGTGCTGCTTCCTGCTAGGTGCTATGTATGGATACTAAAGGGCTTGGAGCAGAGCTGAGGGTTAGTGTAGCTTGACTCTAGCAGAGTGGCGAGACCGACGGACGCGGGATGGGCGTTTTGACGGGCTTACATGTAAGGTGTTCTCGTGCGAGTGAGATTTTAGATAATAATGGTTAAAGTTCATTTCTCTTATGTGGGAGATGCTGATAACTCTGTTCGTTCGTACCGTTTGACGAGCGGGGGCGTACACTCGCACTGCCAAATTTCCGGTGAGACAAGTGTCTTTCGAGACCGACGCTGGTATTCTGGTGGTCTCAACGTGAGCCCGAGCCGCACGGGTGTAGACCCACGACCGAAACAGGGGTAATCTATGCCTTTCAGTCCACAGTTCCATCTAAAGCGGAAGACGGCAGACGGCAAATTGGGAACAGAATGGGAAAGCTCAAGAGTTCCTTAGGATCTCAAACGTCACGGAAGTCTGATATCGATTAGGTGAATGAAATTGGATTACAACTCATGTTTCTCGGATGCGGCAACTTCGATTCGGTTAGACGTGAAGAATGAGCAACCCGAATTGTATAACAAATCAATCGCATGTCAATAGAGCAAGGATCGTGATCGGAGGAAATACCACAGCTATACGGCTAGCTAATCAGGGCTAGATTATCTGAGAAACATCAAAAAAGGCAAGGTTCTCATTACCAAGGACAACTAGTATCTTTCCAGAGAGGATAACCTGACATTCGGAATTGCCCCAGTATGGTGAAGGAAGCCAAAATAAGCGGGAGGAAAATACTGTTATCCAATGATCTTGAAACTCTGCAGTTGAACATCCAAGAAGATCGGATGGGGTGTCAAGTCTCTGATGTGTGTTGGCATCCCACGCAGCAAAACCGCCATAGCGATAATTTGCCATGATATGATTGCCAGTGGAGGAGAAGCAGACGGACGTCACATAGTCGCTCCGACTTGTGAGTGGTTCACCTATCGCCGTTCCGGTCTGAGGGTCCCAAAGTCGAACCGTTTCATCTTCGGATCCGGATGCGAGATGCCTGCCATCGGGTGAAAAGCAGACAGACCTAACCCAATCACTGTGACCCCTGAGTGGCTCACCAACCGCCATTCCGGTCTGAGGATCCCAAAGTCGAATTGTCTTGTCGTCGGACCCGGATGCCAGAACCCTGCCATCGGGTGAGAAGCAGACGGAGTTAACCCAGCGTCCATGACCCCTGAGTGGTTCACCGACCTCTGTTCCGGTGTGACGATCCCAAAGTCGAATCGTCTCGTCGCCGGATCCGGATGCCATAAGCCTGCCATCGGATGAGAAGGAGACGGACACAACCGAGCCGCTATGACCCGTGAGGGGCTCCCCGACCGCCGTTCCAGTCTGAGGATCCCAAATTCGAATTGTCTTGTCGTCGGAGCCAGATGCCAAAAGCTGACCATCGGGCGAGAAGCAGACGAACTCAACCGACTTGCTGTGACCCGTGAGTGGTTCGCCAACTATCGCTTCGGTCTGACAATCCCAAAGCCAAACTGCTCCATCACCAGATCCGGATGCCAGATAATTGCCATCGGGTGAAAAGCAGACGGACTGAACTGACTTTTTGTGACCCGTGAGTGGCTCAGCAACTGTCATTCCGATCTGAGGATCCCAAAGTCGAATTGTGTTGTCATCGGATCCGGATGCCAGATGCCTGCCATCGGGTGCAAAGCGGACGGAACTAACCCCACCACTGTGGCCCTTGAGTGGCTCGCCGACTGCGGTTCCAGTCTGAGGATCCCAAAGTCGAATTGTGTTGTCATACGATCCGGATGCCAGAAGCTTGCCAGTGGGCGAGAAACAGACGGACACGACACGGTTACCGTGACCAGTGAGCGATTCACCGACCGCGGTTCCGGTCTGAGGATCCCAAAGTCGAATTGTGTTGTCATTGGATCCGGATGCCAGAAGCTTGCCATCGGGTGAGAAGCAAACGGTCTTGACCCAATCACGGTGACCCTCGATCGGTTCACATACCGCCGTTCCGGTCTGAGAGTTCCAGAGTCGAATGGTCTTGTCAGCTGATCCGGATGCTAGGCGCGTGCCATCGGGTGAGAAACAGACGGCCCTAACCCAATCATGGTGACCCCTGAGCGGTTTACCAAGTGCCGTTCCTGTCTCAAGATTCCAAAGTCGAATCGTCTCGTCGTCGGATCCGGATGCCAGAAGCTTCCCATCGGGTGAGAAGCAGACAGATTGCACTGACTCGCTGTGACCAATGAGGGGCTCCCCGACTGTCATTCCGGTCTGAGGATCCCATAATCGAATCGTCTCGTCGTCCGATCCCGATGCCAGACGCCTGCCATCGGGTGTGAAGCAGACGGACCTAACCGAGCCGCTGTGGCCCGTGAGTGGTTCACCAATCACTGTTCCGGTCTGAGGATCCCAGAGTTGAATGGTCTTGTCGTCCAATCCACATGCTAGAAGCTTACCATCCGGGGAGAACGCAGCTGCGTTCACTGGGGAACCGGTCGATCGAGTCCAGAGATTCGCTGGCCAAACTGAAGCCTGGCCCTCTAGAGTTCGGACCTTCGCCTGTTTGCCGTATAGCTCCCATATTTCTGTCTTCACAGGACAATGAGGGAGCGCTGAAGCATAAATATGGAGCGGTCCGAATGAAATGGGCTCCGAAAACATGGTGATGAAACGCTGGACATCATTCCACAATGTGGCAAGTGAACTGAACTCGGATCCTTCAATGGGGCATTGCTATGAGCTCCGGTTAGCTCACTGGCCCGCTTCAAAGTGTTGAACTTGTGTGTTATACTCACCAAGAGCCATTGGTACATACGCTTTGCCATCCTATTCGCGTCGGTCGTAGCTCCGGTTGAGCTCATAACCTCAAGCCAGGACATGACCTTCTCCGTGCTGAATACTTTGAAATCGACTTCTATAGTAGTAGTATCGGTGCCTGAGTTCGGCCACTTTATTCCCTCCGTTAGGTGAGTGGACCACGATCGGCAGCAATACAGAACGGCCTTGGACACCTCCCGATCCGCAATGTCCTGAACCTCCGAGCTCGGTTTTGAAAGGTCAGACAAGTTGAAGGTGTTCTCCCTGAGATGTCCGAGCATCGTGCTGAGACACAGGCCTGCTAACTGCTGATGATAGTGAGTGATGTCGATGTAGTAAGGTTGCCGCTTGCATCGATGCTTGCTGATCAGAAGATCGTGAATGGAAGTGTGCATCAGGCGTATTGGCTCGTTAGGTGATGTTGGGATGAACAAAAGGGAATGGAGGTCGGCGAGCGCATCCTTGCGGAGGAACAGGATGATGTCTGCCTGGTCCATCTCCTCGAAGATTTTGTTATTAACGTACAGGCCGGCAATGACCTCGAGGGAGATCGAATACGGCGCGACTACAAGGGTTCCCAACACTCGCTGTAATAGATCCTCTCGTTCTAGGTCCAGCTTGAGGCTATCGAAGGCCTTTGAGAGGATCTGGTGGTACAAATCGTCAAGCCCGCTCCACTTCGACGGACTCTTCAGCAGTCTCCGTAATCGATCCACGGGCGACCCACTGCGCATATACGTGATCGCTGTACGGGTCCACTGGAATAGACCCTGCGACATCTCCACTAGACCACTGACGTCTTGGGACGAAGGCCAGTCCTTTGGAACGTCGGGGTCTGAGTCCCGGATTTGCTTACAGGCTTGTTGAATGAATCGCTCCAGGTCACGGGACACATCAACAGCCATGTCCAAGTCCTCTGAGCGCCATTGTCCTGGTTGGAGAGCCCGCAGGAGATGGGCCTCTGGGCGAGATGTCAGGAGGAATTTAACGTTGGTGGGGAATGATGACGAATGTCGACCAATCAGGCGGATAAAGTCGACGGCGTCCTTTGGGTCATCGCATTCGTCAAGGGCGTCAACAGCAATGAGGATGGGGTGGCTTTGATCGCCAAGCTTTGTTAGTGAAGTCACAAACAATGTCTTGAACTGATCTTCAAGTCGTTTGTATGCGATGTCCTCATTCTCCTGCACACTCTCGAGCACTGTATCTCTGACCTCTGGAACCAAGCTGGTTCCTAACTGTCTTGCAAGAGCGCAAACAACGCGCGTATTTGGTGTGCTTTGGCCGCGACGGAAGTGGAAGATCGCGCACGACGCTCGGCAATTCCAGTTGTAAACCACCGTCGAAGCGATGGTTGACTTCCCTCGACCAGCCATCCCGCGAATCCATAGCACCCGATCATCAGGAGATGAACCCCGTATCCACTTGTCGATTCGCTCCAATATCCCCACTCTGGTTCCCGGAAAGCAAGTAACATCCTCGACAGCGTTTCCTCGTGCTCCATAGTTTCCATCTCCAAGTCGGTCCAGGAGGCGGCGCCTCTCTTGTTTCACCTCACTATGTTCTGAGGAACAGGGTCAGAAAAGTACGGTGTCGTGGAGTTGAAGGAACTGACTGAGTTCAATTACGATATTGCGAGTGTCGATGCCAGCTAGGAGCTGGTCCCCAGCAAGTTTAGTCAACCATTGCCTGGCCACCATTTGGGGCTGTACTGACTTGCATTTCTTCCAGCGCAGTCTGGATCTTTCCTTGATAACCCTTTAGCGCTTCTGCATGGTCACGAGAATGAAAGGCTTTCTCGAAGCGACCTAAGGACTTCCACCCTTTTACTTGATCGTGTACGTGCCGGAGGCCTCTGGTGAAGGTCTCAGTACACTGTTCCAAAGGGTGACAGTCACGTACTTCTGTAAGTCGCCGATATGGTCCACGATCCCTTCCGCATCATTCTCGTTCTGTTTCTTTGTAAACTTTGAGAGAAGCGTAGACAGCTTGGCTGTCTGTGATCCCAAGTCCTTTGCCAAATCGTCGTTGCTGTCCATAGTCTGAGATGCCTTCGTCAGGACGAAACACAGAGCATGACGTACAACTTTAACCTACTTGAATTGCTTCTACGAATGCCAGTCCCACTTTAGCAGCGGCTGCAACAAAGTTCCCCACCACAGGAATGGACCAAGATGCGATTTCAACGCCTTTGAAAGTCTTTCTGGCAATAGTGAGAGCTTCTGCGCGGATCTTAATTCGAGATTCCATGTCTTCGTGGACAGAGGACGGTGACTGTTGAGTCGGGGATCCACCGGGAGTCGAATCGGTCGACCCAGTCCCTTGCGCTGTTTGAGCGGCGAAAGGCGCTGCAGCCGCTTGCCCACCGCGTGCCATAGTCAACTGAGCCTGTGGTCCGGGAAGTGCCCCAGAGGCCGCGAGATCTTGCTCTGAATAAACACGACATGATTTCTCTAGCTGAAGGACTCGAACCCGACTCTGCTCACCCTTTTTCCGTTCGGTCTCCAAGCCCTCCTTCAAGAAGCTGGATGAGACAGAGCGAGTCCAGAAATGGAGCGCATTCACGTACATTGAAAGCCATCACAATTTTGGATACATCGTCTTGGCAGGTTTGGAAGAGTAGAGTACACTTGCTTGAGCGGTTAGACGCCACCGATTTGATACGCTGGAGGATTTTCCATCTCTGCATCCCCGACTTGGATGATGCATCCTTTAATCGTGAATGGACGTCCTCCAAGGTTCTGATCGAGAAACGTTGGAGCAAACCCACTGTTTTTCAGAGCAACAAACGCACCGTATATATCGTTCGACGAGGTCCCGAAGCTCTCGTGAAATACTGGCGGTGTTGTTGGGAATATCTGGTGAGGACCTGACAGTGCTTAGCAAGCCCTTCGCGGCCTCTTTCGATTCCGATGGCCACTCGGTGCCCTAGACCAAGGTCAGTTACCGCCAAACCGTGCATATACGAAGCAGACTTACGTTAAGGATTGTTTCTACTGTTTTTTGCAAGGATTGGATTCTCTCGCTAGGTCTTGGGTCCATCGGAGTCCCGGGCAATCGACCAGGAGTCACCGGTGGCTTTGCGGCCGGCTGCCTGTCGGCTATTGTCGATCTATCGCTCGTAGTCATAGTTGAAAATTCGGAAAGGCAGAAACGGGGCTGGACAAGCAATGGTGTGAGGGGAAGTGGTTGTGGTGAAGATGGTCGCCGCGCTGCGAATCACGAACCTGACACAGCCTCACGGGAAACGCCCGCTTTGACTCGAAATTTCCATTCTTGGCCCAGATGCTGTGAGCAAAAGTGACTTCAATTGTACTAGTAGGGTTGGCGTATACGCACTGGGACTTATGCCCTTATCTCTCGTGAGTCGTTCTGGAACGCGACTATGGCTAAAACGCGGACTGATATCATAGGAAATGCTACGAGGGACGCTTGACGACGACCTTCTGAACACTTCAGCACGATACGGCTCACCCGGCTCCCTCCACTTTCTACCACACGTCGTGTAGTCCCGAATAGTCAGAAGACTCTGTTTAAACGATTCCCGAAAAGGTTACGGTCTCTAGTTCCGGTTCATACCGAGGTATCATTAGTGTCGGACCCCTCCCTCTCCAAGGAAGACTGCCTTGCAGATTCTCGAGCAGCTGCTGTTCCACCAAGGTTGTTTCGACTGAAGGTCGCGAACCTTTTTGCTGATATGTCATTACACACTTGGACGTCTGAGGACGTTGGTACGCACTGGGCATCGCTGGGACGCAGAGTAGAATACAAGTCGAAAACCATTCACTTCAACGGAAGCAGTAGCGGTGCCTGGACATATCGAGGATACAATGTTCCTGCATGGTGGATCACGGACTTCCTCTCCTATCGGCTTGTTCAAATTCCTCGGTCCTGGGGCTCTACGTCTAGTTGTATTGAAATCCGAAGACAGTGGGGAGGAAACTAAGCTGCAAGGTGTGATCGAGAGCGATGGGGTCTATCGCTAGGATGAATGGAATCAAACCACGACGCGATTGATTTGACAATATGATTGGGTAGAAGGATCCCAAGATGAGAGCGATCGTGTTGGAATATAAAGACTTCAGCGGGGAGATCCGTCTTGGCCGGATGAAGAGAAGGGAATGCCATTGGAGTCGTCGCAGTGTTGCCGAATCGTAGGCATAGTTTGACCATCATGCTTGGCTTTGGTGTGTGTTTCATTTCTCCTCTTTCTTAGACGGATTTACCTTGGCACTATTTTCTTCTGCTTGGGCCTGGATGGTCAGGGAAGGTGACCAGAGTTGAGATATGCATGAGGATGAGGTTACAAGTCCTGAAAACAAAATCGACACAGCCCGAGAACGGCATGGAGAGGCGGCGTGTGAGGATTGGTGGAAAATGGAAGTAGTTCGCGAATGGAGTAATCGTCAATGAGGTTGTGCAGAGAAAGCCTGTTACAGCTAAACCAGCCTGAGGGCATCACATTGTCGACCGCTGCCAACCAAGCTTTGACTAACAACTTTCATTCAAAATAACGCTCGGTAAAGAGGTACTCTCTGTCGTTTAGAAGCGTCGTGGACGAAGTGCCAGTGTGTTGGTACCCATGCGGTAGTTGAGCAACCGTAGGTAGGTTCACGCGTAAGCCCCTGCTCCGGAGGCGGAGCACCTTCGCTAAGCTCGCCCCGGAGCTAAGGGACTTACATCCGTGAGCCTAAACCGTAGGCGCGGGGAAATAGTCGGTGTTTGGTCAGAACGTCCCGGTTGTTCAGGAAAGGGAATAGGAAGCCAGAAGAAAGCGAATCAAAATACAATCTCCATCCGGACCAAAGTTGATCTGGGTAGAGTTGCTTGCGTGGCTTGGCAACTTAACTCGTTTTATATTGCAACCGTTTGTTTGTGCGAGATGTTGACTCACGCGGCCGAACCTTATCGTTGTCCGAACTCGCTGTGAACAAGGTCTAAACACGCTCCACAGCAGGCCTACTACCCTCACGATCCTTCATCCCGATCAGCACGATAGAGGGGACGTCTTTTTATACCCTCTCGCCACCCCATCCTCTTTAAACTATCGACTCGTGTCCCCCTCTCCGGCGAGCTCCTTCCTGACCGTAGTCTCATACACTTAATCAACGCCACCCCACCCATCATTTGATGCAAGGAAACGAAACCCACGAGGCTGACCCTCAGGCGTCCGGGTCCGGTCAAGATCCCCATCATGAGTTCCAGCTTAGCGCCAAGCTAGTGCGTTCAGTGCGGGTCTCGACGAGTGGTTGCAGCGAATCGCTGACAGGGTTTTGTGTTTGTAGCGGGCCAAGCTCGAGAAGCTTGCCCAGTGGCGACTCGATCCTTCCTCGATCGAATTCCCTGGAGACGCTCACAAGTTTCGTGGAGGATACGCAACGGTTTCACAAGCACATCTAGCTTGGCCTCCCGGTGGTCAAAGTTCCGAGCCAAAGGTTGTGTGGCAACAACCTCCACATTGCCGGCAGAGCTAATTAATGGTTGACCGACTCACCTGCTCCAACAGGTTGTGGCAGTCAAGATGCTGAAGATAGAACGTGATGCGGATCTGGAACGCATATTGGGCGTAGGAATCTCTCCCCCGATTGTAAAGCCTGATTGAAATACTAACTCCTCTCTCAGTTGGCACTCAGAGAATCGAAGTTCGTGGTCGAGCTTTCGCACCCCAACGTTGTTAGGCTAGAAGGATTCGTTGAAGATGCGTCCAAGCAGATGATATGGTTGGTCTTTCCATGGGAACAAAACGGGAACTTGAGGGACTTCCTTGCGTCTGGAGAATGGGAAATTCCGGAGCGAATCTCGCTGGTATGATCAGCCTTTTTTTCCCCTCGACCCTCAACTAAGAAGTCATACTACAGATTAATGACGTGGCGAAAGGGGTTGAATACCTCCATGGCCAAAGCCCACCGATATATCATGGTGACCTTAAATCGGTAGGTGTGCCCACCTGAAATTCTGCTTGGTGGTCTGGTTAATCGCGAATACCTGTAGCTCAACATATTAGTTAATTCAGAGTATAACGCTGTGATTACGGATTTCGGCTCTGCTCGTCGCCTAGGCACCAAGGACTTCGACCAGGAACCGAAGAAACCAAACCCGCAGCCAAGGCCGGAGCAAACCACGGGCGAGGAGAGCATCACGCTCCAAGCAGTGTACTCTGCCGCCACCAACACAATAACCCTCACCGGCGCCAAGTTCACCCTTCGCTGGGCCGCTCCGGAGCTGCTGTGGGACCACCCACCGACCCTTGCGTGCGATATCTGGGCACTGGGCTGGGTTGCTTATGAGGTACAATGAACCACGACGATCAATTACCGTCGATACTCATAGACCTACGCTGGAATAGGTGATGACCAACACGATTCCATTTCACGATGTCAAAAGGGACGTCGCCATAGTCAGTCGGGTCGTTCAGGGCAACCTTCCGTCCATCACCGACCATGTCCGCATGTCGTTAATTCAGGCGCTTTGCTCACTCATGGCCCAATGCTGGAGCATCAGCCCTGAAAGGCGACCGACGGCAGCTGGTTGTCTGAGATTGCTCCATTTTATGGTGAGTGGGCGGCGCTAGTAACGGATCGGTGTCATTCATGTTTCGGTGTGGTTGACACGACATCCTCTCGATACAGCCAAAGATCATTCCAGCACGTACCGAAGCCGGAGACCCAGAGGCCTCTCAGGCTCGCTATGTTGGACTTCTCCTTCAACTTGGAGAAATGTACAGACTGCAAAGCGACTTCGTCCACGCGCTGGACTGCTTCACCAAGGCATTGGATATTTGCGCAGCCACCAAGGACACCCGCCGAAAAGCTCAGGCTCTATGGGGTATTGCTGAAGTGCATCGGTTTCAAGCCGAGTACAGCAAGGCCGCAGGTTTCTACTCCGAAGCTCTACAGCTTTATACGGACATCGGCGATCACAGATGGAGAGCCTACGCTCTATCGGGTCTCGGTGAGGTCCACCGACTCCAAGGCGAGTACACCAAAGCCTCCACGGCGTACTCCGAGGCCCTGCAGATTTCCGCCGACATCGGCGATCGTGGCGGGAGAGGTAACGCTCTTTTGTGCCTCGCTCAAATCCATCGGTCACGAAAGGAGTACGACGAGGCTATCAGATTGTACTCCGAAGCCCTCCAAATACGCACGGAATTGGGATTTAGCGTAGGGAGAGCCGGCGTTTTGAGGAGTCTTGGTGAAGTTCATCGACTTCGAGGGGAGTACAGCGAGGCCATCAAGTTCTACTCCGAATCCCTCCAGATATACACCGAAATGGGCGACAGAAAAGGAAGAGCCGGGGCTCTCTGGGAACTCGCTTCGGTCCATCTATCTCGAGAGGAGTACGACGATGCCGTTTCGTTCTACTCCGAAGCCCTGCGGATTTATACCGACATCGGCGATAAGGTCTGGAGAGCCGACTCTCTGCATGGTCTTGCTAAAACGCACGATAGGCAGGGCCACCGTAGTGAAGCGATATCTCGTTACACTGAGGCCTCTGAAGCCTATCGAGAACTCGGACTCTCCGACAGGGCAGCCGACGCTTTGAAGAAGGCCGCGGATCTCCGTACCGCCGAGGCCGCATGATAGGTTAATGGATCTATTCGAGATTAAACTAGACACTTTGTTTCCGTCGAAGTAAAATTCTGCTGTATGTGTTGTGTCTAAACTTCCATGCACTATGTTTCATTAGCCAAAGCGCCTGTAACTCGATAACGAAGGGATCCTTTCAAAAGGGATGCCCGGCAACAAGCTATCTCTCGTCCCTTTGAAGTACGATGTGCCACCAGTAAGCAACTGAAGGCGCGAGAAAGCGTCGAAGTTCGGTTACGTAGGTTTGGCCGAGACAGTGCATCGTTGGACCAGTCCTTGTCCTCCATCATTGCCTGGATCATTATCATGACATCATCAACGCAGATATTGTCTTGTTGGTGAGCTCCCACGCTCATATAGGATGATTGCTCACCTGGCACGCCAAAGGTTGACTTGGCATTTTGTTGTCCATGCGATTTCACTCCCTCCATCTGCTTTGAACGCCTGCTGTATCCCAGGTTAGACTGTGGACGTAAATCACCCCGCAAACAAGTCCAAGGTTTCTGACTGAGAGCCGATGACTCCCTAAATAGCGGTCCCACCTCGTCAAGGGAACCGCCTCCGGCCCCATACTTAAGTAGCAGGTTAGCGCCACTGAACCAACATCTACTTCAACTGGCTCTCAATCCCTGAGCCGCCAAATATAGTTCCCCTCTCGTTAATTTGTATAAAGCTCAAGTGAAGTGCCAAGTTGAGAAATATCAAGCTCGGCACGAACGGAATGTGGTCGGGAAGCTAATGGGGTGTAAGGCAACGTGCCGTAACGGTCGTGCCGCGTTTACAGCCTCCGATTCCTCCAGACTGAAGCCAATGCCAACCCAAAAAAAAAAACATTTGGAAGCCATATTCAATGAATCAAATAGGAAACCTGAATAGAGCAGACCAAGGGAAATCTCAACACCGCCCTGAACTGATCTGGATAGAGTTGCTCGCATGGTTCGGCAACTCCCAGCGGTGAAACCGGGTCCATGCGTCAAATGGGGGAAATTTGCATTTTTTTAAGCTCCCGCGACACGATGTAGCTTCACTAGCCATCTAAGGGACATATATGTAATATCTAATACAAATGCAACATCATTGCGAAAGAAAGTTGACATAGGAGTGGAAAGTGGCCCATGAAGAGATTGTCTATTAGTTCATCTATGGGCGAACTCAGCTCCTTCTGAAATTCATAAGTACTCGAGGACATAGATATAGTTCCAATGTCATGATCGGAGAACTCTTCACCGACAGCGCGTGTGCGTAAGACGTCCCGCGTTGTTTGTGGCGATTTGTATCCAGTCGACATCGAAACAGGGCACCAACCAACCTCCAGCTCCAGCTCCAGCCCGTCAACGCAGTCCAGTTGCTTCACTGCTCTGGTGAAAGTACAAAGCAACTGTTACCTCTCCCGTTACGCATTTCTTCCTTCATCGTTGTTTCTGGGCGCAACTGTACATTTCGAATACCGCTTTGCTAGGTTGTGATTGCGCGAGATCCCCACACATCTTCATACTATTTCCAGGTAAAGGGTTTATTCGATACCTTCTCCTCTGTAAATCTTACCGCTCTTCATGACTCAATTTCTTTTGAAAGCGCGGCTGAGCACTTTTCAGCTACTCGTCTGCCCCAATGGACTTCACCGAAATATATAAACAAACCTCGGGTCTGGTCGCGTTTAGCCCCGGGGCCCAGTTTGTCCTGACTGCCGTAGAAGACCGACTTATCGTTCGAAGAGCCGACTCGTTCCAAATTGCCAGAACATGGCTCGTTGACACGTCTCCATCCGCGACACACTCTATCCTCTCTTTCTCCTCCAAGTCGACCAAACCGGCCTCGTCAAACGCGGGCTCGGATGGCTGGATATCGCATATCTCATGGTCACGAGACTCAGAGTACATGTTAGCTGCTTGTGCGAAACGTGGCGTGATAGGTGTTTTTAAGATGAGGGATGAAGACTGGGAGGCTAGAATCGAAACTGGTGCGGAAGGGCTAGTTCGTGCAGAGTGGGCTCCGGACGGTCGAAGTATCATGTGTTTTTCCGGATGGGGGGTACGTAAGTGTCCGTTCTGTTGGATTCTTGGAGGGTGTCTAGCTCACTTGATGGACCCCAGCTTAGGGTGACCATTTGGTCACTAATCACGGGGCTCGCAACGTATATCCAGTATCCTAAGCATCCAGATAGAGGTCCGTACACGAAAACTTCCGCCGAGCGTAGACGAAGACTGAATCTATTCCGATACAGGATACGCGTTCAGAAAAGATGGGCGATATCTACTTCTAGCTGAGCGACATAAGTCGAAAGACACTATGGGCGTCTACGACACTGTTGACGAGTACAAGCTCGTTCGCGTAAGTTGTCTTCTGACCTCCGTGCAAACCATGCTAATCAATGACCAGCTCAGCACTTCCCATTACCAACATCCTCGTTGTCCTCCATCGCCATATCTCCTACAGGGAGTCACGTTGCAGTATGGGAGGGGCCCTTGGACGTGAGTTCTTGCCTCACGATGACCATCCATTGACCGATAACTCATGGGGTTTTTTTTCCGGTTGTGTCACCTATAACCAGTATAAATTACATATCATCACTCTAGTTGGAAATGTCGTCGCTACTTTCACCCCTCCAGAACCCGATACAGCATTGGGACTGGGAATTCGAGCTGTTGTATGGCATCCAACTGGAGCATTTCTTGCCGTTGGTGGATGGGACGACAAGGTCGGTGGGTACATAGGGTGAGATCCTAGATTCTCAATACTAACTTCGACTTGGCCGGCCTAGATACATATTGTGACAAGCCATGGATGGATGGCCATTATGACGTTTGAGTTATCTGCGAAAGTCCCTGCGAACGTTGTACGTCATCCGACCCTTTTCTGTGTTCATCCGCTGCGAAAAAAACCTGATGTCTCGATCAATGTAGTTTGTTTGGAGGGAACCTGAAAGGTGGCTGGAAGCAACCCACGGGAAAGGATTCTTATCCTGTATGGCTTCTTTCCTTTCACTCCTCTGCTTCTTGTTTCTGACCCCTCTCGCATTTAGATGACAGAGTACACGCTTATCAATCTTCGCCTGTACCACTTATTCGTGTCGATGCAACGAAACCACATCCGAAGAGCGGACTGGTTCAACTGGAGTGGAACTTGGATGGAACTTTGTTAATGGCGCGATTCGGTATTGAGACGTCACCCTCATGTTGTCCATTCAGTGGATCTAACCCTAAATTCGGTTGTTGTTGTAGAACAAGCACCAACCGCAATTCACGTCTACTCTTTCCCAAAACCGGACGGCGAACCTTTTGCACCGCGCCTTAGCACGGTCCTATTGCATTCTAAATCCGTTTTGCAAGCTCGGTGGAACCCAACCCAGACCGGGCTCTTAGCTGCCTGTTGTGGAACCGGAGCGGTCTTCACTTGGGATGTGGGGAATGTCGCTGAATGTGTGGGTGTACCGGCCAGTGAGTTATGAACGGTCCGCATCAGGGGTTGCGTTTGCCGTATGTAATGACCTGTTCTTTCCTCCTTCGCAGAGCAATTCGAAGTGCGGGACATACGATGGGCCCCAGATGGGCGTGGAATGGCTTTAGTGGACAAGGAGGCCTTTTGTTGCGCATTCATGGTCATTGAAGATGAGGATGAATATCTCGACGAAGCGCGTTAAAGGTGTAGGATAGTACAAGCGAAGGATTTCGTTTGCGGTCAAGGAACGCTTCTCATAGCGACCGTGCTGCCGAATATATGTAGTATAGCTCGCATTTGAGCTCATTCAAATAGGCATTATGGATGGTCTCCAAACACAAAATAACTCCGATCCTCGTCGCTGACTGCGGCTCTGGAAGGTATGATCGGGTGTTTCGTGGAAACTATTGCGGATGTACTAGGAATGATAATCGCCCTCGAACGTCGTACCTTTTTTGCAACGATGACTAACTTGCAACAGCGAGGTAGCCTTAACCACAAAGGGCACCACGGAGGTAACGAAAGAGTGGGCTGGGAAATCGACGGACTTAACTTGCGCTGATGCCGCGATGCGGCTTGCCATTGTTTCCCACCTAAGCACTTGGGACAAACCGACCTGGCCCGTTTCAAGTCGATGCCAAGCGGAAGCCCAGCAAGTTTGCATTTCCAACCAGCTTTATCCTCCCTCGCTCACGCTGGTAGTGGCAGGATCATCCTGTATTTCTGGCCAGCCCCCCTCCCCCTTAAACGTTCCGCCTCCTACACGCAAATCCAGCGCTTGCGCCCAAAGCCTCTGAATCCGCCTTGACGTTACTCACAACCAGCACACAGTTCAACCTGGAGTCCACTTTCTAAGTCATGTCGAGCGAAGAACTCGGGTCAAACCATTCCCACTGCATTCCTCAAGATAACGAGACAGACTCGATATCCAATGTAAGAACGCTTCAAGCGCCCAATGAAAGCATACTATCTACTGTAGGGCGGTCTCCTTATTCTAGCTTTGATGATGCTTATCCCGTGATCGTCCCTTTGGACAGGCGGCGGCCCCAGGAACAAGCCTGGCGGGCTTACCCTCCGAGCCTTTGAGGATTTAGGACTCCACAGCCATTCGATTCACGGAATCGTATGTTCACTCGCCAGGACGGACTGCCGATGTCCGACGCGCCACGCTTGTCCGTGGGCACAACTCTGAGCACCCAGTAGCTGTGAAAATGCTGCGGATAGCGGACTCTGACGACAGAGCTTTTAGTGTACGCCAGTCTTAAGACGACGTTTCGGCAGTACTAAACCGGCATGATACAGTCTTTCAGGAGCGAGGTCGACATTACTGGTCGACTTAGCCACCCAAATATCGTCAAGCTCCTTGGATTCGTTGAAGACGCTGAGGCGGGCATTGCCTGGATGGTTTTCAACTGGGAAGAAAACGGGAATATTCGCGACTTTCTCAGAAATGGCCAGTGGGACCTCCCGGAGCGTGTCTTCCTCGTGAGCAAGAAGTCGACCATTGGCGATAGTCTCCTCTCTTACCATCCGGAGCTGCTTCAATTTCAGATCCAAGATGTTGCCGCCGGACTTGAATATCTCCACAACCAGGAACCACCAATATGCCACGGTGACCTGAAGACGGTACGGCTTATCTTCCGTCCCCACCTCCCAAGAATCCATCGCTGATATGCCAAACAAACCGTAGCTCAACATCCTCGTGACCTCTTCATGTCGAGCAGTCATCGCGGATTTTGGCTCTGCTCGAGCTAAAATGAGAGTCGACGGGCAAGACCCCAAATCTACCGAGCCTCCGGCAGCAATCGCCAACTTACCTGAAGGCCAATTAATCGTCGTGGATCATTTTGATGGTCATCTCATTCTGACTGGGCCGAAGTGGACGCTTAACTGGGCCGCTCCGGAACTTCTCGACGGGAAAGAGCCGGATTTATCCAGCGATGTGTGGTCGCTGGGATGGATATGTTGGGAGGTATGTAATATCCCCCCACTTGAGAGCTCCGTGTCGGTTCTTACGTCGTTTTCCAATTTCCCTATAGATTATGACCGGGGACTATCCCTTTCCAGAAGTCAGATCCGAAGGGGCCATTATATTGAATGTGATGACCGGAAACCTTCCCAGACTACAAGACAACGTCCAGTTATCACACAGGTTGCTTACCTGTGCGCTCTGGTAAATGATTGTTGGAATCTCAAACCTCTTCAACGACCGTCCGCCGCAGCTTTTCTGGAGAAGCTGCAATGGATTGTAAGCCAATCGAGCGGGTCCCGCGGCACAAGTCTTGCGACTAATTTAGGCGCGTCACACTGGTAGCCTTCAACGCAGCCTTCTCCAGGAAGCGTCGATGAGTCAAAAGTCCGCTCTGCTGAGCTCTTATGGCAGCTCGGGCGTTTGTCCTTCTTTCAAGCCCAGCAGGAAGACGCCATATGCCGTTTGGAGGAGTCTCTAAGCGTGGCCCGCCGCACGGAGGATCTCCCCCTGGTTGCAGGGGTTTTGATCCATCGAGGCGACGCTTCTCGGCATGCCTCTCGGTACGAGGAGGCCGAAAGCTTCTACAATGAGGCTCTAGTCATCTATTCAAATACTTCCTCGGCCGTTGGGATGGCCTACGGGAACCTCGCGCTTGGAGATCTCAGAAGATTGCAAGGTCGTTTCGACGAGGCCGAAAAACACCTCAATGCGGCGTTGGAAGGGGGTTGTCGCTGCAGCATCCCTTCACTTCAAGCGGATGCTCTTTTCGGGCTTGCTGCAACCTATCGCCTCCGGGACCTACCGCCTTACACCCGAGCGCAGGAACATTTCGAGCTAGCGCTGCACAAGTACACAGAGTTGAGAGATGAGAGGGGAAGGGCAATCTCGGTTGACGGACTTGGGCTGATTTTCGGCGCTCAGGGCAAGGTCAGCAAGGCCATGGCAGCCTTCAAGGAAGAGCTGAAAATCAGTAAGCGGTTGGGCTGCAAGCTCAGCCGAGCCCACGCGTTACTTGGCCTAGGACTGGTACATGCCAACCATGGACGCTACGCCAGAGCAAGAGAGCGTTTCGAAGAGGCCGTGGAGCTTTACAGGATGCTCGGGCAGGAAGAGAGCGAGAAACGAGCTCTTGCCTGCCGGGATGCCGCAGTACGAGATGAGAGACAGAGGACCAGGGGTCTCTGTAGCTAGTCTCTCTGTTTGACCTTCCTGACTAAGGAGACAAGGGCGCTCCAAAGCATTAAAATGACCTGTAGAACTGATTTCCATGGAAATTTAGATTGTCGTACTCTCTTGCGCAGCTTGTCGCGACTGAAGGCCTCCACCATGCCATTTCCTTGTATTTTTCCCTGTAATTATGCTTGATCTTTCCACTGTTCATTGAATAAATTTTGGAAGATCTTTCATTTACCCGTTCTCCCCCGAAAAAGACAAGCGGAATACGGTAAGTAAGTACTGGCTCGCATCTGCCAACTGCCGGCCGCTGGGTAGCTCGGCCGCCATTGATCGTTGAACTGCGAATGAATTGCTTTGGGACCCGACCACCTAATTCAATTCAGGTTCAAGATGCGTCGGAATTGAAGCACGCTAAATACGCGGTCATAGTCGGTTTTTGCGGTCGATTCTGGTGGAGCCGCGGGCCTGCGCCATTCCCGAGCTCATTTGGCTAAATGCGGAAGAGTTCGATCACTGTCGAGGATCACCAACCCTTCCGGATGCATATCCCAGGCCTTTACACTCCTATCCTTCGTACGGACAGTCTATCAAGAATCTGAGCCGACGAGTCCGGCGATTTAGTGTGTGATAACGCTTGGCAAGACTGCAGCCCTGACTTTGGACCCGGAGGCTGGGTGTGCCACCTCAACGAAACCGGGGCTAGCATCCAAACGTGTTCAAGAGATTTTCTGTCGGCTAATCCGTTTCAAAATACAAATCCCCAAGCTAGTGAAAACCCACACTGCAGCCCTGCGTGGCCGGGGAGTGGACCAATCACGGAGAACGCAATCCGAGAACTCGAATCCGGCTTTCTGGCACCCCCTCATGCGTCACAGAATTCTTCAGCCAGAGACCAACGAACGGCAACTCAACGCCGCTTTTTATCGTGCTGCCTCCTAAAAGCGATGTGTTTGGAAGGGAAGTCTCGTAACGCTTTGCTGCGGTGACGTCTCCGGATAGGCTAGTACTATGCCGCACGCCAGCGCCTTGCCAGCGTCATACGCGGCTCGCTCGTGATCCCGGATGTGGCAAGGCGATGATCGCAAGGTCCTTACGACTATTACAGGCACCCGCGGTAGCGGTCGAGGGGAAAGGGGGGATTGAAATGTGGGCAGTTGGATGATCGTGTGGCGGGGGTGGGCCCAGCGCAAAGGTTCAGTTGAGATTGAAACCTCGACCGGGGATTGTCGTATAATTGGTCGGTTCGCTTTTCCCATCCTCACCTGCTCTCGCTTTCGTCCATCACCCCTCCCTCCATCACCCTCTTGCTCTCATCGTCGTCTTTTGTGTCGTCAACGACTTTTGGACAGTCGAGTCCAGTGTAGGGACTGGGTGAGCACCCTGACACGCCTTCAGGGGAGGTCGGCGACCTTAACTGAACGTTCCTTCCATCCCTCGCCTCGACATCCCGTGTGCCATTTGCAGTTCGTAGCGTTCAGCGAAACAACACCCACCCGCTCGACACTCTCGTCAACGGCGCAGACACGTCGAAGCGTGGGCAGCCCACGCACGAAACACTTTTCGCCAACGGTGCGTGCCACCGTCCTCTCGTATTTCAAAGACATTGGGTGGCTTATTCTGGCTGTTCCGAATAGACCTGACACGATTCAACAACACTCATGAACCTACGACACCTCCTTACGGGTCTGACCGCCCTCGTCGGGCTAACTCATGCCCAGTCCTCGTCGTCGTCGGTTTTGGCACCTTCGAATTCTCCCCAAGTTGCTCCGACCGTTACTTTCGTCGAGACCCTGCTGCCTACTACAATCCCACTCAACATTGGAACGACTTTCACCGTCAGCGGTAGAGTGCAAGCCAGCTCAATCGTATCCGGCATCGTTTTCACAGCCACATCCTATGTTATGGAAACCTATACCCCGACACCGACATCCTCAGCCGTCGCTTCACCAACCTCGACCGAACCCCCTTCAATCCACCTTGTAACCAAAGTCAATGGTGCCTTTGCCGTTGCCGGAATCGTGCTCATTCTCACTGGTCTACCCATGGCATTCTGGGGTCACAAGAATCGCTGGTACGCTTCCTGTTGCCGACTCTGGCAAGATATTACCCAGGGCTGAATCCTGACTTGTCCGGGGTCTCCCCTCTTCTCCGGTCACATAGGTCATCCATCTTCCTCGTCGGCTTCTATACCTTCGCTCTCACGTGCATCGTTCTCATCATTCGCTTTGGCGTTCTCCAGGGTGTCAAACCCCCCACCGTGAAACTCGAAGGCCTCTTCCTCTTCGCCTCGGCTATTGCCGGCATCATCGGCGGCGCCATCTTCATCTTCTTCTGGAAAGGAACGAGATATCTCGTGGGCGCATGGGGCGGGTTCGCTTTCGCTCTTTGGATAGAGGCTTTCCGAGCCGGAGGCGTTATCAGACCCATTGGGTTCCGATGGTTCCTCTACATCGCCTTCGCCATGATCGGTTTCGTCGCCTGCACATTCCCAAAAACTCATTACCCTACCATGCTCATATCCACCGCCGTGGTCGGCGCGACTTCCTTCATGCTAGGCGTCGACTGTTTGACCACTGCCGGGTTGAAGGAATTCTATGTTTGGAACCTCGGTTTCATGTCACTCTTCCCAACCTTCTCTCAACACAACCCCCCGATCCAGTACCCCATCAGTCAGATTATGGTCGTCGAACTCGGCCTCGTCGGAGCAACGGCAGTAATGGGAGCCGCCGTCCAACTTCGGTTCTTGCAGGTCTTTATGCAACGGTTGAAGGAGATCACCCAGGCCGAAGCGCAGAGGGAGCAGGAGAGGGAGGAAAAGGCGGCTCAACGCTTTACCGGCATCGAGCGTGACAGATTGCTGTGGGAAAGGGAGCATGGGAATGGAAGGGACTCGGAGACCTTGGGTGGAAGGAGGACGGAAGACGGCAAGCTGCGGTCGGTAGATCTGGAGACGGGTCTGTCAACACCTGATTTGAAGGGCGCCGCAGCAGGGACTCCTCCTTCCTTCATGCCGACACTCGATTTCGGAAACAGGGCTACTGCTGCGGAACTTTCGGCTGGCGTCGTCCAGGACGACCCGGCGACGGACTCCTCGCTGGATGCGTTAGCGGAGAAGGATCCGGAGCTGAGGGACAAGATGAAGCTGCTGGATGAGATTAGGAGGGTTAAGCAGAACATTGAAGCTCTTCGTGAACATCAACCTCCTCGATCCGCTTCACCTACTCAGACGGTGTATACTGGGTTACTGGGCGCCGACAGGTCAAGCTCCGGGCGGTCACGCACCAACTCCCGTCCACTTTCTACTGCTTCCATGCCCATTGACACCACCATCGCCGAGGATCCTGCTGCCGAAGCTGCCGGCGCTCTCACAGCCTCGCCGACTCGTCCTCCTCGAGCTGCGAAACCAGATCCTCGACACCGCACTCGGTCGTATGATGGGTCCTACGCGCTCGGCTTGCGTCCGACTATGCTCGACAGCAGCGATGACGATGCTTTGAACCTCAGCAAGACTCTCAAGGTGCCCGAAGATCCGGCCAAGATGCATTGGGACCAATATACCAAGGACCGGTCGTTGTTCACCCCTCCCGCTGGAATCTCGGCGGCCATCCCGGCTAGTGATTATATCGTTCCTGTCAGTCCTGCGGTTCAGGAGGCTTTGGAGAGGAGGGTGGCTAGGGAGTCTGCTATTGAGAGCGGGGAGGTTTGGCAGGCGCCGCCGCCGGCTGCGAGGGCTGCGAGTCCACGGGTGTCGGGGGATGCGAATAGGCATTCGGTCGCGTTCCCGAAGGATGTGATTACCCCTTCTTCGACTCAACGATACCCTCAAGTCCTTGCACCTAAGGCCTCTGGTCGTGAGGACCCCAGTCACAGGCGACAGGCATCCGCCTCCACCAACGTCGTCGTCGTCCCCAACCCTCCGAAACCCAAGACTCACAAGAAGACCAGTTCCTCTCCTCCCATCACACCTCCTCCTCGAGTCGTCACGGCTGGTGAATTGGACGAACGTCATCGTCAGCGGATGAGGGCTTTGCAACGACCGATCACGGAACGCGAGGCCGAGGCAGCCAAGCTGGACGAAGCCAAGGCGAGGTGGGAGAATAGCAGGAGGATCGAGCGGACTGTGATGGAGCGGAAGGAGAAGGAGCAGAGGCGCGCATCAGACGAGCAGCAGCAGCAGGTCGTTGAGGAGGAGTATCCTCGACGGAGCGGTGATATTCGGGGACGTTCGGACAAGGTCGCGGAGTGGCAGCAGAGGCAGTCAGTGGTTCCTCCACCTCAGCCTCGTCGCAGGTCTACCAACCAAAGCCCGCCGCTTCAACCTTCCCCTGTTTCGCCTAGATTCGGGAACGACGTTGCGAAGTCCCGGGAAGGGTCGATGGAGATACCGCCCGGCCCTCAACAGCGACAATCTTTGGATCGCCCGTCTATGATGTCCGCTGCCAAGCAAGATCGGCGAATGAGTTCTCGCAGCTTGGATGCGTGGAACGCGTACTCTTCTCCGGGAAGCGCCTCGAAGCCCCCACCGAATTAAGGTGAATGATACCCCACTTCTCTATGATCGTGGTAGACGCACAAGGAACATAAAGCTATGGTATTTTCCGGGCTCTTTTGCTTTTTCCTCTTGGACTGTTTTTTTTTCGATTTTTTTAGGGACACTGCTACATATCATCTCTTTCCCCTCCTCGGTTTGTTGTTTCCTTTCTTTTCGGACTGGAACTGTTACGTCTTTTCTTTTCTTCCTTTCAATTGGCATGTGTAACGTTATTCGCCTATGTTGGCTTCGTTTTGCCTTCTCATTTTTTTCCCTCCTCCTCCATGCCTCGCACTCCTACCCCCATCTCTCCATTTTGCTCCGTCCACCTCTCTTACCCTGCCACTCCTTGTTGATTACTCCGCCCTCATTTCCACGTAATTGTAAAGCCCGCCCCTCCTTTCCATTTTGTGCCCTCGGACTCGTTTTCATTCTGCGCTTTTTGGCATGCTTTTCCCATCCCCCCACTCCGTTTCACCTTCCAACCCGCATCCTGATACGCTTTTCCAAGCTTGTCTCTCTTCACGCTCAATCCACAGCTATCCCAACCCGTTTTCGAAGCATGTTTTCCCGGCTCTTTTTTAGTTGGACTCAGAATGATCGATATTGTTTTCAGCGCCTTTTCATTCTCTGGGTTCTGGCTTCAAATTCCGTGTCCAATACGCTAGGTCCGTCTATGCGGATCGGTCCGTGGGTTGTAGTGATAGGAAGCAAAGAGCAAGCGAGAGTTTCTAAGACACCCAGAGATCGTCCCGAAACTTGACATGGAACTGTGACTCTGGTTTTGGAGAACGGTATTACTTGGACCAATGTCGCCGAGGGCCAATATTATCCTCGGAAACGTACAACGGAGAATGCAATCAAGAACGGCCAGTGTCCTTTTCCGATGCGCTCCGACACTCTTTGAGTCCTGAGGAGAAAGGATAGAAAACGAGGTGGTTAGAGACTGTCCGAGATGGACCTAAATTTAAACGCAATTCGCCGTCGGCTTGCATGTATTTGCTGGGAATCTAGACCCCTGACAGGCTGCATCCAAATCCCGACCACCGCAATGCGCGGTCTCACAACACTCCTTGTCCTGTAGGTTGTTAGACAGTCCTCCAAAGAATGCTGTTTGTATAACTGTGCGCTATCATGTAGCCTCTTAACTGCAGTAGTATCAGCTGTCGATGTCCACGGAAGCGTAGAATTCAACAAAGTGTGCCCAGGTCTGCACAGCAAGTCGTCGCTCATGAAGGCAATTCTCTGATCATCCAAGTGCTCATGCAGATATAAAGTCACTGAAACCAACACGAGTGACTCTCGACTGGGGAACGTATACCGCTCATGTTTGGCGGGATGGTCGTTTCGTTTTGTGAGTGCTGACACGCACACCACCTGTCGCTAGCCCTCATCTGACGAACTAATCCAGGAGGGACGTAGAACCCGGATCATACGTCCTTAATGTTCTTGCGAGGGATCATGTATTTGATCAGGTGAGTAGTGGGTTAGCACCTGGACACCGTATTGAGCTGGGCCATTGACGGTAATAAAAATCTCTACCAGCTCAGAGTGGACGTCATCCCCAAAGAGAAACCTGAGGAAAAGGCAGGCACTCCGCAAACAGCTAGTGGAGTTACAACTGCAGCACCCTCGGTGACACCTGGACCGTTGGCTCCTCTTGCGGCAACCATCTCCGACCCCAACTTCCATATCCGCGTCTACCCTCTTCCTTTGGGCACACCTCATTACCCGAGTCATTCGCTGCCTCAATTGTCGTATCCCATCGTGCTGAAGCCTCGAAGCGTCAAAATATATGTTGAACCGAAGAAAGACTTCAACCCGATCGACATGTTCCGGAGCAACCCCCTCATGCTCGTCATGCTCGGGTCTGTGGCGATGATGTTTTTCATGCCAAAAATCATCGTAAGTAACTTTGCTCTCCGGAAGAATCGAACCGCTCTGCTGAAACTTGAACTGCAGGCCAATATGGATCCCAAGGACAGAGAAGACTTCCTTGCTCAGCAAAGCAGGATGATGTCCATGCCCGCACAGCTTTCCCAAGGGTAAGTTCTGAAGTCACATATTCCTGATATGTACTTCATACTCTGGTTCGGCGTTAGGTTATCTGGCTTATCAGAAGGACGGGGTCCTGCGCCTTCTTCGCAGCCGAATCCGAGGATTGCGGCAACGTCTTCGAGCCATTCCCAGCCCGCATCGAGCCCCAAAAAACGGAAAGGAGCCAAACGATGATACATACCTCTACAGAGCTGGCCAAATTACAATCGTCGGGTTTTGTTTCATTGCTGAATAAACGGGCTTGGCTCCTGCCATATTTTCGTCTGCCTGGAATAATTCACTGAGAATGCACGCTTCAGCTCCCAGGGAAGGAAAGGCGGGCGTTGGAGGGTCAGTCCGGCAGGATTGGTGCACAGCAGGTATCCGCTTACCACCATCACGGAGAAGCTTTTGGAGCACATTTTGAGAATCTCATTCGGTTCTGATGGATCGTTGCTATGAAGGGAACCCCATCCACCCCTCGGCAAACACGGGCGCCTCGTGGCTTACCTATCCCCCTTTTGCGATTATTCAATATTCGACCTGCAATTTCGTTCCGATTATATCCACACACCATCAACATCGACACGTAACTACGAATACCACCGAATTAAGCGAGGGAATCTATCATTTAGGTGAGAAAGGATTCTCTTATGGCGTGCCGTTTGTGTCACGATCTCCGATTACGATCGCCGAGTTCCGATCGACAGTTCCAATCGACGACCGCGGATGACAATCACGTAATTGAAGCCTTGACTTCACATTTCCCAAGGGTAGGTTCTGAACTCACATATGTCCTAACATTCACTTCATACTCCGGTTCTGCATCAGATTCTCTAGTTTATCGGAAGGAGGGGTCTGGCGCCTTCTTCGCAACCGCAGCCGAGGATCGCGGCAACGTCGACAAGCCATTCCTAGTCTAACGAACCTACCCTACCCCACATAAGCTGTATTTAGTCTGCCCCTGGGAGACTGTTCTTAGTCCAGGTCGAGCCCGAAAAAGAGGAAAGGAGCCAAGCGATGACATGTACCTCGAATGAACTGGCTAAATTGCGACCGTTAGGCTTTGTTTCCTGGCTTAATAGACAGGCTTTTGGTACAATCGTATCATTGAATTTACTACTGGAGAAACATGCTCCAATCCATGTAACAACTTGCCACTCGTTGCAATCTCTTCGAGTAGAATATATATGCCATCAGCTTAAGCGAGGATACTTCGTTTCGGGGAGGAACGGCGTGCGTGAGGAATTCTCTTGTCAGCTCTCAACTACGTGCGACAGCATACATACTTTGCGGGTCAAGACTGGATCCTCTAGTCGCGACTATGAACCCTACACGTCCATCCAACCGTGACATGCCGATTGCATTCGGTGTGTGGCGGTCTGGACAAGTCCACCACAAATAAGCGCTGGTGAATTGTTCCTCAACCACCACCACCACACCGACCTACCATGACTCTTTGTGGCCTCTGTAACCACATCCCTTGGCTGAACACTCGCGAGCGCTCTAGAAACCCAGTGATCCAGCATTCAGTTGTAGAGATCGGGAAGGAAGCGAAAGCGCCCGCACCGGACACTGCAGCTAACAACCCAGCGCCCGATCGTCAACCTTTCAAATCAGTCGAGGGCGGTGACCAAACTCCACATAACGCGTCCATTACTCAGTTGGTGCGAAATACGGAAGAGCCCGGCTTGAGGTCCACACATGCAAGCACGCCTGAAGTGACTGCCGCTGGGTTGGACGACACCCTTCATGCGTCCTTAGGCAGTGAGCTGCACAATGAGCTCCGGAGAGGACATAGACATAGTCTAGGTTCTTGGGGAGAAGGTCTACCCTGTTTGGCGGACGCTATACCTGCTAAGACCGAGCGAGGGAGTGCTCCAAAGGAACAAGGCGAAACCGAAATCGAATCAGAAAACCAAGTCAGGGAAGTGCTGTCGGAGTCCACCAGTCGAACAGAATCTCTTTCTATTGCAGATACATGTTCATTGGCTCCGTCAAAGCCTCAGGATAGGATCGAGGTGGGCCTGACCACACGAGAGGGGCAGGAGCTCCCACCCAACGAAGTTCCACTTCACCCCCCCACTTCCGAGGCGGTGCCTGTCCATCCCAAGGGTTCTGATCTCGATCTGCCGGTCGAATATGAGGGAAACTCCGCGACAGGACAGGATGGCCTCGTCGAATGCTCATCCGAGGCTTCAACCGGAGCGGGGTCTATTCGCCTCGCTGATGCTGATGAGCTGCAGGGAGAGCTGATCAGGGAGCCAAGGCCTACTTTTGGTTGGTTGGTCGATCTGTACAAGGGTAGATGGGTTAGTCCGGATGGGCAGACACATGACGTCGCAATCAAAGTTCTTCGTCCACTTGCATTCGGAGGAGATGAAGGCGCCAATGAGAAGCGGGGGGCCGTAAGTTTGTTCATCTACCCTTACTCTGCTGGGAATTAGGCTGTTAACTCGTCATCGGTCTGCATAGAGCCTTCTGCGTCAATCCAAAGCTTGGGCATCGGTCAGGCATCGTAACGTTCTTGCTTTTTTGGGGTGTCGTCTTGGAAAAGAGCCTTGCATCGTTCTTCCATGGTGTCGCAACGGAAACATAACCATGTACCTGGCGCAGCACCCCGAAATGCAACGTATTGACAAAATAGTCTTGGTATGATACTACCTCCTTGATCTGCATTCATGAATTGAGTCCTAATGCAGTCGCTCTTCCCTGCTACCCCAGCTCCACCAGGCCTCATTAGGGCTACGGCACCTGCACACACTCTTCCCAACGATCTCTCATGGAAATATTTGCCCTGAAAATATTCTCATAAATGATCCCGGCGAGGCGGTGATCAGCGATTTTAACTTGTCGAAAGTGGTCGAAGAAGAGTCCACTGGAATCAGTACCAGTGGAGCTCAATGGAGCAAGACAAGTGGATATACGGCTCCTGAACTTCTCATGTCAGATAGTGAGCTTTTGGCTCCTCTGCCGGTGGATATTTATTCCTTCGGTGGGACAACGCTCGCGGTAACTCTTGATATCAGATAACCTCTTTTTATGGACTGACACCATCAATGCAGGTTATGAGTGGTCTTCTTCCTCATCACCGGATTTTTGGTCGTGGTAGTCGTGGCAGATTTTTCCTGGCTATTATGGGAGGGGCTGTTCCGGTCCCATCTGATCACCCCAATCTACCCGACACGGATCCTTTATGGGAATTGATGAACATGTGCTGGACATTTGATCCCAAGGAACGCCCTTCCATTAATGAAGTTGTTGGCATGGTATGTGCACAATCGGCGAGAAAAGCGAGGTAGAGATCTCACCCACGAGGCTTCTTTGTTGGAACAGCTTGGTCGTCAGGCAAAGGAGGATGTGCAATCCATTATTTCCTTTTCACCAAGTGTGAGCATTCGTTTCCTGTGCGGAGGCTCCTGCTGCGACAGTACGAACTAAATTCAAAAGGAATACCATAGCCATCCGTAAACATCGCAAATGCGGTTGACGGTGAAACCGGGTTGTCAGATACGGAGTTGGATGTAGTTACTGAACTTCCTGGAGAGCTAATTCATGAAACGGATCCTCCGCACGAGAAGACGGTGCACGGGGGATTTGCCGACGTTGTTAAAGGTAGATGGACCCGACCGGATGGCCAAACTATTACCGTGGCAATCAAGTACCTTCGTACGGTTGCCATGCAGACAAGCCATGGAAATCAAGAAGCGGTCGCCCGTATGAACAAGGTACGACGATTCTCTTTCAATATAGACACCGCAATTCAATTAACGCCGTTGTAAAGCGGGTAGATCGTGAGGTGCTCATCTGGCGAGGACTGCACTCCCCTTATATTCTTGAGCTGTATGGATTCCGTTCCGGTGAACAGCCATGCTTAATCTCCCCCTGGTGCAACAATGGCACTCTAATGGACTACCTGGAGGCACACCCTCTGCTTGTGGTTGTAGACAAACTGGAACTGGTGAGCGACAGGCTGCGAATCGGCGGACTAGATCTAAACCCTCCCTGCAGCTAGTGCAGGCCGGAAAGGGGCTACAGTACTTACACGAACACTCCCCGCCAATCTCTCATGGCGACATTAAGCCATCGAATATTCTCATAGACGACAGCAACTGTGCCCGACTATGCGACTTCGGCCTTTCTCAGTTTTTAGAGCAGCTGAACCCTGAGCTTCAAACCTCATTCGTGGGTCAAGGGTCAAAGGGTTATCAGGCGCCGGAACTTATTCGAGATGGAGTCCAAGATCTCCCAAGTGACGTATACGCATTTGGATGTGTTGTACTTGAGGTGGGTCTTTCACGCCCAGATAATCGTATTTCCAATTGGTATCCTAAGTTGTGACATTAGGTCATGAGCGGAAAGCCCCCATTCTACAAGCTCAAAGCTGGAAAGGCTTTCTTAGTCATTTCTGCGGGGTCGTCCCCTGAGCCATCCGCTCATCCAAAGCTGCCCCCTTCTGACCCTATATGGGACATCTTGAGAAAGTGCTGGGCAGCGCCCTTAGTCCGACCAACAATCAGAGAAGTCGTCCGAATGGTATGAAATACAACTTCATACATTGACTTGACTTGGATAGCTTACTCGTTGTAATGTTACAGCTTGGGGAAGAGATCGTTAGCAGGCGTGAGACGGCCCTTGAGCCCGAAGGTTGATGGGTGACGCCCTTTAAAACATATTCGAGGGCCGGCTCAATTTACTTGAGCAGGATACAACCTAAGGTTGCTTTGCGGCTTGATTATTGGCTCGCGCAAGCAAACACCCGTTTCTGGATATTACGACGCTGTACTAGTTGGCTCATTATAAGAAGATGTCGATGCTCGAAGGACCGAAGATAACCGGATAATATGGACTTTACACGCTACGAGGAAGTTTCAGTCCTGAGCTAATAACTTCCAACCTCCCAAAATCTACCAACGTTGCGGTGAATCGCGACGCGGGTGACTGTAGTAAGGGACGAAGAATTCATTGTTACTAGCCGCTGATTGACGGTAGAAATACTACACTTTATTCAATGTCACGAAGGATATGTTTCTTAGAGGGTGGTATCGAGACGGTGTAACAAACGGCGAGAGGCTTTTTGGGGAAACTCGTCGACGAGCACACAGTGAGACATGCATATGTTCGGCGAGCGGGTATCCGGAAAGGCAGCCTGACAGTCACGTGTCATCGGGTCCCGGCGCTCGGCAATGCTTTGTTTGCCGCCGATTTCCGGTTGTTCGTTCGTTTCCTCGCGTTCTCCACACCTCATCAGCTACTTTCACCTATTGTCTCATATGCCATATTACAACTCAACACTCTGCGTACCAAGGGGAGGACCGAAAAAACTAGGCAAAGCAGTGATAGTGGACAGTGTAATCGAAACCGTGCCACCTCAACATGTCTTGGTCAAGGTGGCGTAACTTACATCTAAATCGAGTAGCCCACATCTGATCGCTTTACTAGATTGAAAAGTTCGGTTGGAGTGCAAATAATATAACGTATGGGATTCTGGGGGAGGACTCGCATTTCAAGTAGGTACATATCTGCAAGACCCTGGCACGGCCACGTCTTGACGGTGATGTGTTTTTTTAGATACTTTGACTTTCACCCAGCACCAAAAACACGAAACACATCTCCGAAAACTCACGGCGTGATTCCTGTTTGGGGGTTCGGAACCGTCGTGGAATCGAATATCGAAAAAATAAAGGTTGACGAACGGGTCTTGTACGTCGGACATTTACCCTTTCCATTCACAGCGTGGTGTTGACAGTATTTATTTTCGCAGTGGATATTTCCCCTCTGCCAAGTACATGATGATCCGGGTTGACGAAAACGACGTCAACAGTCACAACTTCTACGCCCTCCGGCCCCATCTTCCCGCCGACCGCCGTCCATACAACCAAATCACCCGCTGCAAAGCCGATCCACTATACAAAGAAGACGAAGAAGACGCATCTATGCTGTACACTCCGCTCTTCTGGACAAGCTTCTGGGCCGAAGACTGGCTCTACTCTGCACACTACCGAAACGCCAAGCGGATCCTGATCTCGTCAGCTTCGTCCAAGACTGGCTTCTCTCTAGCACTCGCCATCAAGAAGCGGATTGAAAATACACCGGGCCTAGAGCTCCAGGTTCTCGGATTGACGTCTAAAGGCAACAAAGCCTTCGTGGAGAGCTTGGGGTTATACGACGAAGTTCATCTTTACGGCGCTCTTTCCGAAGTGGATGTTACCGCGGGACCGTACTGTTATGTCGACGTGGCAGGCAACCCCGAACTCAACGCTGAAATTATCTCGTACCTCGGTCCTTCCATGTCCTTCGGCGTCACACTTGGCATGTCCCACGTCAACGACGCCACGTCAAGCATCAAAAAAACGGCGGAGAACGATCCTGCGTCTAAAATGGAGATGTTCTTTATGCCAGAATGGTTTGCGCTTGTCCGCTCAACTACCCCCGTGACAGACATCGCGACATTGAGGAAGGAAGGCTGGGGTTGGATAATGAAGGATGCAGCGGATTGGGTGAAGTTGGAGACATCTCAGGGGAAGAAGAAGGTGCTAGGGACTTTCAAGGAAACGCTGAGGGGCTCTGTTGGACCAGATAGAGGATTGATACTCTCGCTCTGGGAAGGAGAGGAAGGGCAGCTGAAGGCCAAGCTCTGAGTTAACCTGACGCTTCATGGACTTTGACACGGATTTGCAATATATCGATTCGCGCCAGAATAAATCTCTCGATAATCACATTCCTTGGGAGGAGAGCGAGGCGGATATCCAAAGCAAATGTACCTATGGACGTTGAATAAGGTGACCCTCCTCAGTTACCGCGTTGGAGGAGAAGGTTGACAGTGCCGGAAGGAATGCCAGTGAGCTTGTTCGAGACTCCCAAGCTCTTGATCAACGTGGTGAGGGCGGCGGGGGTCATAGCACCGCGCTGGCCGAGAAGGTAAGCTGCGACACCAGCGACATGGGGAGTGGCCTGCGTAAAGCCAAGAGGATTAGAGAGGAAGGGGTATGAGCCAAAATGGCAGGTGACCCACCATGGAAGTTCCAGAGATATTGTTGGTGGCAGTAGTCGAGCCAATCCATGCGGAGATGACGTTTTGGCCAGGAGCGAAGATGTCTGAAAATTAGGCAGAGGAGAGCATGAGCATTGGGGCAGAGCGAATCGCCAGGGGGGACAGCCTACGTACCAACGATAGAACCGTAGTTAGAGAACGATGCGCGGGCATCAGCAATCGTGGAGGCTCCAACGGTGAACGCGGCAGCAACGCGAGCGGGAGAAGTGTTCTGAGCATTGGTGTTGTCGTTTCCAGCTGCGACGGCGACGAAAATTCCAGCGTCGATAGCCTGCATAAAAGCAGCTGCTTGGTCAGCGCCACCGTTGTGATGAGAAATTTGGGAATAGGACAGACCTTCTGGATACCCGCATCCAAAGTTGTATCCTTGCTACCACCGAGAGACATGGAAATAATGCAAGGACGACCAGAAGCTTTGCAATCGTTAATAGTCCAGTTGATGCCTGAAATGATTTCTAAGGATGAAATCCGTCAGTTAAGAGGCTTAGAGGAGGCTTCCAAACAAGGGAAAGGAACGAACGAGAGGTAGATCCGCTTCCCGCGTTAGATAGAACTTTGACGGCAATGACGTTAGCATCCTTAGCTACACCGTGAAGAGCGCCGACGGCGGTTCCGGCACAGCTTCGAAAACAAGACGCGAATGGAAACAGTGAGCATCCTTCCGGCAAGATGAAGCGCCAAGGATACGTACTGAGTGCCATGACCGTGGCCGTCAGAGTTCTGACCGCTAACTAACCAATGGAAAGCGCGTGAGGTGCGAGAGACAAATAGAGACTAAAGTAATGAGTCTTACTGGCGGAATATCCCCAAGTGGCCCGCCCACCAAAAGTGACGTGAGCAGTGTTAATCCCCGTGTCGAGGATGTAGACATTGACTGACGGACATGAAGAGAATCGTCAGTCTACCCTACCTCCCTCCATGGTCAGCGAAATGGCTCACCAGGAGTGTTCGCCGTAGTATAGCTGTACGTGTACGTCAAGACATTGGCGTTCTGACTTGTCAGCTTGCTTGATTGAGTGATCCTTTGGAGACCCCAGGGTGCGGTGGTCTGAATAGTGTTGACGGTGAAAATGTTTTCTTCGTAGATAGACGCAACATCCTTGTTCTTGGAAAGTTTTTCGAGAGTCTTAGCGCTGAGTTTCGCTGCGAATCCGTTCAAGAACTATCAAGGACAGAGGGTGAGGGGTTAGAAATCAGCCCAAAGGATGCAATCTGGTGCAGAGACAGACATTAGAGTCGTAATCAAAGGTGATTCCAGAGCTAGAGTCGAGGTTTTCCTTGAGCCACTTGATGGTTTTCTTCTTGTCGACGCCAGAGTTGAGCTTGATCTGCATTTGTACAACGGAAAATCGGCTTAGCGGTTAGAAGATGCATACGAGAGAAATTGCAGAGCTTACGATGTAGTGATCCTCTTTCTTCGGGCCCGATGCGCGGTGAATGGAGGCGCTGACGGCAGGAGCAGCCAGCGCGGGAGCAACGAGGAGAGCGAGAGCGGCAAAAGCAAATGAAAAGCGCATGATGTTGGCGATAGCGAGAGTCGAGTTCACAAGAGAGAGTGTGCAAGAGAAAGAGTGGGAGTCTTAGTAGTGGTTTGCAAGACTGCTGCGGGGCCATTGGACGGACCGCCATAAAGCTTGTTAAATACGACGCATGTCAAGGCTACCAAGCCCGATGACTGCTTGGCAGTCTACCTCCAGGTCACATCCCGTATGTTCTTCAAGTCTTCAAGGTCTTCGAAGTTCCTTAGAATGGGCAATAGCGTCGGGGAGGGGACGATAAACTCAGTCAAACGAAGGAGCATCGGCACGCCATGCCGACACAGAAGAAGTCCGCGCCGTATGGCAACTGAAATGATATGTTCACCTATTGAACAGGAGAAAGGGGGTAGAAGACATAAGTGAAATAGTTTATTAGCTTGGACGTAAGCATGTCGTTCTAGGGGCCGAGAAACTCAGTCTAGGCACCACACCCTACGCATGGACGGGTGCCCTTGGAAGGCTCTCGCAGCCTGCATCGCAAAAGTGAAAGCATGATTTCGATTAGAAGAATGAGAAGAGCGCAAGGCTCCCTTGGCTTCGGTGATGGGAGAAGCAATAGCAACGGTGTTGTTACCAACTGAGGATATTGTGAATTCGGGAGCGTTCGGTAGCGGTGAAAAGAGTGGCAGTTGACGCCAACCAGAAAGAGGAGAACGATATTCCTCATGGGTTGTATTCTAGGCTCCATACAATTCGAAAGCTCGGGGACGATAGGGGTAGTCTCGCTCTATGAAGACGGAATAGCCCTGACTACTAGTTCAGAGTTCGAGGGACATTGATCCCTCAACGTCGACTGACATTCATGAGCGGATTTCTCACTAAAGGCTCCCTGCCAGCTTACTTAAGGCCGGGAGAACGATGCATGCATAGTCCTCGGCAATTGCAACCCTCATCGTTCTGCGAGCGGTCCGTGAAGCCTTTAGCAACGCCATGCCTAATAAGACACTCGTGAAATAATGACCAGTAGTCGAGGTTGAGAATAGTTGCGGTGACTGGGGTTGGGGTTGGACAGCGGTTAGAAAGGGCCGCCGAGACAACGGATATAGGGCGGTCTGCCTTTGTGAACATGCTGGAATGGAGGGAATATTGATGTACCATAGGTATTTTAGTGCCCTTGCCCTTGTAGCATCCGGTATAGTGTAATGGCTATCATACCGCTCTCTCACAGCGGTGATCTGGGTTCAATTCCCAGTGCCGGAACGCTTTTTCCTCGGTGATATCCTCCAGCGGGCGGGTATTGTGAAAAACCCCGTTAGTTGGCGGGGACATTATTTTAGTGCGAAGGACAACCAGTACATAGGGCTGAAGCCACTAACAATTGTCACCATTAACACAAGAGAGATAATCTACCTATGCTCGTCCAGAGATGCGTCGTCTTCGATCGGTGCTTTCAGCTACTTCAGCCTCAGAATCCGCAGCTCCGTCCGTTGCTCCACTGATATCGACAGCCGTGCGGGGCGGAGCAGGTAGCTGAGGAACAGGCAATCCGGACTTTGTGCGGTCAGCCATGGAAAGTAGTAGGGCCCGGAGTTGGGCTGGTGGGAGGTTACCGTGTTGCGCTATAAAAACCCCCCATGCTGTTAGCGCCCTTGAGTTTGAACTGAGGTCCATCTGGACAACTTACAGATCAAAGCAGCAAGCACTCCGGCAACGTGAGGAGTTGCCATAGACGTTCCCGAGATGTTCTTAGTGGCGGTTTTCGATCCTATCCAGGATGAGATCACGTTTTGACCGGGAGCGAAAATGTCTGTGAATGAAAGGGGAGTAACAGTGATCAGTCAGGTCGGTTGAGAGTGCGAGACAGCGATGAGACTATGCAGCGGTAACCTACCAACTAAAGGACCGTAGTTCGAGAAGGAGGCCATAGCGTCGGCGATAGTCGTCGCGCCCACAGTGATTGCGCTCGGGACATGGGCAGGTGAGGTGGTGGACGCGTCTCGAGCGTTGTTGCCCGCAGCAACGACTGCATGCACACCCATTTTGACGGCCTTGATTTGCAGGATTGCGTCAGCATTTCCACTTGGATGGTCCCCCCTCCCCCAATAGAAACATACCGCGTCAACTGCCTGATCCAATGGAACGTTCACAGGACCTCCAAAGCTCATGCTCATGACGGCTGCTACGCCAGTTTGACGGTACTGCCGAACAACCCAGTCGATCCCTGCTATGATATCAGAGGTGGATCCTGCTCCGTCGTCGTCGAGTACTTTGACGGCGACGACCCGCGCGGACCGAGCCACGCCGTAGAGAGAGCCCACGGCCGTTCCTGCACAGCTGATACACGAAGATGGTGTCAGATGAATGGGTGAAACAATGCGAGTTGGTGGTGGACGGTACGTACTGAGTTCCATGTCCATTCCCGTCTTCGGTAGTGTCAACCGCCGAGTATCCAAAACTGGCTCTACCAGCAAAGTTTACGTGATTTATGTTTATCCCCGTGTCAACGACGTAGACATTGACGTCTTGTCCAGCACGAGGAGAATAGTCGTAGGTGTAAACGAGATTGTTTGGATTAGAGTTGCGTGGAAGCGAGCCTTGATGTGAGATGCGTTGGAGACCCCAAGGTGCGGTGGCCTGGGTCGCACTGGTTCGAAGGATACCGTCTTCGGAGATGTACTCGATGTTGGGGTTCGATGCAACTGTGTTGAGCGCTGAAGGGTCGACGATTGCGGAGAATGCGTTGAAGAACTGAAAGCAAACCCGAGATGAGTCTCTGCCTTGCGACGAGTGGGTCTCGTGTGCTTACTTCCGAGTCGTAATCATGAACAAGAATGAACAGTGTATTGAGACTTCTTTGCAAGCTATCTATCACGACTTCTTTATCTGCTGTGTCAAGCACCTTGACCTTGGAATTTGGGATTAAAGACCGGTATCCACCCAACGTAGTTCGCATGGGAAGGACTCACAATGTATGAACCGTGATTGATGGACCCTTGGATAGGCTGCACATTAGATGGGATGCTAGTTGGGGCAGCATGCACTTCTCTTGCGAGGATGGCTGTTATGATTGTAAGGGCGAATGATGTGAACATGGCTGGTGCAACAGGCGCCTAGGCAAAGGTTGAGGGGTCGATTTTTGAAAGGTTAGTCGCGACGTGTGATCTGAAACTACCAAGAGACACAGAGAAGGGTGGTGTGCTGGAAGATTCGAATATGGCGAAGGGCCTATAAAAAGATCCATTCGGGTACGATGGAAATATAGACTGGCAGGCAATACCCTGACGTGCATTTCCGTTTCGACTGGAGGGCCCGTATCCTCCGGAGGCAAGATGAAATACGCTTCTCAAAGCTTAAGCGCTTGTCACGGTTTCAGAGTCAATTCTTTAGATTCTTTGATTCTTAGGCCATGGCTAAGTCACGTGTTGACCCAGGTTGGGGGAGCGGACTGAGGGCCGAACAGACTTGAGCTTTGATGTAAGCTAGCATCATCATATGGTTCATGTTGAGTTGATAACACACCTTGACTTGACTTGCGACTTTGTGGGTCGCGAGCCTAGTGAGGCCTGGGCTCCCAGCTGTAAAAACATTCCGACGAAAGCGATCGCACGTGAAGGGGCCGTTTCTGGACTAGTTGCGTAGAATTTCGAGAACTCTTCCAAAAAAGGTTGATTTGACTAGATGAGGGTGAACGTTGGTCACAGTGGCGAACGAGTGAAATGTTATTAACTTCGGCGTGCCGGAGATATGTGGGCGTGTGATTCAGGGGGCGGTTCCGATTCTTTCCTCAACTGCACCGCTGTGCCCCGCTCAACTCCCCCACCTCGATACAAGCATCAAATGCACCTCTAGACTGACCCCCGAATACCCATCCCTCAAAGCTACGACCTCCAACAGCCATCGTCCTCCTTTTCTCCTTTTTTCTCTATCATTATTGCCCACATGCTTGTAAAATCACCGTTTCTGCGTCATCAGCTGTCGGCGTCACTCAAACGCCTCCGGCACATTCATTCCTCGCCAACCTCGCCAGCCTCCGTCGTCTCCGCCCATGCAACATCAACGAGCATGGCAGGATATCATGACTTTGTTCGGTACTCGTTGTCGGAAGGGAGAACGGGACGGATATCGTTGAAACCTCCAAAAGTCGTTGGAGTCGCTGTATCCAGAGGGACGAGAGAGTAGGTGGCCCTGTTAGCCCGCAGCAGTCCATCGCTACTAACTGAGGACGTCCTTCGCTAGCTACCAAGAAGATGCCCATACCGTCACCGCTATCCACATCCCTCCAACCGAGCTGCGTCACAGCCTTAATCGCTACTTTGGACTCAACTGGGACCCAGGCCATATTGGAGAGACTTTAGCGGGTCAAGTGGTTTTCGCTGGCATATACGACGGGTATGTATTATATGTGTTCATAACAATGTATCAGGCACGTCATTCTGACGAAGATCGTCGTTTTGAAATCAGACACGGTGGCAACGCCGTCTCTGGGTTCTTACAAAAAGAGCTTCACGCTTTATTCGAACAGGTTGATCCAAGCGAGGTTCCAGAACTCGTATCCGGGTTACAGGGAGTAGGTTCGCACCGAGCGTCCATTGCCGTCCACCCAAAGTCAACTCTAACAACGTGCAATCATTTTCGTTAGGAGGCTACTTTAGACGGTTCAAAGGTGGTGCTCTCGTGGACTGGATTAAGCCAGCAGACCCGCCGAGAACATTAGACTTAGAAGCCCGTGCAACATTGGCGTTTTTGGCGGTAGGGCGTGATGGACCCTGTGTTGGAAACACAAGTCTGACTGTTATCCGTTCCTCTAGGCTGATAAGAGAGTATCGGCGCTTCGGGAATCCGAACAATGCGGCGCGACAGCCAGCGTTGCATTGCTCCAATCTCTCGATCCTCAAGCCCCTTTCTTTGCCACTCAGGACTTGGCTCTCACCGTGGCTCATTGCGGGCAGGTCCTCCCTGTTTCCGCAGCCTTTCAATCCGCCTAATTATCTTTTCTTCCCCTCCCTCAGCGACACTCACGTCCTACTCTGCGGTGCAGGCTCTGCACGGGCTTATCCAATGACGGAAGATCACCACGCCGATACCCGAGGAGAGCAAGCCCGACTTCGTCGCATGGGCCAGGGCATAGTTACCGACTCATTTGGAGAGACTCGTTACATGGGCGCCTTGGCCAATACAAGAGGGTTTGGTGATACGAAGTACAAGTACTTCGGCATGACGCCCGAACCCGAGATTCGAACTAGAAGATTAAAAGGTGACAGCTTGTGGTCCGAGAGATGTGATGCCTTGGTCTGACACAGCTGCTCGAATTACAGGACGGACATGGTCTTCGCTCGTTCTGTTGTCGGACGGAATCACCTCGGTCTTGTCGGACGAAGAGATCGTTGATCTTGCTAGGCAAGCACCGTCGCCTCAACGCGCAGCCGAGAACGTACTCTCCTTTGCGGAAACCATTGGGCTCAGCGACAACGCGACGGTAATCGTGATTCCATTAGCCGGTGAGTGGGATATTCATCGTTCAACCTTATCGCCTTGACTGACAGTCCTCACGTTGTGAATTCTCTTAGGCTGGGGGGACGTGAGAGGGCCCGATTTGACGAAGGACTTACGAGAGTACCGGAGGGTTCAGGCAGAGAACAGCTTTAGAGAGGCCAGGAGCAACCGGTGATATGACGTCTCCCTCTTTTGACAATGTTTTGCATTTTTGGGTACTTTGCAGTGATGTACATACTATAGAGCTCGAGTAATATTGTTTTTTTGGTTTCGTTCTGGATAGGTGTTTCGGATTTATTCGGATTCAGTTCGCAATACAGCCGATCCCGTCAAACAGCTTCCCCAATTGATGAGTGACGTGCCGTTTTACCTCGATGGCACGTACGGCACGATACCACCCGCTAACTTCCCTATTCGCTGTGACGATCCCTATCCCGAACCTCAGCCCAGTCGCAAACTAGTCATGTTCAACGCTCTCCAGCTCCAGCCGTGCGACGACTTGGGCGGAAACGGTCTTTACAGACAAATCACGTGGAAGGGCTAAACCATCTGAGCGAAGGCTTAACCTGCAATAAAACGAGGTGATCGAAGCTAAAAGTCGCTTGATTGTCGACATCGCGTAGCCACGAAGCTCCTGGGACGTGGCCCTCCTCTCGAACTTTCAAGATGTCCAAATACTTAAATCAACCACCACTTTATCCCTGATCATCCAACGAAAAGAGAATCCGGCAAGTCCCCCAGAAATACGAATCACGTAAAGTGCCAGCGCTGGCGGCTGAGTGAAGTGGAGGACTTGGTTCTACTCAAGGTTCGAACAGTACATTACGCAATATCTTCGAAAAACAATTTCTGGGGCAAGTAATTGATATTAGTCACCAATTCGACATCTGGACTGTTCACCTTACCACTGGTCTCCAATAGGTTGTATACTTGGTAAGATACGCGCCGGCATCGGCGGCCACGTTAACTGCGATACGTGTGCAGCTGGAGTTTCTATCTAAAAATGCCCGCAGTCTGGTAGACGCTTGAGCGTTAGCCACCTATCAGTCTTGAATAATTCTACGGTTGGAGAATTTGGGCACCAACAATGATCATCGCCAAGATGTGGCCAGATCGTGTTATCGGGCATTACTTTCCAGATGGCCGTGTATCCAGGACCTTCCAGTGACATTGAACTCGATCTGTAAGACTCCGCATAGTTGAATACTGTAAGAGCCGCGTAACTATCAAAACAAGATGAGATCCATCAAGAAGGAAATGAGGAACACCATACTCGAGGGACCCAATGACAGCAGAGGGAGACAGAGGATACCAATGAAGTCCTAATACCTGATTCTGGTTCCCTTGGCGCTGTAATGAGGTGGTGGATCAGCGTTTCTGGAACCACTTTCAAAGCAATTTACCTTACCTCAATCTCGATCTCAAGCAGTTCCCCGACAGGGATGTACGCGACGAGGAGAGCTTCAGCCACAGGTGCACCAGCACCTATGCAGCTGTTGTTCCTTGCATTTCCATCACCAATATAACCGAAGTCGTTTGAATTCTCACCTATGACCTTGATTCGACCCTTCCGACTTTGCGGTGGAGGTGGGGCGGCACCCGTTGTACTGAGTGGAATATTGAAGGAGTTAGAGAATCTAAAATAATACCCAGATCTTGCATCATGAACGCTGGAGCAGCCAGAATGCGTTATTCTCGCCTTGGATTCCCACCGGGCGCACCACCAGTCTGGTCGGGTCAAGGATATTTCAACAGAAGAGCCTGGCATAGCAGCTCCCAGTCGCCTCGAACATCTCGGCTAAGTGTTTGGTAGTATTTGAGAGCCGGACCGTCCAAGCATGTCGAAGCAAAGTCGGCCATCCAAGCGTCGTCCCGAATCCTTCCAGCCGAGAACGCCGCTTTGCGTACGGAAACCACCCACAGGCTTCCCCCTCCCAGCCATAGAATAAAATATATTGTCGGATCGAAGTCAACCATTAGAGCGACGCGTAATGCAAATACATGCCTAGCAATATACCTTCATGACTGTCCATTAAATGTGAATTTCCGCGAGCAAGTGGATCTTAGTATCAGGTGTGAGGCTGAAGGAAGAAACTAGAAATACGGCGAAACGGTGGACTAGAAGCTTAGAGATCCCGCAACTTGGGGTCTTCCGGATTGTGGTTCGGGTTCAGGGGTTCAACCGCCTGTGAACAGTGTAGAAAGCCGAACATGTGTGGCAGGCACGTGGAGGTCTTAGACTTCGCTCCGTCGGTGTGCGCCGTAACCCAAGCAAAGATATCTGTGGTGATTTATGAGGTTTGAAATGTTAGGACGATAATAGTGGAGGACGGCGATAGAAGCGGCTTAAATAGACAGGTAGTGGTTCGAGGAGAGAGGGATGAAGGAAGAGAGGGAGCGCAGGAGCACCGGAAGCCGGAAAAGTATACGAGGCATTCAAACAGGAACCATATGACAATTCAGGTCCGTTTTTAGCACGCGATGTGCCGATCACAGTCCCACATACCTTGATAAGAGGACTCGTACGAGCTCAAGATACAGTGCGACCCAGGTTGCCACATTTCAAGAGCAAAAGGAATACATTACTTGACCACTGTTAATGAAAGACAAAATCAAAAAAAACTACAACTCGTTTCAACGTTAACAAATATAACGACGGCTCGACGGGCCGAAAATAAATTTTGTATGCTTTTTACACCAACTTCCAGTGCTCTCCATCCCTCTCGATCTTAACTTCCCTCTTCTCGTCCAACGATATCCTACCGGCATTCAAAATGGCCGTGGTCAGAACGGTGTTCTTGATCGTGGGCAAGCCATGTCCGTCGTAGTCGGAAGCCTTGGACGAGCCAGCGTTGATGCTTCGAGCGGCATCGACGAACTTGTCGATCGAGACGTATCCGTATCCACGCTGACCGTCAAAGTGGCCGGTCTCAGAGGGAGAGTACTTCATGTAGAAGGGGTTGTACGCGGATTTGCCTGTCGTGTTTTCCCAGGTCAGCCTATGCAAGCGTTTGGGCATGGGTGAAGAAAACATACCGCTCGCATCCTCGGTGACATAATAACCACGATGAGCCTGGTCGATCCTGATCTCTCCGGTCTGTCCCATGTAATGGAAGTACTGAGCGGAGTGGACACCGGCTTTCAAGGGCGCGGTCCAGCTGGCGGTGTAGATGGCCGTTCCTTTGTGTTTAGGGTTTTCGAGGGATTGCCAGTCGACCATGAGGGTGATGGTGTCTTCGGTCTCTTCGACGCAGTTGTAGGGTTCGGAGGTGGCGATACCCGTCGCTGCGGAGGCGACGACTCTGAAAAAAATGAAGGTTGAGTCGTCAGGAGGGAAGGGGAGGATGGAGAGGCGACAACACGTACCGAGTTGGGATTGACTTGCCCTCGACGTACCAGCAGTGGATGTCGATGTGGTGAGAGGAAAGGTAGTAAGAGATCTGTAAATCCAATCCCGTTCCGTCAGCATTCTACGCTGGCCCATATAATTTGGTCGAAGAAATCGAATCACATCGGAATCCTTGCCAGCCCAAGCTCTGAACGTCTCCAACTGGCTCTTCGGCTGACTCATCCACGCTTGGAAGAAGTTGAACTCTCCCAAAGCGCGTGCACGCAATTTGGCATCAGCGTAAGCGGGGTCGTACCTAAACAATTTTATCATGAGCAATCCACCGCAAGAAGAGGAGGCCGCAAGAAGAGGAGGCCAACGAATCAGGGGGCGAGGAACGCACCGCTTATGATGCTCGACCCAACAAGCGACCTCGTTCTGCTTGGCAAGGTCGATGAGTTCCTGGTGGTGAGAGAGCAGCTTGGTAGCGGGCTTGGTGACGAGGACATGCATCTTGCGCTCCAAAGCGTATTTGGCGATCGGGTAGTGAGTGGCTGTTAAATGCGTCGAGCTGCTCAGTCACTCTCTCCCTTGGACGAGGAGGGGCTAAAACAAAAGCAACGCACTATCAGGAGTGAAGATGATCACGGCTGAACCTGGAGCGAGGTCGTCGATGGCCTTCTTGTCTAAACGTCGTTGTTCGCGGAGAGGAGGTGCGAGGAATTAGCCTCTTGTCCAGAGGATGGGGAAACGGAAAACGTACAAGAATCAGGATCAACGGTCTTATCGTCCGGGTAGCTCTTAAATTCAACGTCCATATCCTTGTAGACTTTGCCGATCTTGTCTTCCAAATGGGCTCGGATGTCGGGGAACTTCTTGCCTGAAAAATTCCGCCCGCCCGAGGTTAGTTCGCCCCAGGCAGCGGAGAGAAGTAGAAGATGGGAGGACGCACCGTTCACGCCGACCATGCTCAACTGATCGACTTTACCCAGTCTTCGGAGGTCGAAGCACGTCAAGCCAACGACGCCGACCTGCAATCGGGTGGGTCGCGCTCCGAGTTCAGTATACGCGAACAAGACATGAGCTCAGAGTCTAGCGAGCGCGTACCTTCTTGTCAGATTGAGAAGCTCCTGAACCAGTCCATCCGGTGGTGTACTCTCCCTAAATGAGACCCAGACGAGAGGTAAGTCCCCGAAAGCGCCTAAATCCAGTCGCCCCAAATCGCAAAGGACGTACAGTACCGCCTATCGCACGAAAAAAGAGTAGCAGAGTCCGGTCAGCTCTAGAGTCTATAGGAGGAAATCTCAGAACTCCCAAACTCACACATGAGGATATTGAGCTTTGGAACGTTGGCCATCGTTGTTTTCGTTTTAGTCGGGGTAGTTGGGATTTTGACTGGGAGAGGGATGAAGGGAGTCGAAGAGGAGAATGAGAGAGAGAGTCTATCCATCTACGCCATAGTTCTTATATACGAGCCCAACGCGGAGAGAAGATCTGATTTCAATCATATGAGAGCTTGCACTAGGAGAGGAGCGACGCGGGCGGGAAGTCAGATGTTTGGGACGGAGCGCACTCCGTTTCGGTCACTCGGCGGACAGCACCGGCCCGCGGCCCGCTCCTTCCACCCACCCCGCGACACTCATTTAACTCCCCTCTTGTCTTAAAGAGCAGAGACCCGCCCCGGAGCGACTCCCGGAACTGCGCTGTCGGAGGCACTACGGTACTTGGCAAGAAATGAACGAATAATACCACGGACGCCTTCGCAAATTCGTTTTGATTAAAGTTTCTGCCTCTCACCGTAAGTCGTAACTCGACGGCCGTCAACGGCGGAAGTACACGGGGTCACAGCCTAAAACGCGTTCAACTACGTAACTCAATTTAGCAACATGGTTATATGTTTCTCATTGAAAGGGCTCCAAGAAAGAGAAAGCGCGGACGCAGGCGGCCCGCGAGCTGACCAAGTAGCTGAATCTTCCATATACATAGCACCGCATGAAAACCTATCCACGGCACGACTAGTGGGTAAAACAATATCACTGGCCTCCACATTACAGTACATTCATTCGAACCATCGGACCCAAGTCCCCCCTTTTCTCAATCCATGGGCCTCCAATCAGTCTCACGATACCTTCGGGATTGACCAAGCTTTCCCTTCCTCCCCCGGACAGTGGAAGGACAGGCGGGCTCAATAACCCACCGGAAACCGAATTTAGCACCGCTCTCTATTCTCATCGCAAGGGCTCTAAGAAAAGAAAAAGAAAAAAGAGCACGGACGCAAGCGGCCCGCTAGCCAAGTTTATTCATTTTGTACACATGGAGCCCAAGGAAACCTATCCCCAACACCATAACAGGCAAAGCATTCCTCGTCTCCTAGATCACAACCTCCTCTTTCCAATCACTCCTCCGGCCTCCTTCTTTCAAGTCAACGGGGTCTACGAGACACCACCGTTTTCAAACCATCTTGACGACTTTACTCCCATCCACCGCGCCCTTTAGCGCGTACTTGGCGTCGTACAGACCCGTTTCGGGGTTCTTTTTGGATAGTAAGACGTCCCACCAGGAGAAGAGGTAGTCCCGAGCGATGAGCTTGAACCATGGCGTGAACGAGTTGCCTGGAGACGCAAAAAAAAAAAGAAAAGGATCCAGCGGGACTCGTTAGGGAAAAAACGAAGCGAGAACGTTACGGCCAAAGGGATGGCAGACCTGGGGCATCAAACATGTCTTGCAACTCTTTCTTGTCGACCCATTTGTGGTCTCTGATCTCGTTGAGGTTTGGAGTGACCGTGACCTCAGAGGTTATGAATAGGATGTAATCGACTGGGAAGGGTTAAAGACAGATCAGCATAAGGCATACGAGGATTGGGAGGAGCACGGCAGAAGTAGAGAAAGTTTCCCAAACGTCCAGCAGCAAGGTTTGGTAGGGGAGAGAAGGGGAAGAGCCGTACCTTCGTGCTCGCCCCAGAGGCCATCTGAAGGCGCGAGGTAGTGAATACGCGTCAAGTACTGGAAGTTATCCGGCGGGACTTGAGCAGGTGGGATGCCCAATTCATGGTCCAGTTTTCTCGTCGCAGCAACGCGGACGCCTGAATTGAAAAAAAAGAGTCAAGTCTAGATTCGTCAGTCCACATTCAAACCCATTCTTTGCCCTCCCAAAAAACCTCACCTCTCTGCTCCTCCTCAACCTTCTCCTCCTCAAAATCATCCAACGGATGACTGCAACACGTGTTGGTCCACATGTCGGGGAACGTGATCTTCTCGGTCGCTCTCTGCTGCAGCAACAGCTTGCCCGTAGCGGGGTGGAAGACGAACGCGGAAAACGCTCTGTGCAATAACCCTTTATTGATGTTGGCCATGAGATGACAGGTCTTCTTGTCCAGCGCTCCGATGGCAATGTCGTCCGGGGTTACGACGATGCATCGCTCGTCCATGAGACGACTCTGCTCGGGGTCGTATTCGGACAAGTCGATGCTGGCGAGGGATGTGGTTGGGATGGTCGCCATTGTGCGAGGGTGGAGTGAAGTGAGTTGGTGGGTGTGGTACGTTGATGGTTGGCTGCCGGATGGGGAGTATTTATGTAGTGTGGGCAAGGTACTACGGTGAAAATGGCCCCACTTGTTGGTAGTAAATTGATGAGAAAAGGGACGAGATGCGAATAAAGATGGTGGTGATACGATACGTTGAGTGGTTGAAATGGTGCGATACAATGCAGCGGACATAATTGGTGGGATGACGGTTCAAGTTGAGACTGGCGGCGTCGAGAACCCTGAGCTGATCACACACTCCCTGTACTTCACTTACGCTACGTGGACAAATAGCGGATCTATCCTCACAGAATAGGTAAGGACTTGTGGGCCAACAATATACTTTATAGGAAATTGATATCCTCCGAGTTGGGTGAGGTGGTGGTGATAAGATAAGATAGCGCATTGGGGGAAGGTCGAAGGGAACCAATCAACCCCAAGTTACCAAAACACCCAGCGGAAATTTCTAACTAGATACCAGCTACACGTACACACTTGTACCCATATCGAGTAACCTCCAGCGGCCCCATCCATCACGAACCAACATCCCCTCTCACACCCGTCCTCTTCTTCTGCTTCGCAATCTCAATCTTCTTATTCTGCAACCTCACCTTCTCCTCCTCCTTCCTCGCGTTCGTCCTCTTCATCAAATTGTACAGCTTGCGCTTCTTACTGCTCAACAGCATCTTGCTCATGTTCTCCTCCGACGCTCCTCCCTTCGTCACGGTCTCCGTCGCTTCTTCTTCACCTTCACCTTCCTCCTCGGCGCCCGCTTTGTTCTTCTGACTGGCTTCAGAGGCCTTTTGAAGCACTTTGTCGAATTCAGCAGGCTCGATGCCCAGGCGTTCGGCCTCCAATTCGGCTTTGCGAACGGCGTCCGCGTCGGTTGGGTTGGCCACTCGGACAGCGGCGGCTGCGGCTTTCTTTCCTCGTCGATGACGCTTCTTGGCCTTTTCTTCATGCTGCGGTGGGGCCATCTCCTCATCCTCCTCCTCACTTCCTTCTTCCTCCTCCTCATCATCCTCCTCCTCCTCATCCATCTCCTCATCAACCTCCGCCAAAGCCTTCTCCATCCCGGGAACAGGCGCCAACGGATCATACGCCCCCGCACCCTCTGCATTAAACGGACTCAAATGCGGAGGCAACGTCTTCCCTTGCGCATACGCTTCCTCCAATAAAACTTTTCCCGCATTCACGCTATCAACGACCCACTGCGGCTGGACGTACTTTCTCTTCCTCCTCCGCTCCTTATCGACCTCGGTCATAGTTTCTGGCACCGGTCGGTCGATCACGACGTGCGTCACCCGCTCGTCGTCCTCGTTCTCGATCGGGCTCCCGCTCCCGCACGTCGCGGGCCACCCTACCACCCCACCGAAGCTCTTGATCACGAACTCGAGGATGTGCCGAGGAGACTCGCGGGAGATGAAGAACACGTACGGTTCGAAGATCTTAGTCGACCTGGATGTGGATGTGGGGAGGTTGGCGAGCGCGTGCAAGGTGATTACGAGGTTGGATGGATCGGCGGTGCCGGTGCCGGTGGTAGAGGCTTTAGATGGTTGAGCGATGAACTCTTCCGTCGATGGGAGCGTGTCGTCCAGCGGTCCACTAGGAGCAGACGTAGAAACGGCTTTGGCGATGGCGCGAGGTTCCGCTACATCCTTCGGATTCCCCTCCACCACTTCCTCTTCCCGCTCCTCCTCCTGCTGTTCCTCCATCGAAGCAATCGCCTTCTGCACCTGCTTCCCCGTCAACACTTTCCCATCTCCCAAATCCACTTTACCCTTCTTCTTGTTCTTCTTCTTCCCATCCTCCTTCGCATCCACGTCCATGGCAGACGATGCAGAAGGTCCGCCGACAGGTTGAAGTCGATACGCATCGACACCACCACCCGACGCGTCTTTTTTCAAGTCCAAAGGTGGGGGGTACACAAGCCCAGCATCGGTATAAAGCTTGTAAAAAACGAATCCCAAGAGAGTCTTGTAGAATTCGAGGAAGGACCGCATCACGCGAAAGTCAACGTCCATAGGGATCTAACATCCACTCGTCAGCCCCCAACTCCAATACACCTCCGCCAAAACCAAAAAAGCCTCACCTTTTGCATAAACTGATACGGTGCGACCCACGTAACGGTCTCACCCATAACCTCTGCCTGATAATAAATCCCCTTTATCGACAAAAACGTCTTCCTCAGCGCTCGAGTGTGCGTGACGTATAATTGCCACTCCGCCGCGAGCCGCGCGCAATCTTCCAAATCCGCTTTGGGTATGCGGCGGTGCTGGCTGAGACTCGCGCCGAGGACGACGCAGCAGAGCGCGTCGTCCAAGTCTCGCACTGCATCGATGAACGTCGGATACCTGAGAGAAAAACGCCGGTCGTTAATCCACGCCTTTTTTTCAGAGATACGCAGCATCACCCCGTACCTCTCTTTGACGATATGATCCAATTTATACGTCGGCCTATTCTCCTCCAACGCTTTAGCCCGGCCCCACTCCTGTTTACCCATCGCCCTACTCATCCGCCTCAAGAAAATCTTGTGCTCCCTCAGCTTTTGGATGATCGGTTCGTGAGCCAGGAACGCGATGTCTTTGACGTGGTAGAAAGATGCTGGAGCGGAGTTTCCGTGGTTGGCTTTTTTACGGGATGGTGGTTCGCGGGGGACGATGCCTGGGAGGGGGGCAGAGGGGATCCAACTTGTGTTAGAAATCGAAGATATATATCAAGAGAGAGAGAGATTATTTCATACCTTTGAGAATGCATAACCTCCGGAAATCATTCAAAGAGATCTGAAGCTTGCGGATCGCTTTAGTACGAGTGATGTACTTGGTGTTGGGTCCCTTCGTCCCCTTTTTGATTTCTTTCCCCATCTTGAGCGGAACTGCCTCGTCTCGTTATAAATGCAGTATTTTCAAGAGAAGGATGAAGAGACAAGGAGGGGGAACAGTGAGGGCAGTCAGGGGCTCGAGCGCTCAAGGTAAAAATTCAAGTGGGACCAAACAATGCTGGGAATCGTGGTCACACGGGCTCAATGATCGCCGCCACCTCCAGGAAAGGAAGTATTTCAGAGATCGCACATCTATCGGTTTGGATAGTTTTAGAGTATGTTAAACCCCACTATCACTGGTATATAGTTACTTTAGGGGCGAGGGGCTTTCCGCGTGTCGGTAATAACTTATTTATTGGAAAGCTCTATAGATCGAAAAATATCGAAATCTAGACGTTACATGGCAAATATAAATACAAAGGTTGCCAACCGAGTGTGATTTTGTCAAGGGACGGAAAGGGCAGGCATGCAAGCAGACTATTCCTCCTCCTCTTCCTCTTCAGGCTCGGCACCTCGAAGCCCTGATAGTTTAGGTGGATCTACCACCGGGTCGTCCTCTTTTAGGTACGACGGTACTTCCATAGATGATTTCTTTTCCGGCTCCAATATCCTTTCTTGAATGAGTTCGATGATCATATCCACGTCGATGTCCATCTTTTCGTCCTCGAGACGAGGATGCTCTCGAAGATGAGGCCTGTCTTCGCTATCACTGCGGAAGTACCTAGATAATTAGACGTAAATGGGGTTAGACACACGCGCTCGCTGAGAACTAGCAAGGGTTCGGGCCGTCAGAAAGGAAGTTGGACATACTTGTCGTTCCAAACACCGTAATGCTCAATTCCGAGGGCTTTCGCGGGGGTTTGGTACTTGGCGCTGAAGTATCCTGGTAAAAAGAGTTCGATGATAGTCGAAGATTTGTTCGGAATCATCCACAGGAGGTTTGTGAATAAGCGTCCATGGATACCGATGATGATCTAGGTCGGGGAGGAACACATCGTAAGCGAAAAGACGCCTTTTAGTTCCAAAAAAATGGCATGGACTCACGGTGCTCCGAGCTGCCAGAGACAGCTGTTCATCCAGCGACATCTTGTCCGGCAGAACGATGTTGACCTCCCAATCATAATCCCGCTCCAAGTCCCTCAACTCGTCCGACAACTTTTGATGGCTCTCATATTCCAACGTCAGTCCCCGACCTTGAGTGACGATGTACGTGATAATGATCTTGTGGTTTGTCTCGATCACGCCGGTTTGCCCTCTCGGCAAACCCGCAGCCTCCAAGACGCCGTTCCGCACGGGGGCCCACCAATACCGCGGGGCGAAAAGTCCCAAAGTGTTCGACAACGCCCTGTGGGTCTCGTTGTATGTAGGAGATTGGCTGGCGGCTGCGCTTTGCGCAAGCACGACGATGTCGAATGTGTAGGCTTGGTCGAGGGACAGTCTCTCCTGCCAACCCTGCCTCGTCTCGATCGATGTTGAGGGAAAAGAGGCCCGGATCATCATGGAGTTGATTTTGCGGTGGTCACGCCACTGGCCACTGCCCAGACGAGGGAAAATTATGCGGCTGGGAGCTGGGAGGTACGTGTTGCCTCCAATGCTGATGTCCGGGTCAAGGCCGGAAAACGTGCGCCACAGACCTGGCATAACCTCTAACAGCAAAATTCTGTAAGCAGTACAAATTTTACACATGACTGAGGCTTACCAAGGCTGAAATGGTCTTCATCTTCTAGGACTAGTTCAAGTATCAGCACAACGAACGTCTATGCAAGCAAGAAACCGAGAGCCTACATTCTTTCGCATCATCTGCAATGAACTACGCATAACATGGTCCGACGGGATCAGTTCCTGGAGTTTCACGGAAATATAATGCTCCCACTAACCGTTACACCTGCCACGTGGCTCGCCGAATGCCCAAAGAGAGAAGTCGCCTGCTTTGTCCCGATGAACTGTATGTTCCCGACCTTTGCGTTCTCCGCTGAGTCACCTTCCGACGCAAGAACTTCCCGTAAATCAGGGAAATCGGCCGGGGAATCCGTGACGATGTAATACGAGTTGCCAAGGACGTAGAGACTGTCGAATATAGTCCAACCTAAAGAAAGCGCAATAAGATTTAGAATTAAATCATATTGAATCCAGGCTGAAACTCCGGCTGGGCATAATTTTCACTCACCTGGCGCATGTTGGATCAGGGTCGTCGGCTGTATTGGACTTTTGTCCCATTTGATCCGCTGGTCGGTGACCTTTGGAAGAATACTCACCGGAACCACGCCGGACCAGGGAATTCCGGAAGGATTCATAGCTCCATGTTCGCCGGAGTCGTTCAGAGCTTCGGTGCTTGGGTCGGGAAATCCGAGCAGAACGGGGTCCAAGTTTGGTTGATAGTTGTGGGTTTCGGCGTCATCAGAGTCTCCTAGAAAGTATAGATACGAAAAGCATGTAACGATAAAGAAGATGAGATAGGTGGTATTGTTTCTTCTGGGCGACCTGGCCATGTGGATGGCTGGCGTCGGTCGATGCTGGCAAAAGTTGTGGCCCTTTGGTACCTGTCCCACGGTCACGTGTAGAACGCCACCAGCCGATCGAACCCTGGGCTCGCAATTAGCTAAACCGACACGTAACGCCATGCTGGCCGAGTAGATGCGCGTTGTGATGGCTAGTTTAATGTCTTGGGAAACGTGGAAATACATTCGGACCCCGAGGTAGGCACCTAACACCCAATCCTCCTGCGTCCCGATTACAAAAGAAGTCTATCTCCGGCCATGCCGAGAATATTAAGAAACCTAATCTAATGACAGAGCCGAGGAAGCGAACGCGATAATCGAGACAAAGACGAATCAAATGTCCGATACAGAAGAATGGACAAGCGGAAGGATAACAACACGGGGAGGTTATTTGAAACCCACAAGTAGTTGATCTATGGCAGTAAAGATTTATCCGATGACGTAGTGGATGGGAGCGTTGGATGCGCTGCGGGTATGTCCTTGGTGTTTTGGTTGGATGAAGATGCTGGGGATAGGGACGAGAAGGCCGTAGACAATTTCTCCCCTGCAAGGACCTGGGCGAGAAGGTGTTTTGAGCGTTGCTTGCCAAAATTGTAATTTATTTGGTCTGAGATTTTGGCTGCGTCGTCGAATAAAGACTTTGCCTCAGGATGCCGACCCTGACTTAGTAAGATTCCCCCCAGCTCCAGCGACGCGATTGCTCGGCCTAAGGCATTCCCAATGCGCGTGTATGTATCCAATGCTTTCCTGTACGTTTCTTCCGCTTCAGTATACTTGGATTGCGATCCCCGAACTGCTGCAAGCCGAAGTAATGCATTTGCCTGGCCCAGGGCGACCCCAATGCTGGTGTAGATGGTAAGTGCTTGTGCGTAAACTTCCTCCGCTTCATCGTAGTTGGCTAGTGCTACCTGGACTTCGCCGAGTCCAAGCAATGAGGCTGCCCGGCCCAAGTCGGTCTTCGCGCTTATGAAGCTGGCCAGCGCTTGATTATAACATTCCTTTGCTTCAGCATATCGGGCTCGTGCTCGGTTGACCCTGCCAAGCCCATACAATGAGTTCGCTTGACCCAAGTCGTAATCGATGCTTTTGGAGATTGCTAATGCCTGGCTGTGATGTTCCTCTGCTTCGGTGTATTCCGATCGCGCGGTGTACATGAGCCCGAGTTCATGCAGTGCGTCGGCTCGTCCCCTTTTGTCACCAATGCTCACGTAGATCCCCAACGCTTCGCTGAGACATTCCCCGGCCTTCGCGTAGTTAGACTGCGTCCTATAGGCGCTTCCGCTGCAGTGCAGAGCCCTCGCGGCGGCTTGTTTCTCTCCTGCGGAACGAGCGATGGCCAACGCCTCCTCATACATCTTCAAAGCTTCCTCGTTTTTGTTTTGAATCCGATGGATTTCCCCGGTTTGAATTAACAGGGCACTGGACCTAACCTTGGAATTATCTGGACCCCTCGCCACCGGTATAAGGGAGGGCTGTGGCAAACTAACTTGAGATCCGTGTCTGCTTCTTGTGATACACAACTTACAATCCATGTGAGCGAGCCCCGGCATTCAGTGGCAGACGGACGCTCTTTCGGCTCGAGCTTCCAACACATCGCCATCACATGGCAGAGGCGGTGGATTTGTGAGAGTTGGCCGTCTTTATAGATCGAAGGGAGTGATCCCGTGATAACCTTGATTGTAATATGTTGGCGAGTAGTTACTTCGGGAAAGGGATAATTATCCGTGACAACTTAAGGCAGGACGGGTGGGCGTATCAAGCGGTGAACGAAACGTTAGATTGTATAGCCACTCGACACTCACCTCCCAGGCGATCCAACCAAGCGCCCATATATCGCTAGCCAAAATTGGCTGCTCTTCATTTAAAACTTCCG